>JAPQNM010000018.1:21633187-21658187 GCA_029783475.1 Metacarcinus magister
AGGAAGGAAGGAAGGAAGGTAGGAAGGAAGGAAGGAAGGAAGGAAGGAAGGAAGGAAGGAAGGATGGAAGGAAGGAAGAAAGAAAGAGTAAGAGGTAGAGAGCCGGAACAAAAAGATAGCTAGAGGGAAAGAATGAGAGAATGAAAGATAGTGAGAGAGAGAGAGAGAGAGAGAGAGAGAGAGAGAGAGAGAGAGAGAGAGAGAGAGAGAGAGAGAGAGAGAGAGAGAGAGAGAGAGAGAGAGATATTATTCTGATATATTAGTTAAAGGTTTTATATGTAATACAAAAATCTTATCATATCCGGTTTATTAATGAAAATCAATCATTGCATTTTTTCTTTTATTCATCAACAATAAATACAAAAATGAACACTACATAACTACATTTGGTGACGCAACATTTACACCTTTAAGTTTGGGGTCAAAACATTAATTTCCAGGTGAGTGTAATGAGTGGCCTGATTGGTGCAAGGTAACACGTGTTCACTAGTCACGTTACAATCTGCTGCTGGTGACGAGGCTCAAGGTGTGCCATTGAACACTTGTATATTTCCTTAAGACTGTTCGTTGTGTGTCCGCCACGCCTGCATCATGTTCTTGACCTGGCCGTGGCAACACTTGACCTTGTCCAGCGTGCCTTGGAAGACCATCTTGCCACTTTTAAGATCATGCGCAACGTCCAGCTGGTGGTGATGGCGGAGGATGACGAGGAAGCGGTCGTTGTCACCCAGTAATTGTTGTTGGCACTTCTGAGGCATCCTAAGGATCCAGCGAACGTCGCGGTGTTCTGGAGCCTCACTCTTGTTTGCAGAAACCTCACTCTTATTTTCAGATGCTTCACTCTTATTTCCAGAAGCTTCACTCTTGTTTCCAGAAACCTCACTCTTATTTTCAGATACTTCACTCTTGTTTGCAGAACCTTCACTCTTGTTTCCAGATGCCTCACTCTTGTTTCCAGACGCTTCACTCTTATTTCCAGAAACTTCACTCTTGTTTCCAGAAGCTTCACTCTTGTTTCCAGAAGCTTCACTCTTGTTTCCAGAAGCCTTATTCTTGTTTCCAGAAGCCTCACTCTTGTTTTCAGAAGCTTCACTCTTGTTTCCAGAAGCTTCACTCTTGTTTCCATTAACTGCAATCTTGTTTCCAGTAGCCTCACTCTTCTTTCCAGAAGCTTCACTCTTGTTTCCAGAAGCTTCACTCTTGTTTCCAGAAGCCTCACTATTCTTTCCAGAAGCCTCACTCTTGTTTCCATAAGCTTCACTCTTGTTTCCATTAACTGCAATCTTGTTTCCAGAAGCTTCACTCTTCTTTCCAGAAGCTTCACTCTTCTTTCCAATAACTGCAATCTTGTTTCCAGTAGCCTCACTCTTCTTTCAAGAAGCTTCACTCTTCTTTCCAGTACCCTCACTCTTGTTTCCAGATGCTTCACTCTTCTTTCCAGAAGCTTCACTCTTCTTTCCAGAAGCTTCACTCTTCTTTCCAGAAGCTTCACTCTCCTTTCCAGAAGCTTCACTCTTCTTTCCAGAAGCTTCACTCTTGTTTCCAGTAGCCTCACTCTTCTTTCCAGAAGCCTCACTCTTGTTTCCAGATGCTTCACTTTTCTTTCCAGAAGCTTCACTCTTCTTTCCAGAAGCTTCACTCTTCTTTCCAGAAGCTTCACTCTCCTTTCCAGAAGCTTCACTCTTCTTTCCAGAAGCTTCACTCTTGTTTCCAGTAGCCTCACTCTTCTTTCCAGAAGCCTCACTCTTGTTTCCAGTAGCCTCACTCTTGTTTCCATAAGCTTCACTCATGTTTCCATTAACTGCAATCTTGTTTCTAGAAGCCTCACTCTTCTTTCCAGAAGCTTCACTCTTCTTTCCAGAAGCTTCACTCTTCTTTCCAGAAGCTTCCCTCTTCTTTCCAGAAGCTTCACTCTTGTTTCCAGTACCCTCCCTCTTCTTTCCAGAAGCTTCACTCTTCTTTCCAGAAACTTCACTCTTCTTTCCAGAGGCTTCACTCTTGTTTCCAGTAGCCTCACTCTTCTTTCCAGAAGCCTCACTCTTGTTTCCATTAACTGCAATCTTGTTTCCAGAAGCCTCACTCTTCTTTCCAGAAGCTTCACTCTTGTTTCCAGTAGCCTCACTCTTCTTTCCAGAAGCCTCACTCTTCTTTCCATTAACTGCAATCTTGTTTCCAGTAGCCTTATTCTTGTTTCCAGAAGCCTCACTCTTCTTTCCAGAAGCTACACTCTTGTTTCCATTAACTGCAATCCTGTTTACAGAAGCCTCACTCTTCTTTCCAGAAGCTTCACTCTTGTTTCCATTAACTGCAATCCTGTTTACAGAAGC
Organism: Metacarcinus magister; assembly: GCA_029783475.1. Classification (NCBI taxonomy): domain Eukaryota; kingdom Metazoa; phylum Arthropoda; class Malacostraca; order Decapoda; family Cancridae; genus Metacarcinus; species Metacarcinus magister. The sequence continues at coordinate 21,635,515 of JAPQNM010000018.1, forward strand.
CTCACTCTTCTTTCCAGAAGCTTCACTCTTGTTTCCATTAACTGCAATCTTATTTCCAGTAGCCTTATTCTTGTTTCCAGAACCTTCAGTCTTGTTTCCATTAACTGCAATCTTGTTTCCAGTAGCCTTATTCTTCTTTCTAGAAGCTTCACTCTTCTTTACAGAAGCTTCACTCCTGTTTCCATTAACTGCAATCTTATTTCCAGTAGCCTCACTCTTCTTTCCAGAAGCTTCACTCTTCTTTCCAGAAGCTTCACTCTTGCTTTCATTAACTGCAATCTTGTTTCCAGTAGCCTCACTCTTCTTTCCCGAAGCTTCACTCTTGTCTCCAGAAGCTTCACTCTTGTTTCCATTAACTGCAATCTTGTTTCCAGTAGCCTCACTCTTCTTTCCAGAAGCTTCACTCTTCTTTCCAGAAGCTTCACTCTTGTTTCCATTAACTGCAATCTTGTTTCCAGTAGCATTAATTTTGTTTTCAGCAGCCTTTGAATTATTCTCAGTAGCTTTTGCCTTGTTTTCAGTAGCCTTTTCTTTGCTTTCAATAGCCTTTTTCTTTTTTTCAATAGCCTTTGCCGTGTTTTCAATAGCCTTTGCCGTGTTTTCAATAGCCTTTTCCTTATTTTCAATAGCCTTTTTCTTTTTTTCAATAGCCTTTTCTTTGTTTCCAGCAGCCTTTTCCTTGTTTTCAGTAGCCTTTGCCGTGTTTTCAATAGCCTTTTCCTTGTTTCCAGTAGCCTTTTCCTTGTTTTCAGTAGCCTTTTCCTTGTTTTCAATAGCCTTTTTCTTTTTTTCAATAGCCTTTTCTTTGTTTCCAGCAGCCTTTTCCTTGTTTTCAGTAGCCTTTGCCGTGTTTTCAATAGCCTTTTCCTTGTTTCCAGTAGCCTTTTCCTTGTTTTCAGCAGCCTTTTCCTTGTTTCCAGCAGCCTTTTCCTTTTTTTCAATAGCTTTTGCCTTGTTTTCAATAGCCTTTGCCTTGTTTTCGGAAACCTTTGTCTTGTTTTCAGAAGCCTTTGTCTTGTTTTCAGAAGCCTTTGTCTTGTTTTCGGTAGACATATTCTTGTTTTCAATAGCGTTTCCCTTGTTTTCAGAAGTGTTTCTCTTGTTTTCGGAAGTGTTTCCCTTGTTTTCGGAAGCCTTATTCTTGTTTTCAGAAGCCGTTTTAATGTTGTCCTCGGCTTCCTTCGTTTCGGTTTTCAACGTAAAAGTTAACGGATAAAAAGAAGACACATCTAACGCAACGTGAATCTTAACGAGGCTTTCGTTATCGTTTTGGAAACACTCAAACAGAGGCTTGAGGTTCACCGCCTTCTTACGGATCGTCTTCTTACCCCACTTCATTTTCAGTCTCGTAAAACAATCGCTATCCAGTTCTCGCATTTTTTCGAAGTCGACGTTCAAACGGCAATTCTGGTATTCGTATATCGAATCGGAAACCTTTATTCGACGTTTAAGGTGCAGACGAACCTTCATCACGGGACAGAAGGATCGCTTCTCGAACCACAACCACGTCTTCACCTGCTCGGCGAGCAGGTGGACGTCCGTCACGGTCTTGTTCGCGGGCAGGCGCACAGAACACGGAATACTTGTTTTAACAAACATAATTCTTACTATAGATTTGCAGTGCTTGATTCACCACTAAGGACAGAATATAGGGGTAGTGTATAAACGTAGTAGGTCCAAGCTGTGGAAGTATTGAGGCGGGGGTCCAAGCTGTCGCTGTACTGAGGCGCTGATTGGTGGCTGTCAATGTACGGAGGCGCTGATTGGTTTATGTCGATGTACTAAGGCGCTGATTGGTTGCTGTCCTTCCTTCATGAAGGTTGCTAGATCCAACCTCTGCCGAAGTAGTAGTGGAACAGCCACTATTTCTACGTCCTATGTTTCCCAATTTTTATCCCTTACCTCTCTCCTCTTAAATTATTTTTTTTATTATTTTTTTCACTTTAAGCACATCACCTTTTGACATGAAATGAGAGAGAGAGAGAGAGAGAGAGAGAGAGAGAGAGAGAGAGAGAGAGAGAGAGAGAGAGAGAGAGAGAGAGAGAGAGAGAGAGAGAGAGAGAGAGAGAGAAAGAGAGCGAGAGCGAGAGCAAGAGCGACCGAGAGCGAGAGCAAGCGCGAGCGAGAGCGAGAGCGAGCGAGAGCAAGAGCGAGCGAGAGCGAGAGCGAGAGAGAGAGAGAGAGAGAGAGAGAGAGAGAGAGAGAGAGAGAGAGAGAGAGAGAGAGAGAGAGAGAGAGAGAGAGAGAGAGAGAGAGAGAGAGAGAGAGAGAGTCTGGTTTCAAAGAATAATGTTAAATATTGTTACATATATATAAATATGAATTTTCTATATACAAAATAAGCAAATTTTTATTATAGATAGATAGATAGCAATGTGTCTAGTCTTGGCTACCCTCTTTTAATGGGGATACAAGCCAAATATATAGATAGATTATTGATAGTCTATTTTACATTAAAAGAATGTTTTCCTCCACACTCACCTGTTCAGCGCGTGTGTCTGAAGGCAGTGATTCCAGCATCTGGGTTAAGGTCTTGAGGTCTGGGGTGATTTTGTCCTTTTTCATCTGTGTTAGAATACCAATCGGGCCACCAAGAAGATATAGTCTGATGAAAGAATATGAAAAACAAGCTTAGATACTACCAGCTGAGAAAAATACATTAAACTCTGAAATTACATTACTTTCATGTCTCAAATTATATATTTTTTTCAAAGGCACCAAGGACATTGCAAAAAGAGTTGTAACTGCATGTAATGTTAACATCTAATAAAACTTAGCATCTTGCAAATGGTGGAGGTCAACACAGTGTTTCTACAATCTGCAACACTTTTAATTAGTACCAACTACAATACCTTCAACATCAACTGAAACCCGAGCCAAGAGCTATGAGATGCCATAGAGTGCAGCATTGCAGGAATATGGGTATACAATATTATACTCAATTTACAGCTCAGCACTCTGATGGCAAATGAATAAAAAAAAAATCATTCTTTACATCTACTTGTTTACACAATTAAATTTCTGCATTCTGCCTTTTCTTGGGTGCTGCCCATGTATGTGAAACAGCTACCTATCATCATTATCACATCATCATCATTAATTGCATGGCACAATAAAAGAATAAAAATGATATGAAACCCCACTGAGTATGCCTTATTGAACCACAAGTAAAGCTGGCGACGTCCTGTCACCATTTCTAGTTCTACTCAAATTATAGTAACACGTCATAAATTATTTTCAATACAATACTGCGTTTTTCTGTCACACACACACACACAGAAGTATAGATACTTGGAATGGACTGAAAGAAGAGGCGATAATGGCAAGGAATGTTCAGCTAAAGGAACAACTGGACAAATATAGATACAGAGACAAGATCACATGAGTGTAGCTCAGGCCCTGTATACTACAACTTCGTAAGTAAACATACATACAAAACAAAATAAAATAAATAATACATTAAGACCTAATGACCTGCATGAATCTACACAGGATGAAACACCTACCTGTCTATTGGGTTATCCAGTGCACCAAGAGACATAACATCTCCAGCAGTCATCTTTTTGCCAATGATATTAGGTAAGACACCTTTGCCTAAGCTCTTGTTCATATTCTCTACAACAGCATCATTTTCTGGATGATGGACAACACTATCTTGTGGGGGATTTATGGGATTCTTTTTAGAGTCTATTGATTTAAGCTTGTTTCTGTGTTGGTCTGTGTAATTTAAACTAGGGATGTCACCTTCCTTCAGCAAATCAATAGTGAGCTTGGGATCTCCAGCACCACAGTCCTTTACAATACGCATCAGCAGATTGTAAGAATATATATCTGGCCGCAGCTTCAATTCTCTCATCTTTCTCCACACCTATTAAAAACAAAAATACAACTGGTAATCACTAATAGTTATAAACAGCAATGTTGTAAAATGTTTTAAAACACACATTTGTTTTACATTGAGAAATGAGACAATATTCTATATATATCTATTCATGCATAAACTTTATTTCCCTTAGAGATGAAGATATGCTTGAGTCTCAAAAAAACAGATGTTAACAAACATATAGTGTGCATAACACTGAAAATGAAGTGCTGTAAATCAACTGCTTGCTAACCTCTTTCTTGAGCTGTTGTATACTAAGAGCATACTAACAGAGCCAAAGCATGTCTTACTTAAACCCATGACATATTCTTCTAAATGTTTTCTGTGACTGTATGGAAATTCCAGTCCATGGCAGTATGAAAGAAAAAACATTTCCTGTTGCATTTTGAAACTCTGTGACATACTTCAAAGGATTCTATGTGGCAAACTCACTGAGTACTTTCATACTGCGACATTTAGTGTCTCACCCTTGTATGATTACTGTACACTTTGAGGATTTATATTTTCAATAACTTCATTCTTCCCCATCATCAATGATATAACAAAATGATGTTGAAGGAAGCAACATTATTTAAGGGCATGGTGTTGAACTCAAGTCACAACACTGCCATTTCCATCCTTCCTCACACAACTCTCACCTTAACAGCATGCCTAAACCCAGCCTCCTTATTAGTGATGCATGCTTGGAGGAGAAAATTAATTGTCTCAGTTGTCACCAACACTCCATCTTGGATCATCTCATCCACCACCTGGAATGCTGTGTTCATGTCTCCACACCAACCAAATGCTGCAATGTTATGAAAAAGGGTTGACATAATTGTAACATAATATATTAACTGATAAACAAGCTACAAACAGATATGAGCATATCAATGAAACAGTTTGCATGCAGATTGATGAATGGATATCTAGGGGATACCTGATGACAGTATACTGTGATCACCTAAATGCCACATTTGGCCCTTTGTTCTAAATTAAGGCACTGTATTCTTGATTCTTACCTACCACAGGTTAAAGGACAATGAAACAAACTAAGATACCAAGGCGATACAACACAGCATATTTCCTGAATCTTAACTTGACCATATTTCATAAAACACACACACACACACACACCTTTGATCATAACATGAGAGATGATCTGGTTGAAATGGACTCCCTTCTCCTTGAGATGTGAACGTAAGTGTGTAGCTCGCTGAAGACCATCAGTGGTGGGCCACGGTGAGTGTGCACAGGCAAGGAACAGCCCTGTGTATGTAACGGGTTCAACCTTGAGGCCATGCTTCTTCATCTGCACAAAAAACAGGGAAAAGGAGAGAGAGAGAGAGAGAGAGAGAGAGAGAGAGAGAGAGAGAGAGAGAGAGAGAGAGAGAGAGAGAGAGAGAGAGAGAGAGAGAGAGAGAGAGAGAGAGAGAGAGATAATAATGCTGATGATAATCACGACATATATATATATATATATATATATATATATATATATATAATATATATATATATATTGCACTTTCTAAAGAAAAGATAAAAAGGTATAGATGGAGGTATTTCCATCAAAATACACACCCGGTTGTAGAGCTGAAAGGCTTTCTTGGTGTAGCCAGCACGGCCACAGGCATTTATTAGAATTTGGAAACAGAAGTTATCTGGCTTGACTCCAGCCAATGGCATCTCTTCCTCAAAGATCTTGATTGCTTCAGCCAGCTAAGGGACAAGGAAAAACATCTTTAAGTGCCATATCTTAATACATACAATAATATTGTGACCATGAAATCTTCCCACAAATGCTGAGGTAAACCTAATGCTATTTCTTTTTTATAAGTTTTGCATTAGAAATATGAAAATATTGGTAATACTTGACTGAATTTGGATTGTATGAAGCTGCATAGTATATAAATGTTTTGGTGTATTTACATATTAATCAGTGCAGAGGATGTAAACAATATTCATCCCTTTACTAATTAAATCTTGATATTTCATAGCAATTTGGTTTTTGTCTGAATTCAAATTTACAAGTAAATTATTTGAATTTAATCAAGAACCGTCCGGATGGATTCTAGATAGTTTGATGATGAATGTATTCAGGGACTAGTCTGATTACATTCTGGTCAGGGTACCTAATGCAGATGTACCAGTAATTTGAAGTTAACAAAATCTTTATTGAATAATACCTTTTGGTATGAATAACCCATAAACTATAACATTCCACTATCACAAAGGAAATGAGGAATACTTTCATATCCCTATGAATCTGGACAAAACTGAGCTATTAATCATGAAAATATGATAATTATGTATCTATCTATATACCTGGCTTATATATGCCTTAAAAGGGACAGCCAAGACAAGGTGATTAGGGTTTCAATAACATTACTCTTTCCACCCACTCTGCATCTTGTTTTTTCGAAGGAGAGAATACAGAGGAGGGACTTCCTAGACCTTTCATTCCATCCCTTTTGATCACCTTTTACGACCCGCAGGGAATAGTGGTAGTATTCTTGAAGATCCTGCAAAAAAATTATAAATAAATAAATAAACATACCTTTTTTTCCTTACAGAGTTTTTTCATCTTAAATCCGTAAAAAGCAGGTCGATGCTTCCTCTCCAGCTTGGCTTTTTGGTATCTTTCTTCTCTTAAGTCTCCTTCATCACTCTCTGGTTCCTCAGACTGGGGATTCAGGCTCCCAAAGATTTCACCTTTCTTTGCAGAATTCTGCAAATTTCCTCTACTACTGGAAATATCAGTTGAAACTTCCTTTAGAGATGCTGCAGCCTTCTGAGATGAATCTTTCCCACGTGAAACCTCCCACTGTGCTTCTCCCTGGTCCAGAGACCTTAAGGTTCTCTTGGAGACAAAGTACTGATAGTCCCCCCCAGTATCATCATGCTGAACATTGCCCCTTCTGGCCAGAGTCTCTTGATACTCAGCATCTCTGAACTGGTGCTGCTTATCAAGAAAGTTATCTTGGGAGAGTCCTGACGAGTCCTTACAGGAGTCAGAGTACAGTTGAACAGGTTTAGGAAAGTCTCTGTGGGGTTTGAAGAATTTTTGTGTGGAATTGTTAGACTCTTTCTCTTTAATGCTTTTTGCAAGACGACCAAACGAGTTCCCTTGTTCAATGCTGTTCTCAGACTTAGATTTGGATGCTGAGAAGGTGAGCAGCCTGTGGTGGCAGTGATAGTGGTGGAGTGAACACAGATACCTCCAGCCTTTCAGCTGCTGTGTCAGAGGAAGCATTCTTCAACTTAACCTAAAACAAAGAAAAGGAAGTTTAATGAGAATGTTTTGGTTATAAATAGTGCATGAGTTACAATTTGTGGTTATATAATTTATGGCAATGGTAAAGATTCGTTACCTTAACCACTCGATATCTCCTTACCTTTATAATGCACTGCAAATTCAACCCCAGAAACTTGTTCAGATCACCTCAAACAGTTATGCCGCTGAATTGTGGAAAAAAAAACGTTTTTTTTTTAGGTTACGTTTGGTTTGGTTAGGTTTAGTTTGGTTTGAACACGGTTCTGTTATTTGTCAATATAAGTTAAAGTATGATCAATTATGTTATGTTAATTTAGAAGCTATCAAATATTTTCTATGACTAGTAGTATGGGGTGTTGTGTGAGGTGCAGACGCCATTTTCTTTCGTAGCCACACGTCATTCTGGTGAAGATGTAAAAAATTACCGAAAAAAATAGCTTTGTTAGTATAGCCTTTCCAGAGCTGTAGTTAAATAAGCCTATCCAAAACTAACCCAACCAAACCTGACTAAACCTAACTAAACGTAACGAAACCTAAAAAATAAAATCGCATTTTTTTCTGTAATTCAGCGGCATAACTGTTTGAGGTGATCTGAATAAGTTTTTGAGGTTGAATTTGCAGTGCATTATAAAGGTAAGGAAACGAATCATTACCATGGCAAGTAATTTTTTCCAGTACAAAGATTGTGATCATCCTTGGTACTCTCAGTAAGAGATATCATGGCAGAAATATTACCACGATTCCCAGTTCATACATATAATAGTTTGTTCTTAGAAACCATGCAGGAGGAATTACACGTTAATTATTTGATATAACAGTATTTAACTAAGAGTCAAATGTAGCCATTTATTATTGGTCTTTATTTTTAACCTTTTCATGCAATGTTTCTCAGTAATATTTCTGTAACTTACCGATGAAATGCTATGCTGTCATATGTGGTAGTTCTCAAGGTGAAGCCATTAGTAGAACAGGCATATAAACACAAATATAAAGTTCAATGAGCGGCGCGTGTCCCGTCAGCTGAGCAATGTTTTGAGAAGAAGAAGAAGAAGAATTTACCTTTGAATACCCGGGTTGTATTAAAGCAATGTTTGACCCTCTCTTGTTTATAAATTATATGCATATATGCTGAACATTTCATGTATTCCTCCACTCTCCTCTTAGAGAAACTTAGTAGCTCATCTGTGCTGTATATCTCTCACCTAATTCCTCTATGTAAAATTCTTTGACTATTTGACTTCCAAAGTGGAGTACATCCTATCTCACTTTCCTTATGCTGAGATCTCCATTTTAGGGGATTTCAATGTTCACCACCAGCTTTGGCTTTCATCTTCTTTCACTGACCAACCTGGTGAACAAACCTTATATTTTGCTATCCTTCATAACCTAGAGCAGCTAATGCAGTTCCCTACCCGTATCCCTGACCGCCTTGGAGACGCCCAACATTCTTGATCTTTTCCTAACTTCCAACCCTTCAGCTTACTCTGTTAAACTTTCCTCTCCGTTGGGCTCCTCCGATCACAATCTTATTTCCGTTACCTGTTATATCACTCCAGTGCAGCCTCAGGTCCCGCCTAAGCGAAGGTGCTTCTGGCATTTCAACTCTGCTAAGTGGGAGGACCTAAGGCAGTACTATTCTGATTTTCCTTGGGATGATTATTGCTTCCAGAGATCCTTCTCTTTGTGCCGAGCGCATAACCGAGATGATTATCTCTGGCATGGAGCTATACATTCCTCATACTTTCTCTAATACTAAAGCTAAAAAAAACTCTGGTTTTACTCTGCTTGTTCTCGTGTGTCAATGATAGAGAGGCAGCTCACAAACAGTACCGTAGCCATCCATCTGCTGAAACTCATGCCTTATATATTTCTGCCCGTAATCATGCCAAATCTATTCTCCAACTTACTAAACACTCTTTCATCAATAGAAAATGTCAAAGCCTTTCCAACTCTAACTCTTCTCGTGATTTCTGGCATCTAGCCAATAATATCTCTGACAATTTTACTTCTTCATCTTTCCCTCCTTTACTTCAACCAGATGGCCCCACAGCTGTCTCTTCTTTCTCTAAAGCTGAACTCTTAGCTCAAACCTTTGCTACCAATTCTACTTTGGATGATACTGGGCATATTCCTCCTACTCCTCCACCCTCTGACTACTTCCCTAGTCCCTAACATTAAAATTCTTTATTATGACGTTTTCCAGGCCCTCTCTGGCCTTGATTCTCGGAAGGCTTACGGTCCGGATGGAGTCCCTCCTGTTGTTCTCAAAAACTGTGCTTCCGAACTCGCTCACTGCCTGGTCAAACTCTTTCGTCTGTCTCTCTACTTCTACCTATCCTTCTTGCTGGAAGTTTGCTTACATTCAACCTGTCCCTAAAAAGGGTGACCGTTCCAATCCTTCTAACTACCGCCCTATAGCTTTGATTTCCTGCCTTTCTAAAGTCTTTGAGTCTGTCCTTAACAAGAACATAATGAGGCATCTATCAACTCACAACCTTCTCTCTGATTGTCAGTATGGTTTCCGTAAAGGCCGATCTACTGGTGATCTTCTTGCTTTCCTAACTGAATCTTGGTCATCCTCTTTTAGGGACTTCTGTGAAACCTTTGCTGTCGGTCTTGACATATCGAAAGCCTTCGATAGAGTCTGGCATAAATCTTTAATTTCTAAACTACCCTCCTACGGATTCTATCCTTCTCTCTGTACCTTCATCTCTAGTTTTCTTTCCGACCGTTCTATTGCTGCTGTAGTGGACGGTCACTGTTCTTCTCCTAAAACTATCAACAGTGGTGTTCCTCAGGGTTCTGTCCTATCACCCACTCTCTTTCTACTATTCATCAATGATCTCCTAAATCTGACGCAATTCCCTATCCACTCCTATGCTGATGACACCCCCTTGCATTTTTCAACGTCGTACAACAGACGCCCAACCCAACAAGAATTAAATGACTCAAGGCGAGATGCAATAGGACACTTAACTTCTGATCTCTCACTAGTTTCTGATTGGGGCAGAGCAAACCTGGTTTTGTTCAATGCCTCAAAACCGACACAATGTTGCATCTTTATCTATCTTCTACCGCTATTTTCATGCTGACTGCTCTTCTGAACTTGCTAACTGCATGCCTCCCCCTCCCCTCCCGCGGCCTCGCTGCACAAGACTTTCTACTTCTTCTCATCCCTATTCTGTCCATCTTTCTAATGGAAGAGTTAACCAGTATCGTCACTCTTTCATCCCTTACACTGGTATACTCTGGAACTCTCTTCTTTTGTCTGTTTTTCCACCTGCCTATGACTTAAACTCTTTCAAAAGAGGAGTGTCAAGACACCTCTAATTTTAAATGAACTCCATCCCTTATTTTATTCCTCCTACTGTTTTCTTTGCAGGGTCTGGCGACAAGCGGTATTTTCTTTTTTACATTTTTGGTTTCCCTTGGCCAGTGCCCTTTTGATGTAAAAAATAAAAAATTTAAAACCTGCTGTTTTACCGGCTTTCTAATCTAGGGTTTCCTGCCAGAATCTATGTTGTCTATTATCTTGATACCAGTAATTAAAGACAAGGCTGGCAAAATCACATCAAAAGACAACTATAGACCTATTGCCCTTGCCAGTATTACTATAAGTAAGATACTAAAAATAATAATTTTAGACAGAATTTCAGTGTATATCACAACTAATAGTAATCAATTTGATTTTAAAAAGAATCATGATACGGAACAGTGCATTTACATTCTGAAGGAGCTAGTGGATGGATACATTAGAATGCTTTCTTGATGCTAGTAAAGCATTTGACAGAGTCTGTCACAATATCCTGTTTGACAAATTAGCAACAAGGGGAGTGCCATCCTACATACTGAGAATCTTGAAGTACTGGTATGCTAGTCAAACATTGAATGTAAGATGGAGTAACATTACTTCAGATTCCTTTACAGTAACCAATGGTGTGAGACAGGGTAGTATTCTCTCACCTTATTTATTCAATGTATATATGGATGCACTGAGTGACAAATTGAATAAAGAGCAGATTGGATGTTTTGGTGGGAATAAAATCATCAACCATCTCATGTATGCTGATGATCTGGTCATTATGGCACCGTCTTCTGCAGGTCTGAGCACACTACTTGAAATATGTGAATCTTTTGGTAGCAAACATTGTGTTAAATTTAACCCACTGAGAAGTGCTATTCTTATATTTAGATCCAAATTACTGTATAAAAGTAAACTACCTAATTTCTCACTCAATAATTAAAATATTCAAGAAGCAAACAAAATAAAATACCTGGGACACATTGTTTCAAACGATTGCTCAGATGATGCAGATATCGGCCGTCAGCGCAGACAGCTCTATGCACGGGCTAACACCATCTTAAGGAAATTCCACATGTGTAATTGGGAAGCTAAAGTAACTTTGTTTCGGACATATTGTTCCTCTATGTATACACGGCCCATTTGTGGTGGAAGTACAGAAGAGCCACCATAAGTGGACTGTGCACATCATATCATAATATACTAAAAATGTTCCTTGGTCTCTCTAAGTATGAGAGCACTAGTATGGTGAGCAGACTGTTGGATGTGCAGTGGTGCCAGGCTGTCATCAGGAGACTGGTGTACAGCTTTTGGCAGCGACTGCGATCCTCCTCTAACACACTGATCGTAGCTCTTTGGTCTAGTGATCATTTACATGAATCCCATATTTTATCTCACTGGCATAGGCTGCTGCACACATAGTATGTACAGTAATATATAGGTCTAATTGAATTTTGAGCAATGATCTGTGCAATAGGTGTCAACCAACATTGAGCAATAGTCTTAGCCTATCTGTGTAAATGGATTATATTCCGACAAAATGTAATATTACGCTTTATTATGCTGTATTCCTCAAATACTGCGCTGTATATGTGTTTTGTTGTCTCTTTGTTACAGTAATATATATTTTTGTGTATGCTATAAGTAGCTACTCTCACGGGAAGTGTATGTGATATGGACCATTAGGTCGTACTGTATATCCTATTCTGTATATCTTATGTGTCTGGAATAAAGAATTATTATTATTATTATTATTATTATCATTATTTCTCGCTAATTGTTGTTCGTTGATCCACACCAACAACAATACTACTACTACTACTACTATTACTACTACTACTACTACTACTACTACTACTACTATTACTACTACTACTATTACTACTACTACTACTACTACTACTACTACCACCACCACTACTACTACTACTACTACTACCACCACCACTACTATTACTACTACTACTACTACTACTACTACTACTACTGACAGTTGTGCTGCCGAGCTGAGCAACCGTGTCTGGCTTCGCTCTCTGCTTTTGAGCCCTGCTGGCCTTGCCAGTTGCCCTTATTATATGGAGAAGAGGCGCATAACATACTGAAGTGATACAAGGGATGATATAGAAGAAAAATGGGTGGAATGGACCCCATAACAAACAGCCTGCTGTGTTTCCTTCACTCTGCGTGGGAGGACTTCACACCCAAGCAGCTGGAGGAGGTGGCGTTCTCTTTCTACTCACATGAAGAAATTAAAGAAGCTAAGTCTGTCCTGTACAATTTGTTGAAAGAAGAATTGGTATGGAGAAGGGACCCTGGAAAAAAGCGAAGAGACCTGACGGACCTGTTTGATTTTCTCAACAAAATGATTGATTCGAAGCGGAAAGTGAAGTTTGTATGTGACTCTTATAAAAAGATGCCTCCTTTGGGGCTAGAAAAATTTGCACTTGTATTAAGTGGTCTAACTGAAGAAATTTTGAAGCTGAATGAAATGATGCCCAAAATCTTAGATATGAAAACTGAAATTTTTAATACTGCGGACACGGTACATCAGATGAGAGGGGAACTATCGGATATTAAATCTTCCTTCAGCATGCAAGAACAAACAAAAGATGTGGTGAGAAAGGACTCTCTATCTATAGATGATATCATGTCTCTCAGGTGCGATATTGCTTTAAATAATGAAAAGAAAGGGGATGTAAATGTAAGTAAAGGTTTGCTGCGGCAAGAGGAACAGCGAGGGAGTTCGGATGAACCAGTGTTACTTGGTGCTTCATATGTCAGCCCTTCCAGCAGGAAAAATGGTGAAATGAACAAAGTTCAAATGACAAAACAGAATATTAACAATCTGGAGCCGAGTTTTGTGAATGCAGTGAAGAATTACGATACGTATGATAAGAGAAGCAAAAAGACCAAAGGAATTATCTCTAATAACAACTCTGATAGTGTTTTTGTTTCTGATTCGAACGAGAGTGCAACGAACAACCAGCTTGGGGGGACTCGACCGAGACAGTTTCGTTTGCTCTCCCCGAAGTTGCCACTTCCTAGCAATAATACCCAGCAGGATTTATTACTCAATACTATGGACATCAGTGATAAAAACTCTGAATGGCAGAAGGTTCAGAGTCGTAGAAAAAGAAATCTAGACCTGGAAGGTAGCGGTAAACAGTTCTCTGGGATAAGAGGTAACAAAAATATAAATGATTCCTCCTTTCGAGCTGCGAAGAGATATAGTGATGTTTTTATAGGGAGAGTGGAGAAGGATGTTACAAGTGATACCATTGCTGAATATATTAAAAATAATTTTGATGTAATCACTGAGAGTGTTACTAAGTTAGATATTAGATCTACCGAGTATGATGCTTTCAAAGTAAGAGTCGACATTTATGATCGACCTAAATTGTTTAATGCAGAATTATGGCCTCAGGGAGTTGTTGTTAAGAAATTTTTCAATAGACATCGTAGGTCTTCTGAAGTTTTTAATCTTTTATAGATAGAAACAGGAATTTTTAAAAATTTTTTAAACGCAAGTTTACGTATTTCTAAGTTTTTATTATATTATATATATATATATATATATATATATATATATATATATATATATATATTTTTTTTTATCAATTTCCTTTTTTAATGTAAATTATCATGCATTTATATGACTTTAGTATCTGTTCATTCAACTGTGGCTCTATGATAAAGAATATTGATCTTGTCCGTAACCTTTGTAATGAAGAATTCAACATAATTTTTCTACAAGAAACATTAGTAGTACAAGACAAATTGTCAATTATGGATTATATAGATGAACAATATGAGTGTTTCAGTGTTGCCGCCACATACTCACAAAAGACGCTTGCAGCCATGTCGGGCCGACCACAGGGTGGAATGGCGATTTTATGGAGGAAAAATAATTGGTTAACGGTTAAAAGTATTGATTTTCAGGATAATTATATTGTTTTTAACGTTAATGTTTTTGAGTGGAATATTTTGTTTATTAATGTTTATATAAATAGTGTTACCTGGGAAGCTGAGTCTCACGGTAGATATATTGAAACTCTCTCTTGTTTGGTAAGAATACTGAAAGAATATAATTATGATGCTGTATTTTTTATCGGTGATTTTAATGCCGATCCTTTTTCTGGTCAGGCATGGAACATCTTAAGGGATTTTATGGTTGAAAATGATCTGAAATGTTTTGATGTTGACCTTTTACCAACTAATACTGTTACATTTGAATGTTTTAATAATCTTTATTGTAAATGGTTAGACCATATTGTAGGAAGGGGTCATGAAAATATCAAAGTACATAACATTGGAGTTGAGAAAGATTTCATTGGGTCTGATCACCTACTATTAGTGACTCACCTCCTTATCAAACCATCTCATCTGAATGTTTCTGGGAAGTTAGTGGAAAAATGTAGTGAAGGTGACACTTTTATAAACTGGAATGTGATGAGTGAAGCAGATATTAAAAATATTGACAGAATTATGTGTGAAAAGCTGGAAAAATGGAAAAAATTATCTGTGATACTCTGCTGTGAAACCGGTTGTAGAGAAAATAATCATATCTCCTATATTGATAGGTTATATGACTTCATTTGTGAGGAATTTGCGAATGCATCACGATGTTTTGAAAAAGGAAAAATCAAGACTGACAAATTCAAAATAATACCGGGATGGAACCGTACTGTAAAATATTATCATAAGTGTGCTAGAGAAAATTACATTAAATGGCGCGAACATGGAAAACTACGAAATAGCCAGGATTTATGATGATATGATTCGATCAAAGAAAAATATTTAAAGAAAAATTAAAACAGTGTAAAAGAACAGCAAATGAAGAAATATGCCAGTCATTAATGGATAAATTTATGGCTAAAGACAAAAGAACGTTTTGGAGGGAAATAAGAAAACAGAAAAGAAAAAACAAAAGTAGTAGAGTGATAGAAAAAGAAAGTGACGTGGAGAAAATTGTTGATATTTTTACTAAAAGAATGTTGTCTAGTGATGATAATGGTACCGCCGATGAAAAGAGTTTTCTGACTATTTTCAAAAGACACTGGCGTAATAATAGAAAAATGCACGTACGAGTGTCACACGTGTCTCTACGAAGACATGTCAATAAATTAAATAATGGGATGGGACATGATTGGATCCACTCCAAGTTTTTGAAATATGCATCAGATCCTTTTTAGCTGTGTTTTTAAATTTATGTTTTACTCATTGCTATGTACCTATTAATTTACTAAAAGGCAATATATATCCAATTGTTAAAAATTTATTAAAAGGTAATATTACTGAGGTTGGAAATTACAGACCAGTAATGCAATCCTCTTGTATTTTAAAGATTATTGAAATGCATCTTTTAGAAATTCTTGAAGAGAAAATATGTTTGAATCCAAGGCAATTGGGTTTTAAAAAGGGTGTTTCTACTACGGATGCTTGTTTTGTCCTCAAGGAAGTTATGTACAGTAATAATCATAAGAGGAATTCTGCTAACACCATGTTCATTGATTTGTCTAAGGCCTTTGACCGGGTTGATCATTTTCTCCTGGGTCAGAAGCTTTTAGAGAGAGGATTGCCTGTAGATATAATACTATTATTAATGCACTACCTACGTAACCAGAGTGCCAATGTTGTGTGGGAGGGCACTCAGGGAAAATTTTGTTGTGTAGAGAGAAGTGTTCGCCAAGGCGGAATTCTATCACCATTTCTTTTTAAATTATATATAGATGATATAGTCAATGACATCTCTGCACGTGATGAAGGTTGTGTACTGGGTACAGACAAAATTAATATTATTGCATATGCAGACGATATTGTTTTATTTTCAAAGTCTGTAGAAAATATGGAAACGCTGTATAATCTTTTTATATCTAGGCTAAATAATTTAAATTTATGTATAAATAAGTCTAAAACTAAATGTATGATGTTCGGGCCCAACAACAACAGGCAGCATGTCATAATTTGTCATGACACATTTGAGGTGGTTAGTTGCTACAAGTATCTTGGTCACATGATTTCCTCTAATCTACAAGATAATAACGACATTGAGTATCGCTTAAAATTATTTTATAGCAATGTAAATAGTATTTTAAGAGATTTTAGGTTTGTAAATAAGGAGATTTTAGTTTTTTTATTTAATATGTATTGTAAACCGGATTATGGATTAGGTTTGTGGAACAATGAAAAATCAGATCGATCTAAAATATGTAGCACATTTAACGTTGCATACTCCACTGCCTTTAAGCGAATGGTTGGCCTCCCTGTTTACAGCAGCAGTCATGAGGCTGCCGAGGCATGTGGGGAGTTGCTGCTGCCTCACCATCTGGCCCTTACAAAGGCTCGCTACTACCATAGACTCGCGCATAACAAAAGCTCTATTATAAAATCCAATATATTTTCTTTGTATGGTGGACTATTCTGTACAAATACAAGAAGTCTCTTTTATAAAAAGTACAATATATCTGTAAGTAGCCA
Organism: Metacarcinus magister; assembly: GCA_029783475.1. Classification (NCBI taxonomy): domain Eukaryota; kingdom Metazoa; phylum Arthropoda; class Malacostraca; order Decapoda; family Cancridae; genus Metacarcinus; species Metacarcinus magister. The sequence goes on from JAPQNM010000018.1 coordinate 21,652,429, forward strand.
TAATTTAGATTGAATTAAATCACGAATTATGTTTGTACAACGGCATGAGGAGCGACGTGTGCCTGTGGTGGTGAGGGGGGTGACAGGTGGGGGTGGGGGTGCTGGTAGGTAACACTCCCATCCGGGATGGTTATTTTATTAGCATGGCTACCCATGCCATACACCAGACCTACAATACACTACAACTGTACCTTTATTTTCTTTTGATTTTGGCACAATTTTAGTAACTTCCTATTCCTACGATATTTTAGATAGATATATATGTTTGTATATGTGTGTACATGTTTTTTTTTATTTATTCTTTAATTTACAGTACGTAATACAGACAATTGATGTAAGTATTACGAAATAAATGAATTGAATTGAATTGAGTTGACTACTACTACTACTACTACTACTACTACTACTACTACCACCACTACTACTACTACTACTACTACTACTACTACTACTACTACTATTACTACTACTACTACTACTACTACCACTACTACTACTACTACTACTACTACTACTACTACTACTACTACTACTACTACTACTACTACTACTACTACTACTACTACTCCTACTACTATTACTACTACTACTACTACTACTACTACTACTATTACTACTATTACTACTACTACTACTACTACTACTACTACTATACTACTACTACTATACTACTACTACTACTACTACTACTACTACTACTACTACTACTATTACTACTACTACTACTACTATTACTACTACTACTACTACTACTATTATTACTACTACTACTACTACTACTACTACCATCACCACTACTACTACTACTACTACTACTACTACTACTACTACTACTACTACTACTACTACTAGTACTACTACTACTACTACCACTACCACACACAGTCTAATTTCCCACTTGAACTACATATCAAAAACTGGATGAGGGGAGAGGGAGTAAGAGGAGGAGGAGGAAGAGGAGGAGGAGGAAGAGGAGGAGGAGGAGGAGGAGTGTGAATTGCATGAAAGTTGAGAAGAGGGGAAAGAGGGAAGAGGAGATAATGAGGGGAGATAGGTGGATGCACGAAGGAGCTAAAGAGAAGGGAGGGAATAAAGGTGGAGGAAGAGGAAGAAAACTGGGAGGAAAGTGAGGGGAAACGAGAGAGAGAGAGAGAGAGAGAGAGAGAGAGAGAGAGAGAGAGAGAGAGAGAGAGAGAGAGAGAGAGAGAGAGAGAGAGAGAGAGAGAGAGAGAGAGAGAGAGAGAGAGAGAGAGAGAGAGAGAGAGAGAGTGAGAGAGAGAGAGAGAGAGAGAGAGAGAGAGAGAGAGAGAGAGAGAGAGAGAGAGAGAGAGAGAGAGAGGAGAGAGAGAGAGAGAGAGAGAGAGAGAGAGAGAGAGAGAGAGAGAGAGAGAGAGAGAGAGAGAGAGAGAGAGAGAGAGAGAGAGAGAGAGAGAGAGAGATTATTACTATTATTATTATTATTATTATTATTAATATTATTATTAGTAGTAGTGTTATTAGTTTTATCATTATTATTAGTGTTATTATTATCTCTTATTATTATTATCTATCTCTTCTTATTATAAATAGTATTTTTATCATTATTATTATTATTATTATTATTATTATTATTATTATTATTATTATTATTATTATTAGTATTAGTAGTAGTAGTAGTAGTAGTAGTAGTAGCAGTACCAATATAAATAGTTGAGGACCTACTACTAATATTACTACAAAAATAATAACAATAATAATAGTAATACTACTACTAATAATAATGATAAGTACTACTATAATAAGTATTATTATAATAATGATAATAATATTTATAATAACATTAATAATAATAATAATTTTTATTATTATTACTATTACTACATAGGTAATATCAGAGTATATCAGAAAGAATTACTGTATATACTGTAGCGAGTCTCTAACACAAGCGTAGGTGAAGAGAGACACACGTATCTTAAGGGTTCTTTACCAAGTAACCAAAGGAAGTACAGGAGGCCTTACAAGGTGGGGCCGGCCGGGCAGACTGAGATGTATGCCCGCTTGGCGGGAAAGTGACGGAGGGGGGAGGTGAGTTACCGACTAGTGAATAGTCGTTACATATAAGTAAGGGAAATGAATGTGTGCCACTACATAGAACATAATATCCTACATCTCCCTCCCCCTTTCACGCTCAAAACCTGCAGGGTTCTGAGCGGACTTTTGGGCCTCAATGCGAGGCGAACGGCGAAGCTGGGCAGGCTGTAACGACTCTGGGTCTGAAGTCGCGCTGTCCGTGTCCGGGGAGCTGTCGGGCTGAGGTGAAGTCGGCCGAAGGAAACGGCGGTTCCTCCACCAGACCCGGCCGCTGGGCAACCGGATGAGGTAGTCACGGGTGGAGCCTACGCCCATGACAGTGCCCACCCTGTCCCACCGCTTCGTGGTTGAGTCCTGGATGCGGGCCGTGGAACCCACCAGGAGCGGTTCGAGGGGTTTGGCGTGGGCGTCGTACCGTTCTGTGGTGTCGCGGAGGCGGGTGGCGGCTCGTCGGTCACAGCTCTCAGCCCTGGCTTGCCACTGCTGCTGGAAGGCCTTGGCGTGGGCAGGAACGCAGGAGCGTAGAGGGCGGCCGTAGAGCACCTGAGCTGGGGAACGACCAATCGGGTTTGGGGTGTTCCTCAGCTCAATTAGGCCTCTGTCGAACGCCTCACAGTCGAGGTTTCCTGAGGGGGCCACCTTCTGGATGAGGTGCTTAGTCGCTTTTACAGCGGACTCAGCGTGGCCGTTCGACTGTGGGTAGTGGGGCGTCGACATGTCGTGTCGGACTCCCCAGCGTTCTAGGAAGTCGGCGAACTCCCGGCTGGCGAACTGAGGACCTCCGTCCGTACGTAGACGAACGGGGACGCCCAACTCGCGGAAGAAGTGCCGGAAGTGTCGGATGGTCGCAGCAGAGGTGGTATCGGGTCCACATGACACCACTACAGGCCATCCAGAGAGGCGGTCGACTATGACTAAGAAAGCCTTCCCAGCTACGTTAAAGAAGTCGGCCGACACTGACTCAAAAGGCCTGGTAGGGTTGTCATCACAGCATAGAGGCTCTTGCTGCTGACTGGGTTGGAGTATCTGGCATGGCTCGCAGGCGAACACGACGTTGGTGATGTCTGAGTCGATGCCCGGCCAGTATACTACCTGTCGCGCCCGACGCTTGGTGGCCTCTGCGCCGCGATGACTGTCATGAAGACGGGCCAGGACACGGCGGCGGAGGGCGGCAGGAACAGCAACACGGGCGCCGTACAGGACAAGGTCGTCCTCGCTGTAGAGGTTGTCCCGCAGCTTCCAGTATGGGCGCACGGCGTTAGGTAGAACGTAGCGGTCTCTTGGGAAACCTGCCCTGACGCACTGAAGGAGCTCAGAGTAGGCAGGGTCCTCGCTGGCTTCTCGGCGGAACTCGTCCATGGTTACGTCGCTGGCTTGCCCAGGAGTACCATGGTTGACGTCGGCGGCCAAAGACTCGACTGCACATAGGGTGATGCACCTGACGGAAAAGCTGGTCTCGACACCCAACACATCATCTTCGCGCGTCGGCTTGCCTACTGGGGAGCGAGAGAGGGCATCTGGGATGCACAGCTCCTTGCCCGGGCGCCAGTTTGCGGTGAAGATGAAGGCAGATGTCTTCTCCTTCAGACGCTGAAGACGAGGGTTGTCTACGGCGTCTAAGGTGTAGCTGTTGAGGATGGGGACCAGAGGGCGATGATCAGTCACAAGGTTGAAGTGTTGGAGCCCTGCGAGTTAAAACTTACACTTGACCATCGCCCACACTACTGCCAATAGCTCCAATTCGATGGTGGCGTAGCGGGTCTCGGTGTCCGTCAGGAATCGTGAGCCACACTGGATGAGCCTCAACTGTCCTCTGCCGTGATCCTGTAGTAGGGCGTAACCCAGACCGTACAGACGTGAAGCGTCTGTCTGTAGGACGGTCGGGAGAGCAGGGTCGAAAGTGGCGAGGATCAGTGGGCTCGACAAGGCTTCCTTTACCTTCTCGAAGGCGTGGTCGTGGTCAGGAGTCCACACAAAAGTCCTCTTGGGGCTCATCAATGGGCGAAGGGGGGCAGCAGCACCGGAGATGTGGGGTGAGAAGTCTGCCAGCTGGTTCACCAAGCCCATAAATGACCTCAGGTCAGTCAAGTTGGCTGGTTTGGCGAAGTCAGTGAGGGCCAGAACCTTCTCAGGGTCTGCCGCGATGCCATCACTGGAGAGCTGGTAGCCGCAGAAGCGAACCTTCGGTGCAGCGAGGACGAACTTCTCAGCGTTGAGGGTGATTCCGTGTGCTCTGCATCGGGCGAGGACATGGTTAACACGGCAGAGGTGTGCCATGTAATCCTCGTCGTACAGAAGGATGTCATCCACCACCTTGACACACTGCAGCACTCCCTGAAGCGCGAGGTCACCTCGTCGGCAGAAGGCGTCTCCTGTGGCTGCGAAACCCATTGGGCCTCGAAGGTAGCGGAAACGTCCATAGGGGGTGATGAAGGTGGTCAACGGCTGGTCTTCCTCGGCCAGAGGAATCTGCCAATAGCCGCACAGAGCGTCTATGGTGGTGAAGTAGCGGGCCTGTGGGGAAACTCGACGCGTGGCTGCAAACGGCGTGGGAGAAGGGTGGGCGGGCCTTGAAACTTGGCTGTTGAGCCTAGACAGGTCCGTGGTGATGCGCACACCACCATTAGCCTTCGCCACGACAACCATTGGGTGGCACCAAGGTGATGGGTCGTCGCTAGCTGGGGCGATGACGCCTTGTGCTACCATAGAGTCGAGCTGGGCCTTCACAGGATCTTGATATGCCAGGGGAATCAGGCGTGGGGTGTAGATGGCGAAGGGTTGTGCGTCGTCCTTAAGGTGGATGCACATGGGCGGACCTGCCATCGGCTTCAACGGTGCGTCCCGTATGTCCTCCTTCGTAACCAACACGTCTGCATACTCCTTGCAGAAGTAGTCCTTGGCAGCTTCAGGGGATGTTGAGTCCAAGAGTGTAAGTGGAGGCGCTGCGACGTGGGGTGGAGAGGTTTCGACACTTGGATGTCCGCCGCTCTGCTCGCTTCCATCTGGTCCAGCGCTCGTTGACCTTCTCACCCTGTTCCCATTCCTGATCTGCTGTGGGAAGTTCTTGGGTACTAAACCCAAGTCTTGACAGTGCTCCCAGGACAAAAGAGGTGACCCCAAGTAGCTTTGGACGTCAACCCAACCGGTGCAAGAGCGAGCACCGTGGGTTAACTTGGCTTGGAAAGAGCCCAAGGCAGCAGGCATTTTGGAGCCGTCAGCGTTGTAGTAAGTAACGGTCGGAGGCGGGTCGAGGTCGGACTTGGAGAAGCCTAGGATCTTGAGATGCTGAAGGCCTATCACCGTGGAGTCCGCACCAGTGTCAGGAATCATGTCAATGCTTCCCGACACTCCTGCGTGCGTGACGACAACACTGACAGTGGGAGACGGCGTTGGTCTCTCACGTGTTGTCGACTCGACGCGCCTTACGTTAACTTGCTGCTTGTTGGGGTTTCCAAGGGGTGACTGGGTTCTCACGACGTGGAACGTGGAGTGCCTTTCTGTCCCCTGCTTGGTGGTCTTGGTGTTCTTGGCGTGCTTAGACTGTTGTTTTAGTTGCAACGTTCTGCACGTTTGGTCGAAGTGCCCATATCGGTTGCATAACCTGCACTGAGCATTTCTGGCTGGGCAGCCTTGGGTGTGGGACCAGTGGCCAGTTTTACCACAGCAGCTGCACGTTGCTTCTGCTGCAG
>JAPQNM010000018.1:21670687-21677305 GCA_029783475.1 Metacarcinus magister
GGTGAGTTAGAATTTGTTGTTGGTCTGGTTTAGTTTTCTTTGATGTGGTTTTTTTTGTTTCGGTGTGTTTTTTTACTTGTGATCAGTATGATTGGTCTTTTTCTTGTTTCTTTTTTGTGTGGTGTATATTTAGTTTATTTTTGGTTCTTTTTTGTTTGTGTGTTTATTATGTGTTGGTTAGTATTATGATTATTTTTTTTGTTGTTTAGTTTTTTTGTTTTTATTTGTTAGAGGGATTGTTTTGTAGTTTTTGCTTTTTTTTTTCTTTATTGTTTATTTTTTTTTAGTTGTTTGCTTTCGCTGTTCCGTTTTTTGTAGTTTTTCCTTTTATGGTATTTTTATTTAGTTTTATTTTATTTTTTTTTTGTATTGTTTTTTTTTTTTTTGTTTTTTTCTAGTGTGTTTTCGTGACGTGTGTAGGTTTGTCCTTGTAGATGGGTTTATGTGTATTTGAGTTGGGTATGATTTTGATTCCTTGTCTGTCTGTGGCGGGTTTGGTGAGATTGCTGTATGTGTTCATGTTTATCCTTCTGTACTTTTTGTTATTTCGTTTTGGGGTTTTTTTGTTGTTGTCGAGTTTTTGATTTTGTTCCGTTCTTATGTTTTTTCGTGGGTTATATATTGTTTTTGTTTGTTCTCTTATCTGTCGTATGTAGTGTTATTTCGTGCACCTTTGTTGCTTAGGTTTGTCCTTTCTTTTTTCCTTTTTCTCTCTTTTTCCTTTTTTTCTTTTTTTTTTTTTTTCTTAAAAATAAAATTTAAAAACTTAAACATAAAACAAAATAAACTTTTTTTCCTTTTTTTTTTCTTCACAAACACGACGAAAGAGAAGACGTAGGGAGGAGGCGGGGGTTAGAAAAAACCTGAAGGATGTAGATGTTAAAAACAACGCTCGAGGATAGTATGTTTTATTGTGTTTTCAGAATTACATTCTAGTTCGCGCGGTTATGATATTTTTTTTTTACTTTTTAAAGGGAGGAAAAGAGAAAAATAAAAAAGAAACGAAAACTGTTTTGTGTTCTTGGTTTTGTAGTTTTTTGTGGGAATTTTTTTCGTAGTTTATTCGTTTTTTGTGTTTTCCCTTTTTCTTTCCAGTTTTGATTAGTTTCTGTTGTTTGGAAAATGTTATGTATCGTTATTTGTGTTATTTTTATTGTAGTTCATTTGTATGTTTCTTTTCTTGTATTTTTATAGAGTTGTGCTTTATCAGCTTTTTTATTTATTTTTTTTATTTATTTTAAGATAGTTGGTTTTTGTTTTATGGAGTTTAGAGTTTTTAATGTTTTGCTTGTTTTTAGTTGTTTTTTATCGGTTTAGCTTATATTCGGTGTTTTTTGTGTTTGAGGTTTATTTTCAGTTTTTTTCTCTGGGTGTTTTTCTTCTGCCTAGTTGTGGTTTTGTTTTTTTTTCTTTTTTATGATTTTTGTGTGGAGTTTTAGTTTTTTTTGTAAGAATTGCGAAAAAAAATAGAGCACCTGAATAGTGGATTCTAGGTGTTTTTCTACTCTAGTATTGTCGCAATCTGCGTTTTAGAAGAAAAAGAAGTCAGAGGAGCGGGGACGATAGAGGGGAAGGGAAGGGGACAAGGGGGCATGTAGAAGTTAAAGAAAAGAAAAAACTTTTTTTTTATCTTTTATTTCTCTTGATTATGTTTGTGTTATTCTTGATTTGTTTCTATTGCAACTTTTTTTTTGTTTTTTTTGTTTATTGTTGTTTTGTGTATATGTTTTTTTGTTCTGTTATTTTTATCTGTTGTTTTGATCTATTTTTATGTGTGTGTAGTGTGTATGTAGTTTGTGTTATATTTATGCTGTTTTTGTTTGTTTTTGTGTTTTTTTTGTGTATGTGTATTTTGTCTTCTCTAGTTGTTTTTTATCTATCTGTGTGTGTGTGTGTATGTATGTTTTTTGGGTATGTTTATTTTCTGTTTTGTGTTTTTTTATCTTGTTTTTGTAGTGTTTGTGTTGTTTTGTTATGGTATATTTTTTGTTTTTGTTGTTTTATTGTGTTTTGTTTTTTGTTTTATTTTATATGTGTCTTATTTTGTGTGTTTCGTTTTATTTTTTTGTGTTTTGTTGTTTTATGTTTTGTGTGTGTTTTTGTTTTTTGTTTTATTGTTTTTTTTAGTTTGTATGTTTTTATTAGGTTGTTTGTATTGTATTTTTTATGTATGTATATTTTTGTTTATTGTTTGTTTTTTATTTATGTTTGTATAGTTTTTATTTTGTGGTATTTGTGTTTTGTGTTTTTGTGTTTTTTGTTGTTTTTTTTTTTTTTTTATTTTGTTTTTTTTTTTTATTTTTTGTTAGTTTGTTATTTGTTTTTTATTTGTTTTTTTTTTGTTTTTTTTTTTTAGTGTTTTTTGTTTTTTTTTTGTTGTTGTTTTATTTTTTTTTTTTTTTTTTTTTTCTTTTTTTTATGTTGTTGTTTTTTTTGTTTTTTGGTGTTTTATTTTTTGTTGTGTTTTTTTTCTTTTTTGTTTTTGTTTTTTGTTTTTTCTTTTTTTTTGTTTTTTTTGTTTCTTTTTGATTTTTTTTGTTTTTGTTGGTTTTTTTGTTGTTTTTTTTTTTTTTTTTTGTGTTTTTGTTTTTTTTTTTTAGGTGTTTTTTTTTTTTTTTTTGTTTTTATTGGTTTTTGTTTTTTTTTTTGAGGTTTATTTGTTTTGTGTTTTTTTTTGTTTTCTTTTGATTTGTTTTTTTTTTTTTTTTTTTTTTTTTTTTTTTTTTTTTTTTGTTTTTTTTCTTCCTTAGTTTGGTGTGGATAGACGTGTGTGTATCGCTCTTATTGAGCCTTGCTTAGTTAATTGAGTGTTTGATTTTAGTTTTCTTTTAAGGGGGAGGGAGGGGGGGACAGGGTGGGGGGGCAAACGGGGGGGAGGGAGGGGGGGGGGGTAGTGGGGGAGGGGTGGGGGGAGGAGGGGTGTGGGGAAGTGGGGGGGGGAGGGGGTAAATGGGGGTGGGGGAAGGGGAAAGGGGGGAAGGGGGGGGGGGGTGGGTGGGAGGGGGGGGGGGGGGGGGGAAAGGGAAGGGTGGGGGGGAGGGGGGGGGGGGGTGAGGGGGGGGGAAAAGAGAGGTGGGGGGGGGGGGGGGGGGGAGGGGGGGAGGGGGGGGAGGGGGGGGGAGGGGGGGAAGGGAGAGGAAAGGGGGGGAAGGGGGGGGGGGGTGAGGAAAAAGGGGACAAGGAGAGGTGGGGGGTGAGGGTGGGGGGGGAGGGGGGGGGGTGGGGGGGGGGTGGGGGTAATTGGGGGGAGGGGGGGGGTTGGTGAAATATTAGTGTTGTTTGGTGGTGGGGTTTAGTTGTGTTTATGATTTATTGTGGGTGAGATGGATTTTGTTTCCCTTGTTGTTTGTTGTTGGTGGGTTTGGTTTTGTTCAGTTTGTTGGTTGGATGTTCGTAGGGTCCTTTATTTTTTTATGGTTTCCAGCCCTTTTTTTTTTTTTTTTTTTTTATTTTTTTTTTTTATTTTTTTGGTTTTTTTTTTTTTTTTTTTTCGTTTTGTTTTGGTTTGTTTTTGTTTTGGTGTTTTTTGTTTTTCTTTTTTTTTTTTTGTTTTTTTGTTTTTATTTTTTTTTTTGTTGTTTTTGTTTTTTTGTTGTTTTTTTTTTTTATTTTTTTTTTAGTTTTGTTTTTTTTGTTATTTTTTTTTTGTTTTTTGTTCATGTTTATTTTTGGTTTGTTGTTTTGTTGTTTTTTTTTTTTTTTTTTATTTTTTTTGTTTTTTTTTTGTTTTGCTTTTTTTTTGTTATGGTTTTTTTTGTTTTCTTTTTTTTTTTGTTTTTTGTGGTTTATTTTTTTTTTTTTCGTTTTTGTGATTTTTTTATTTTTTGTTTTTTTTTTCTTTTTTTTTTTTTTTTTGTTTCGTAACTTATTAATGTGGTGTATTTTGCGTTTATTTTGTGTAGGTGATCGAAAAAAAAAACTTGAAAAAAAACTTAAAATCAAGGTTTTTTTTTTATTTTTCGCGTTGCTTAGTAGTAAACGGGTTTTTATGGATTGGTTTCTTTTCATTTGTATTTTGTGTTGTTGTGTTTGTTTCTGCTTTCCTTGTGAGTATTGGGTTATTTTCCGTTAGTTGTGGTTGTTTTCAGAAAGAGAATAAAGGGAATCGAAAAAAAAAAAACTTTTTACGAGTCAATCAAGAAGAGAGAGTGAAAAACAAAAAAAAGAAAAAAAGAAGCTTGGTTTTTATGTTTTTTTTTTTTTTGTGTTTCTTGTTGGTTTTTTTTTTTTTTTTTATTTTTGTTGTTTTTTTTTTTTGTGTTTTTTTATCTTTTTGTTTTTTTTTTTTTTTTTTTTTTTTTTTTTTCTTTTTTTTTGTTTTTTTTTTTTTTTTTTTTTTTTTTTTTTTTTTTTTTTTTTTTGTATATTGGTGTGTTTCTGTTTGAGTTTGGTATTTTTTTAGGAGTTATCGATTTTTTGATGTTATGTTGTTTTTTGGTTTTCGGTTTGGGGGGATTTATTTTTTTGTTGCGTTTACGTTAGTTGTGTGTTTTGGTGATGGGTTTTTTTTTTTGTTTGTTTTATTGTGGTTTTTTATGTTTGAGTAGATTTTCGTTTTTGTTTTGTCTTGTATTTTGTCTTGAGACTTGCATGTTTTCATTAGTATCTCGTTTGTATTTTCCGTTTCGCTTGTCTTCTTTAGTTGTTTTTACGTTTTCGTTTCTTTTGTTTCTTGTTTTTTTTACTGTGGAAAGGTTAAAAACTTTTTCTGTATGTTGTTCTGCTTGGTTTGTTTGTTGCTGTGTGTCGGTTATGTGTTCTGCAGAACGAAAAAAAGAAAGTCTTTTTTATCTTTGTGGTAAAACTTGTGAATAAAGAAAGAAAAAGAAACATGTAGAGTGTTTCTTTCCTTTTTGTGTGTTTTGGATGTATTGGGAGTATTGTTTTTGGGTTTTTTTTTTTTTTTATTGTTTATATGTGTTATGGTTGTATTTGGTGATTAGTTGTAGCTCTTTTAGTTGGGTTTTTATTTTTAGTTCTTGAAAATAATAAATTTGCTTAGTAAGAGAAAAAGCGATTAAAACATTTTTTGTTTTTGTGTCTTGGTGGGTTGGAGAAAAAAGCAAACTTTTTTTGTTTTTACTAGTATGGTGTGTTCTAGGTTTTGTTAGTTTTTTCTGTATTGAGAAAAGTAAAAAAGAAAATATAAGCTCTGAAAAAGAGAAAAACTTGTTGTTGTCTTGGTCACTGGTTTGTGTTATTTTCCAATTGGTAGTAAGGGGAAGTAACGTTGAATAAGACGAGAAGTATGAAGATATAAAAAAAGCTTATTTTTGATCTCTTTAGGTTGTGGTTTTTTTTTTTCTGTATGGTAGTTTTGTTTCTTTTGTCATGTTTGTGTTTTTTTTTTTTTTTTTTGTTGTTTTTTGTTTTTAAGTGATGTAGTTTTTTATTTTTTTTTATGTTAGTTATTTTTTTATGGTATGTTTGATAGACGACTATTATATGTTTTTTTTTTAGTTCTGTTTTGTTTTGTCTGGTTTTGTTTAGGGTTCTTGTTTTTGGGGGGCAGTTAGTTTATTGGAGTTTTTCCCTTTTTTGATTTGTGATGTTGTGGGTTTTAGGATTTTTTTTTTTTTTTCGAGTTTAGTGTGCTCGTGTCGTTGTGTGGTGTTTCATTTGCATTGGTTTTGTATTCCATTGTTTTGTTTTTCTTATGTTTCTTTTGTTCGCTATGTCTGTGTTTGGATGGTTAGTGAGTTATTCCTTTTGGTAGTGTTTTTTGATGTTGTCGCTGTGAGCATTTTTTTTCATCTGTTTTTATCTTTCACTTGCTTTAGTGCCTAGTTTGTTGGTTTCTTTCTTGGTTTCATTGTTGTTTAAACGAAACTTAGTTAGATTCGTACCCAGATATGTGTTGAGTTTTTTTACATCTTCCTTGGGATTGTCCTTGAGTTTTTTGTTGTTTCTATTTCCCTTTTAGGTGTTTTTTGTTTTTTTTTAATTTTGGTGTGGTGTGTATAGTTGTTAGTTGGTCCTGTTTTTGAGTTAAAAAACTTATTGTGTTTGTTTCTTGTGCTTTTTATCCTTTTCTTGTCTGTGTATTTTTTTGATTTTTCCTATGGTTAGTTTTGCTTTATTGTATCATTTGCGTTAGGTGGTTTTTTTTGTTTTTTCTGTGTTGTGGCTTGGTGGAGGGTGGCTCCTTAGGTTCCTTGGGTTCATGGTGTGTCAGCTTTACTTATTCTTTTTTGTAGGTATGTAGTGGGGTGTGGTTTTCCTGAGAGGTTTTCTTGTTTTGTTTTGTTTCGTTTTGGGTCTTTGTGTTTTATTGCTTATTCGGTAGTTTTGTCGTCGGCATGTGTGTTCCTGAGTTTTTCTTGGCAGTTTTTCTTCTATAGTGTATTTGTATGGAGGGTAGCAGTTCTTGTTGTGGTTGTGTATTATGAAGTATGTGTTATCGTCTTTTGACGTGTATTTGTCTAGTTCCGTTTTTTGTGTATATGTGAGTTTATTATTGGTTTGTTTTGTTGGTTGTTTTATGTTTTGTGTCTGTATCTTTGTTAGTTTCTTTTTTGTTTGTTTTTTTATATGCGTTTTAAGTTTTTTAGTTATGTGTTGTTCCGCCTTTGTGGTTTATGGGGAAGGCTTGATGTGAGATATTTCATTGAGGTTTCC
>JAPQNM010000018.1:21698609-21703609 GCA_029783475.1 Metacarcinus magister
CTTTTTTTTTTTTACTTTCTTCTATGGTGGTAACAAAATAAATAATGTATCATCTCTTCACTTTTATTTAATCTATTACATGATAAAGGTTCGTTCCTGATTGCAGTGTCGTCTCAGGATGAAGATGCACCAGCAAAATGTCACTTGGTATTAATTAGACTAACAAAAGGAGAACACAAGAACTGCATTAACCTTCTAACTTTATACAGTCATCCAATCTTAAACAGAAATGTATTTTTCCGACCAACCAAGTCTGATGTAAGTGTAGCAGGCGGGGCCGAGCACAGCGCACGTGCAGGTTAATGTTGTCTTGTTTGAATAAAAGGACGGAACCTTGAAACCTCACCACACATCCTCACACTCTTGCCCCTCGCCATCTGTTCTCCTGCAGCCTCGACCGTCGCCTCCACGACAGGTACCATTCAGCACACACCTTACCCACACCTTAGATGAAGTAAATGAATTCCTGATAGTTATGTGGCACTAACACACTTGAGGGAAAATAACAATACGTTTTCAGCCACGTAGAAGCTTTTGGTGGTGTTCTGTCATTGATTATCACGCCAGTGGTTCCTAGTGATTGTGCAGCGATACAATGAGAAGATTGTGTGGATAGCAAGACAGGTTGATAGAGATAGATAAGTTAATAGATAGACACATTTGTATCTCTTTCAGCAACTGTTTTACTTCACGAGAATCATACGCAACAAGTTATTATTTTTTGTATTTGTTGATATGCATTTTTTTTCCTTTTAAGTTTATAAACAAAATACGAAAGAAGCTTAGAATTGCATTGCCAGTTTTGATAATGTATGTGTGTATATGTGTGTATGTGCATGTATGTATGTGTGTGTGTGTGTGTGTGTGTGTGTGTGTGTGTGTGTGTGTGTGTGTGTGTGTGTGTGTGTGTGTGTGTGTGTGTGTGTGTGTGTGTGTGTGTGTGTGTGTGTGTGTGTGTGTATGTGTGTGTGTGTGTACCACCGTCCACCATCAGGCCGCTATGTGTGGATGCCGTTCGTTCAAGCCGACAGAGGGCCACGAGCGAGCCAGGTTCGTGTGGTTGTGGGCCTCTGGGGTGCCAGTACGTGACATTGCCGTTCGAGGTGGCACCAGTGTTACCACCGTCTACAGATGGATCCGACGCTGGCAGCAGGAGGGTCACGTCAACACAAGACCAAGAAGCGGACGGCCGCCTATCCCTGTCTCTCCTCTGCCGCAGAAACATTATTCCAATCTGCAACCTTTCACAGCCTATTCCCGGCCTGCTTGCGTCTCGTGCCCTGTTCCTCTACTTGCTGAAGACTCCACGCTTACTAGGATTCAGAACGTAGTGCATCCCTACCATCACCCTCAATGTGCTCATCTCACATCCCTTAGAAGACTTTGTCCTGGCATAGAGTCAAGGGCTTCGTGTGTTCAATGAAATAGTAGTTATTCAAGAACTAATGTATACCATGTCATTACGCTTTTACATGTCAGGCAACCGTATGGCGGAGAATCGACCTAATGTACAGTACCTAATGTATCCTTTCTCAATGTTGATTCTGTATGTGATTTTATATAATTTTTTTAATGGTCTACTGTTTGTATGGAATAATTGTAGGAGTGTATTGATAAGTTCCTTGTGCTTGTAATGAATGCAAAGTTTACCTCCTGTTCTGTTCCTGTTCTGTATATACAAAACACAGAAATGAAAACTTGATCTATTTTGTGGTGTTCTCAATTGAATGGTTTATAATGTGTGTAGTAGATAGTCCATAGTGGAATACTCCTTCTAAATCCTGCCTGTTCTTGCGATTGGATTTCTTGTAAAGATTATTTTTTATTCAAGTAGAGAATATTTGTACTTATTAGATCATTAGAAAATGGAACAAGATGTCATGCGATTATTTATCTTTAGTCACTTGTTTTTATTACACAACAGTATTACTATTATATTATATTGCGATTCAGGAAACTTTTTTTTATGTATTGTTGAATTGACAGATTTGATGCGGTCTAAACTTCCATAAGTGTCAGGATTTAGACAATAGTTCAAAGAGTACAAGACAAAATAAAATTATTCAATCAGTTGCACTATTTTATCCCTGAATACTCAATTCCCTGTAAGATATATTCCTTCACGGGTCTCTCACAATGATCTGCTATGAAGATGTCCATACAACTGACCGTTACCTTCTCCCACACATGTAGAGAATATAATGATGTGACAGTTACATTAGGCAATCCGTTCTTTGGTCCCCAGGATGTCATCATGGTGGTGGTGGTGGAGGTGGAGTGTGCAGGCTGTGTGCTGCATGGTAGTGATGGCGAGCCTGTCCATCGGGGGGCCGCCGCGGCTCCGGGGTAAGTCCTGCCATGCACTCATACACACCCATGCACCAAACCACGATACAAACACCGCTAGAGAGACAGCTAATGGGTCTTTCTTTACATTTTCCTGCCCTTCGACACCGCGTTCAGGTCGCGGGGAGACACTAGAGGCTGCGGGAGCGGCGGCAGCGGTAGTGGCCTCTGTGAGGCAGCCACACTGCGGCGTCGTCCTGCTGACGGACGGCACCGCCTCCACCACCGCTGTGGCCTCGGTGTGTTGGCAGTGTGTGGGTGTGTTGTTTGTTGCATGGTGTGTTGTTTGTTGTTTGTGTGATATATGTCACTGTTGGCGTTGATGTGTTACAATGTTGATGAGGTGGCACTTGGCACTTGGCACTGTCAACATGTTTGTCGCAACGTGTATAAACATTAACTCTGCGTTGTTTGTTGCATGATATTTGTGTGTTGATATTGCCTTTATATTGTTATTCCAAACTGTGTTGACGCTTCAGAAGTCCTTCCATCACCATCGTTGCAATACAGCTGCTCACACACAAACCTTCTGTGTGTTTGTTTCAGGGTGTGCAGCAGCTGGCGGCCCCTTGGGGATCTGCCGTACTGGAAGCTGGGCCTACTAGGAGTACACCCAACACAACCCTGCTGGTGCTGAAACGCGCCCTGCACCACGCACGCAATGTAAGTATCACGCGGGGCCGTCACTTCACTCCCGACTGTTGCCTGAACTGTTGACTGGTGAATGACAGGATGTCGGGTGGTCCACAGGTGCGGCGGGTGTCGTGGTGTGTGGTGGTGGTGGTGGTGAGCGACGACCCTTCCTTCCTTGCTACCTGGGCAGAGTTGGGCCTCGAGAGTGGCCTCCTGGCTTGGCCCACACGACTAGTGGCTCTCACAGGCTTACCAACATCCCATCTCGACAATCTGTACTTAATCTTCTCTTATGCTAATGCGGTCCTCGTTGTGAGTGACCGTGGCAGTCCTCCAAGGTAAGCAGTACACAGAATGCATCTAAAGTTATGCCACACACAGCATGCGTCACATAACAGCGTGAGCCATCTCCAGGCTGCCATATTGGTGGGTTACCTGATCTACGACTTAGAATAACATAGTATAGTAGGAAGGGGGGTTTCCCATGCACCCATCTGTTTTTTTGTTGTAGCCTACATTTTTACAAACATTAATGTGTCTAGTTAATGAATTTAGATGTTAACAGTGAAAAAAAATTGTCGCACATTGTGCGTTTGGCCGCTATCTTGATTTTAGTCATGAAAAAATGCGCGATAAAGAAAAATCAAGATTACCCATATCTTATGAACAAAACACCGTAGAAAGGTGAATGAAAGCACTTTTTCATATAACTTTGAGCTGCTGAATATAGTGAGCATGTTAATCTTAACATTCAGAGAGGTGTTGTGCACTGAAATGAACATACAATATAAAAAATACCTAGATAAGGTAAACACGATCGGAGACTTTTAAGTTTCACATACTCGCACATTTATATATATACCTTTATTTACGTTTATATATATCTTCAAGTGTCTAGTCGAGAGATTAGAATGTGGCGGGTGTGTTGTGGGATGATCAACACCTTATATATTAGTTTGGAATGGAACGGTTATGCGGTAGGTGGTGCTTTGTGGTAGGCTCGTGCCTTACCCAGTGTTTGTCAATAGTTATACCTTTTGTCTACTTTGCTGTCCTTTTGTCTCTATCAAGTAGATATTATAGCAGTAGTGTAGTTAAACAGACAGCCTCGTTAGGTCCAATAGGACTGTTGCTGTCTGTTCTTCCTTTGTACTTCTTTGTTATACACATTCAGCATTGCAAATACGTAAGTTTGAAAAATAATTCATATTGGTGAATCTGGGTCCCTTTTTCCTATTATATTTTTACTTTTGAACAATGTGTTTCCAATGTTTACATCGAAATTCATTAACTGGACACATTAATGTTTGCAAAAATGTAGGTTAAAAAAACAACCAGATGAGTGAATGGGGGACCCCCTTCTTACTAGAGTAATTATAATTTGTGTTCGTACTTTTTTGTCCAGGTGTCATGGCCAGTTGTAAGAAAAGGAAACGTGAATCTGAAAATTGCAATTTTCAGATTCACTTTTCCTTTTCTTACAACTGGCCATGACACCTGGACAAAAAAGTACGAACACAAATTATAATTACTCTAGTAGGAAGAGGGGTCCTCCATTCACCCATCTGGTTGTTTTTTTTTAACCTACATTTTTGCAAACATTAATGTGTCCAAAGCTTCCGATCGTGTTTACCTTAGCTAGGTATTTTTTATATTGTATGTTAATTTCAGTGCACAACACCTCTCTGAATGTTAAGATTAACATGCTCACTGGATTCAGCAGCTCAAAGTTATATGAAAAAGTGCTTTCATTCACCTTTCTACGGTGTTTTGTTCATACGATATGGGTATTCTTGATTTTTCTTTATCGCGCATTTTTTCCTGACTAAAATCAAGATGGCGGCCAAACGCACAATGTGGGACAATTTTTTTTCACTGTTAACATCTAAATTCATTAATTAGACACATTAATGTTTGTAAAAATGTAAGTTACAACAAAAAATCAGATGGGTGCATGGGAAACCCCCCTTCCTACTCTACTAACAGTCTTTCTTCATCTTAGGTGCGGTGTGTGGGTGCAT
>JAPQNM010000018.1:21708609-21713609 GCA_029783475.1 Metacarcinus magister
TGAATAATTAAAGGATCGTTGAGGAATGAAGAAGAGATGATGGAGGAGGTGGTGATGGAAAGGGACAAAAGGGTTTAAACGAAGACCTGAAAGTATTGAGGGAAACGAAATGATTGAAAGATAGAAGAAGAGAAAGAAGAAGTTAAAAGATGGTGGGAAATGCGGAAGAAGACAACACAATGAAGAGAGGAAAAGAAAGCAAACTAGAGGAAGGGAAAGAAGCTGAAAACCATGAGAAAGTAGGGAAAGATGTGAGAAAACAGAAGAGGAATAAGAGAACGAGATACGGAGGGTAAGAAATAAGGAATGCAGGTAGGGATGGTAAAGCAGTTAAAGTAAATGAAGGAAATTATAGCAGGGAGGAAAGAGGCAGGTTGGGTGGTGAGGCAATTTATGTTTTATTGTCATGTGATCTGTAATTCATGTCAAGCGGTAGAATTTTTAGTAGAAAACTAGTGGCTACGTGTTATTCCAATAGTAAAAGTGAGATATTCTTTTTATTTGTGATTTTGAGGGACTTGACTCAGGCCTTTCCCATTGTTTTATAGTCGTTAATATAGTTTATTACCGTGTGTGTTTTTATAGTCATTGTTTTTAGTGTTGGTTTCTTCCTAGTTTTTCCAAGAGTAAAAGAATGATATTTTTTCTTCTTGTTATTTTGAGGGACTTGATTCAGGCCTTTCCCATTGCTTTATAGTCGTTAATACATCTTACTTCAATTTTTTTTATAGTAATTGTTTTTTAGTGTTAGTTTCTTCCTAGTTTTTCCAATGGTAAAAGTAAGATATTTTTTTATTTATAATTTTGAGGGTCTTGACTCAGGCCTGTTCCATTGTTTTATAGTCGTTAATACATTTTATTTCCATTTTTTTTTGTATAGCAATTGTTTTTAGTGAAAGTTTCTTCCTAGTTTGAATACATAAATTATGTATGTATCTTTGTCTATCGATTGTCAATGTTCTATATGACCGTTGATGCTGCAATGAACATCAATCATTCCTACACAACACTTGCCTGAAGCAGTTCGAGTCAATTTTCATGTTGAGATAATATTGATACGTTGCTTGAGTGATGTCAGTGTATTAAGAAGTATTAAGAAGTAGACACAAACAGGTACATGTACAGTCCGCAGGAATCTCTACAAGGCTCTTCCTAATCTTAATACCGATCGCAGGGAATCTGTACCAGGCTTTTCTAACCAAAATACCGAATCAGGCGACATAAATCACCTTTTTCATGGGATCTGTCATTGGCTGACACACACACGCACACGCACACGCACACACACACACACACACACACACACACACACACACACACACACACACACACACACACACACACACGTAAGTAATAACAGTGTTAGTAGTAGGAGGAGGAAGAAGAAGATGGGGAGGGGTAAGGGGAGGAGAGAGAGTGTAATGAGTACTAAGATGTGGACGACCTTTGTGTTGAGTGACAGCACCGAGCATTACCTCCACGTGCTGCACACAGGGAGCGAAAGACACACACAAAGGCACCTTTAGTATACAGAAATTAACATCCTGCTTCTATACTTACTTTCTAGGCCTGCCCTCACCACTCCTACTCCTGCCTTCACCACTTACGTACTTACATCTAATAAAGTGAGTAAGTTAAGTGTGTGTTATATTGATTTAAACGAGCACCAAGCTACGTATACCATCTCTATACGCTCACCACTCTGCCACACCGTACAGAAAGGACAGAAGCTATGATCATATCACAGCAAATAATAATAATAATAATAATAATACTAATAATAATAATAATAATGATAATAATGATAATAATAACAAACGTCATTATTAGTTAGAGGAGGCCTTAAAATGCATCAATAAAGACAATTTAATCACAAGTAATATACACACAACCCACGTATAAATATATATCGAAGTACCTATTTTAATAGAGATTGTTTCTTTGTTGAGGTGGTGCCGTCAGCCCACGCCCACGCCCACCACGCCACCAGACACCTAATGAGCACACCCGTCACTCAAACCGCCCACACACCTACAACACTCTGACTAACTGACTGATTCATGCTCAATGATTCTCTTTTTCTTTGCTTCTGTCTGTCTGTATGTTTCATTAAAAGAAAACATTTATTAAGTAAACTAATATGCAGAATAGCAATGTTTGGATAAAAAAAATGTTTACCAAATAGTGTGTAATAGCTTGTGTGTGTTATCTATCATCATGGTCTGGAGGATCACGTGCTGGACTTGTGATCGTCAGCCATTACCCTCCCTGATAAGAGGTCAGAGCTCATAGAGACGGATTTATGGGTAAGGCTGAGACCTCTAACACTTCTGCAGTTCAACCTCAGGAGAATAGGATAGTGTGATGCCGTTCTGACACCTCACATCAGCGGTCAACACATTCTACGAACACACTTTACGAATACACACACACACTCTACGAACACACACACACACACACACACACACACACACTCTACGAACACACACACACACACACACACACACTCTACGAACACACACACACACACACACACACACACACACACACACACACACACACACACACACACACACACACACACACACACACACACACACACACACACACTCTACGAACACACACACTCTACGAACACACACACACACACACTCTACGAACACACACACACACACACACACACACTCTGCGAACATACACACACAAACACACTCTACGAACACACACACACACACACACACACACACACTCTACGAACACACACACACACACACACAAACACTCTACGAACACACATACACACACACTCTACGAACACACACACACACACACTCTATGAACACACACACACACACACACACACACACACACACACACACACACACACACACACACACACACACACACACACGCCGGGCTGCGAAAACGCACACGGTATGCGGCCCTGGCCCAGCGCTATCGCTTTGAGCCCCTTGCAGTCGAGACAACGGGAGTGATGGGTACCGCATTTCTCGGCCTTGTTCAGGAGCTCGGTCGGCGCGTCACCGAACTCTCAGGCGAGCCCCGAGAGACATGCTGGCTTCGGCAACGCATCAGCATGGCTGTGGTCCGTGGCAACGCGGCTGCATTCACCACCACATGTTGCCTAACACCCACGCCTTCCTAATGGTCGCACACACACACACACACACACATACGCACGCACGCACACCCACGCACACACACACACACACACACACACACCTACGTGTGCACATGCACACGTACTTCCACATGCAATGCACACATTAGGTACACAGGTTGAGCGTCACAGCAGTCTGCGGGAAGGCGGGTGCAGCTGCCCTCACACACTGTGTTGCCCGGATAATAAATATGGGTGGAGGCGCTCTTTTTCACACACACACACACACACACACACACACACACACACACACACACACACACACACACACACACACACACACACACACACACACCCGCACCCACACGCACACGCACACGCACACGCACACGCACACGCACACGCACACGCGCAAGAAATCAATGAAAGCGTTGACCCATTAAGTGTGGAAGATAACAATTACAATAATGTTCTCGATGTTAACCAATTCTATATAAGATCCAGGCATATTAACTTTCCTAAGTCTGAATATACTTTTCTCGCGAATTTTTCTTTATGTAACAAAAGTTATTTCAATTTACTAACACTGAATATTAGATCCATTTCCACAAATTTTCAATATTTTAAAGACACAGTGCTATCAGACACTTTAACTTACGATGTGTTTGGTCTCACAGAAACGAGACTTGACGCAGGTATTTCTGCATTGTATACTTTGCCAGCATACGAAATGTTCACTAATGACAGGAACAGGTATGGTGGCGGTGTGGCCGTTTATGTCTCCAACAGGTATACAGGTTGCAAAGTAAATGAATGTAATCGGATGGAAACATTTATTGAAAGTGTGGGAGTGGAAGTAAAATCTAATGGTAAAATGTTTATATTTATATGTATATATAGACCTCCTCAAGGTAATGTCAATAATTTCCTTAATGCCCTCAATGAAATTTTAATTATTACAAAAGATAAAAAGTATAATGAAATATTTATCTTTGGAGATTTAAATTTAAATTTACTACACCATAATGACGATAACGTACAGGATCTCATTAATTTAATGTATAGTTACTCCCTGTTTCCACTTACAACCCTGCCAACACGAGTTACGGCCACGTCCGCCACCCTTATAGATCACATTTGGTCCACATATGTTGAGAATAATGTAGGAAATTATGTAATCAAGACTGACATTACTGATCATTTCCCAGTTGTTTCTTTATTTAAGTGTAATAATACTCCGTCTCTTCCCACATTCATAACGAAAAGAACATTCACCCAGGAGGCCTTGCATACATTCAGTACTACACTTTCTCACATAAATTGGTCTGAAATCATTAATTGTACATGTCCTAATAACTCCTATAATCTATTTTACAACAACTTTAAGATAAATTTTGATAATTGTTTCCCAGAGAAAACAATTAAAATAAACACCAAAAATAACCGCAGTCCACACATTACTTCAGCACTAAAGAAAAGCATAAGAGAAAAACATCGACTCGAAAAATTAGCATATAAATGGCCTTTAACATTCCGAGAACATTACAGAACGTACAGAAATAGACTAACATCACTTTTAAAAGAAGCTAAGAAGAAGTATTACCAAGACCAACTACTAGCTAACCAAGGCAACCCAAAGTCTCACTGGAATTCAATAAACAACATATTAGGTAAATCTGCAGGTGCCAAAAATAGTAAAATTGAGTTAAGACCAATTTGTAGTACCATTCCAGATACATTTAATGAACACTTTCTGAAAGCAGGAGGGCAAACAACAGAAAATGTAGGTAGTGGATTTTTGAATTATTTACACAACTCTCCCAATTTTTCAATGTATTTATATCCCGTTACAAACTTAGAAATTGTAAAATGTATTAAA
>JAPQNM010000018.1:21718609-21733609 GCA_029783475.1 Metacarcinus magister
TCTCTCTCTCTCTCTCTCTCTCTCTCTCTCTCTCTCTCTCTCTCTCTATCTATCTATCTATCTATTAATATATCTTCAGAGGACCATATCATTACATTCATTCCTTCCCTTCTCTTTCATGCCCCTAAGAGAGTGTGCATACAGTGCTATAATTTTTCTACATATATTATTTATTATTAATTTATCTATTTTATCATTATTTTAATCACTGTTTCATCCTATTTTTTCGGTAAAATTGTGAATGTTTTTATCACACACAATTTCTTCCAATAATATTAAAGTGATATATGTTGCCCTATCTGAGAAGTAAGATTTTCTCGTTCCTTCACTTCTACATATTGGCATTAACTCCAAAATCACTGTCTTGAGAAGAAAAAAAAACATAGATGAAGGTTTAGCTTATTTATAATTTGTCTCATGGTATTGTCAACATTTTATAGTTTTGAATAGTGAGTGAATCAATATTCGAATACATATTTTACTCCTTTTAGATTTCCATAGCAATGTGCGTGTGTGTATGATGCCACCTTTTTATTTAACGTTAACAACTTTGATACGTAAATATGATGTGTTTTGCATTACAATCCTGATAATCTGATTTAGTAAAGGAATTATCATGCCTTTAGTCTTTACTGTTTAAGAAAAATTGCGGAATCTTTGCAAACTTTATAGTGAGAAGTCATTTATTTAGGCGTAACTCTTTTATTTGACCTGAGAATCAGTTTCGTTCTTTGCTCTGATGATTCCATTGTTATTCAATGTCTGGAAATCGTGTTTTTTGAAAATAATGTCTTATATCTCTTCTTCAGAGTTGAGCAAGACAGATGCATTGATATTGTAAGATGATTCAACATTGTTTTCCTCTTCCATTTCACGACACTGACATTATATATTGTTTCAGGATATAATTATAAAAGTGTTCAGACGGAAAACGTGTTGCTGGTGACTGTACTTGAGTATTTGAATCGCATAGCTTCTTTTTTTCTATTTCATGTATCTGTGGCGCCGGTAGGTATGATGGAAGCTCTCTTTTGATGGTCTATCTCTGCCCGTTAGTAGCACAGGTTTTCGATTTTTAATAGTGACGCCTTGTTTTTCTTGGTGATGATTATTACTTGAATTTGTATTTCATTACGTGGTGGTGACTCTATGTATATTCAATTACATGTGGTGGTGGTGATAGCATGTTTTTTTTCTCTGGTGGTGAAAGAGTTTCTTATAATTTAATTTTTTTTCAAGTTTCTTATAAGATTCCTGAGCTGTACTTCACGTCATAATTTAGTAATATATTTTTCTTATATTTGTTAGTCTTGGAGAAGTAAAGTTGGGTTGTAACTCTCCGTACGTGTGTGAAAACATCGATAGGGGATGGTATGGTGTGGTGTGGTGTGGTGTGGTGGGGTTGGGGGGAGGGGAAGGAATTGCGTTACTGTTTAAGAGACAAATAAAACCACACTTTTTTAGGGCAGTTAATTAAGAGTTGAGGGTGAGGATGGTAGTGATGTCATTCAAAGCTGGTAAATCGCTATAAAAGGAGAACACAGCTGAGAATGCATCAGTACCAAGACTGGATAAGAAGAAGGTAAGACAACCAACCTCATTCTCTCTTCATGTAGTATTTCACAAGACGGTAACTACCAACATTTTAATTTCTTGAAAAGTTAAAAATATCTATAACTCATTTTTTTCTGTTTTTTTTTCTTCTACTTCCAGGAATAAACAAGGACATTGTGATTAGTTTTTCATCTCTGGGACACACGGATCTAAGATGGGAGTTCTTCGTCATGTAAGTCGCATTGTTTATTATGTATATTACTAAAGTTTTCATTACAGTTTGCAAAGTATGATTCCAAGAAAAAAAAATGGCTATACAGATTGCAATAAGTGTATGCTAGGATGATTAAAGGGATGCCATTCTATAAGCCATTAATTATTTGCAGAGTTTGAACTTGGTGGTGCTGTGCTGCTTCCTGACTGCACGTGGGTGAGTGTGTGTGTGTGTGTGTGTGTGTGTGTGTGTGTGTGTGTGTGTGTGTGTGTGTGTGTGTGTGTGTGTGTGTGTGTGTGTGTGTGTGTATGCGTGTGTGTGTTTTTAACGTCTCCACCCATCTTTATTTTATTAGGCATCACCGAGTGTGATGGCAGCTGCCCCTACCTTTCCGCAGGCTGCTGTGACGTTCAACCAGTGTGTGTGTGTGTGTGGTGTGTGGTGTGTGTGTGTGTGTGTGTGTGTGTGTGTGTGTGTGTGTGTGTGTGTGTGTTACAGGTGTTACAGATGGTCAACAAGTCAGGCTGTGTCACAGGAAACATAAACTTGTTTATCCTGTGGGTCACTAAACACCTCCATTGTACCACACACACACACACTCCATTTCTATCACACATGTTCCTTTGGGTGGCAAGGATTCCTACAGTCTTATCTCCTTGAGTTTGTTTCTACGTATACCAGAAGTGAAATTGACGTTCACCTCTTCTTCGTCTGCAGGAACTCCGCAGACCCACAGATCACAGACTCCGCCAAGACCACAGACTCCGCCGGGACCACAGACTCCGTCGGGACCACAGACTCCGTCGGGACCACAGACTCCGCCGGGACCACAGACTCCGCCGGAACCACAGACTCCGCCGGGACCACAGACTCCGCCGGGACCACCGACTCCGCCGGGACCACAGACTCCGCCGGGACCACAGACTCCGCCGGGACCACAGACTCCGTCGGGACCACAGACTCCGCCGGGACCACAGACTCCGCCGGAACCACAGACTCCGCCGGGACCACCGACTCCGCCGGGACCACAGACTCCGCCGGGACCACAGACTCCGCCGGGACCACAGACTCCGCCGGGACCACAGACTCCGCCGGGACCACAGACTCCGCCGGAACCACAGACTCCGCCGGGACCACAGACTCCGCCGGGACCACAGACTCCGCCGGGACCACAGACTCCGCCGGGACCACAGACTCCGCCGGGACCACAGACTCCGCCGGGACCACAGACTCCGCCGGGACCACAGACTCCGCCGGGACCACAGACTCCGCCGGGACCACAGGCCTCAGCGAGGCGCCCACATCTGCCCCCTGCCTGGAAGCCTCATGCACTGATAAAACGGAGCAAGCTATTTATGCTCATCCTGACTGTAATTGTCGGCGATTCTACACGTGCCTCTTTTCAGTGACGGGCAACAGCCCTATGATAAAAAGTGAATATAGATGTGGTGGAAAATACTTCTACGACCCTGCCACATTTAAGTGCACCACAGACCCGTCAGTGTGCCCTTTTAATACTAGATACGTTGCACCATCTAACTGATCATTGTAATATGTTCTTTCACTGTTTGGTTTGTTTAATTCGTTTGAAGCACTCAGAAGTAGGCTTGTAATGACTTGTCTCTACATTAATTAAAAGAACTTGCAATCAATTATATATTATCAGTTAGTTGTAGTCCATAATGTTAATTACTCCGAAACAAACCCTAACAACTACAAAATTAATCATACGATACCAATATATCATGAACAATCTTGCACACAACATCATTACTAAATTTACAAAAATAGATCATCCAAAGTGTTAAATAAATAACCACCTCTTAAGTGCCTAGTTACAGGACAGTTTTCCACGACATGCTTCTCCGTCTGTACTGAGCTACACACACAAACCTGTTCCTCCACAGGGAGGCGGCCCCGCCCCCGTCTATTCCAACGTCCCGTCTCGTGTGTGTGTGTGTGTGTGTGTGTGTGTGTGTGTGTGTGTGTGTGTGTGTGTGTGTGTGTGTGTGTGTGTGTTTTTAACGTCTCCACCCATCTTTATTTTATTAGGCATCACCGAGTGTGATGGCAGCTGCCCCTACCTTTCCGCAGGCTGCTGTGACGTTCAACCAGTGTGTGTGTGTGTGCGGTGTGTGGTGTGTGTGTGTGTGTGTGTGTGTGTGTGTGTGTGTGTTACAGGTGTTACAGATGGTCAACAAGTCAGGCTGTGTCACAGGAAACATAAACTTGTTTATCCTGTGGGTCACTAAACACCTCCATTGTACCACACACACACACTCCATTTCTATCACACATGTTCCTTTGGGTGGCAAGGATTCCTACAGTCTTATCTCCTTGAGTTTGTTTCTACGTATACCAGAAGTGAAATTGACGTTCACCTCTTCTTCGTCTGCAAGAACCCCGCAGACCCACAGATCACAGACTCCGCCGGGACCACAGACTCCGCCGGGACCACAGACTCCGTCGGGACCACAGACTCCGCCGGGACCACAGACTCCGCCGGGACCACAGACTCCGCCGGGACCACAGACTCCGCCGGGACCACAGACTCCGCCGGGACCACAGACTTCGCCGGGACCACAGACTCCGCCGGGACCACAGACTCCGCCGGGACCACAGACTCCGCCGGGACCACAGACTCCGCCGGGACCACAGACTCCGCCGGGACCACAGACTCCGCCGGGACCACAGACTCCGCCGGGACCACAGACTCCGCCGGGACCACAGACTCCGCCGGGACCACAGACTCCGCCGGGACCACAGACTCCGCCGGGACCACAGGCCTCAGCGAGGCGCCCACATCTGCCCCCTGCCTGGAAGCCTCATGCACTGATAAAACGGAGCAAGCTATTTATGCTCATCCTGACTGTAATTGTCGGCGATTCTACACGTGCCTCTTTTCAGTGATGGGCAACAGCCCTATGATAAAAAGTGAATATAGATGTGGTGGAAAATACTTCTACGACCCTGCCACATTTAAGTGCACCACAGACCCGTCAGTGTGCCCTTTTAATACTAGATACGTTGCATCATCTAACTGATCATTGTAATATGTTCTTTCACTGTTTGGTTTGTTTAATTCGTTTGAAGCACTCAGAAGTAGGCTTGTAATGACTTGTCTCTACATTAATTAAAAGAACTTGCAATCAATTATATATTATCAGTTAGTTGTAGTCCATAATGTTAATTACTCCGAAACAAACCCTAACAACTACAAAATTAATCATACGATACCAATATATCATGAACAATCTTGCACACAACATCATTACTAAATTTACAAAATAGATCATCCAAAGTGTTAAATAAATAACCACCTCTTAAGTGCCTAGTTACAGGACAGTTTTCCACGACATGCTTCTCCGTCTGTACTGAGCTACACACACAAACCCGTTCCTCCACAGGGAGGCGGCCCCGCCCCCGTCTATTCCAACGTCCCGTCTCGATAGCCAGTGAATGTCCTGAAACCTTGAACCTCATGAACGAGATTCTGTTTAGATCATTAATTGTATGTCTCACTTTATATACATCATGCACTTTCATCGTGGGATTAATATCCTTATAAACATTACATCTAGATATATCTGATGACAAAATAGCCCTAAGTACATTTCTTATTAATAATGACATGTCCGAGACGTCATCCCGGGTGTATCTTTTGACAATCTTGGCGACAGGTGTATTCATTGTATTTATAATTGTAACAACCAGAGTAAATGGATCATCGTTCATGCCAGACCTTTCTTGCCATAACTTGTGAAAAAATTTGTTGTTTGTATTGTAAGAGGTCTGACAAGGTTGGGTAGCCAAGTTCAGCATAACAGACAAGATTGGAGGTATTCTTTCTCACCCCTAACAACACTTTCATAGCCCAGTGGTACAGTTTGATAACTGGTTTGGTGTCCGCACCGAACCATGATTCACATCCGTACAACAGTGACGACGTGAGAGCTGCGTCAAACACTCGACGTTTAACAATGAACAGAACGTTATTGTTTTTCCCTATAAAGGAAACAAATTTCAAAACTTGACAGATCTTCGCCTTGGCATGCTCTTTCACCGCTGATGAAACCGAACCATCACATGTAAAGGGGGGACCTAGATACACATAACTAGTTGTCACAGTACTCCACCACAAGGTCATCCACATACAACGGTTCCCCGTCACCTGCTTCACCATTTATGACAAAAAATTTTGTCTTTCCAACATTCACTTTCATACCATACTCTTGATAAAATGTTCTTAATATATCTAGTTTATTCAAAATACCAGTCCGTGTCGATGACAATAAAACAGTGTCGTCCATTAACATTGGTATGTGTAGCCATTGCAGAAAGGGTTCAGGTTGACATACATTTTTAAGTCTTTTTATCAATTCATTAACAAATATAATAAACATAAAACATGAGGTTGACAATCCTTGCCTTACACCTTGAGTGGCCGTGACCACCGCAGAGCCCATGATGCTCTCCGTAACGCTGTACATTGCCATCAGTGCCGCCAGCATTACCCTGCCACACCCTGCCTGCTTCAACACCTCAAACATTTTATGACGAGGAACAAAATCATATGCCTTGGAAAAATCTATTAAGGTTACAAATAGTTTAATTTTCTTTCTCCGTGCTATATCTGTTAGGAATCTTAAGGTTACAACATGCTCCAGACATCCTCTCTGCTTCTGCGCACCAGCCTGCTCCCTGTAAGGTGTGAACCAGTGGTAGAGGCGCTCACACAAAACCATGTCATATAGTTTAGTTATTGAATTGGTCACACAAATGCCTCGATAATTGCTTGGGTTAAGTCTGTCACCTTTCTTAAATACTGTAAACAGCTTGGCCCTTGTCCAAGACGTAGGGTACTGACCAGAAAAAAATATGTTATTAAAAAGTGAGACCAGATTCAGGATCCAGTGCGCAGGGAGCATCGAGAAGACGCCTGGAGTTAGACCGTCAGGTCCACACGCTTTATCAGGCTTCATTTTCCTGATTTGATGTTCCACTTCCTGGAGAGTAATCGGATCATCAAGAACGGGAATAGTTACATTAGTGGCAATAACAGGGCAATTAGTGGCAACCCGCTTCGGGTTAAGTACTGTTTCAAAATGTGTCTTGAACTCTTCATCACTGGGTCGGCTCATGCCAACACTACTGACTGCATTTACATTCCCTTTCCAGTCAATCGCTCTCCAAACTCTCGAGTCATCTCCATCCCGTAGCAATCTTTCCCATCTGCCTAAATTACTGTCACTGCAAAAGTTGTCACTCACATGGTCCTCACTCCTCCTGACACATTCATACAAAGCTTCTGTCACACCATCAGCCATCACATTCACATCATCATTAACAGGTAAAACACATTGGTGCCGGTTATCTTCAAACAGAGACTTAACAACGTTACCATACATCACAGGCTTTTTACTGAGCTTGGATCTACTCAGGGAGCCATGAAGCGCCGAATGGTCTCCCAGCGACTCTGCCCTCATCAGAATGTCATCTATGTTTGTGCCAATACTCGAAAAAATTACAACAATCGGGTCATTCCGCTGCAGAACACTGAAATCATTTATATGTTTCAACAAGTCAACCGAGGCAACACAAGTGTCAAGCTCGGATATCTTCTTGTACGTTTTATCACTTTTGAAATGTTTATCATGGGTCAAAAGATTATTAATAACTGCTAAGTTATTCTCAATACACACATTGAATAATACTTCAGCATTGTTATTAGCCGTATTAGTATCGTCATGCAGAACAGGATAAGACAAATCAGGGGTCGAAGCAGATTCGAGCAGTTGGGTGGATCGAATACGGGCGGGAAGGTCTTTCACTAGACTCCTGAACCTACAGTTCATATCCCCTATTATAACAAAACCATTGATCATGTTACTAGAAAACAATTTCTCTTGGATAGCAGCAAAGGATGCGTGTGAATAGTATGGGGAGTCACACGGTGGAATATAACAGAATCCCATCAAAACACCTTGTAGATTCTTAAATTTTAGCCACACTTGGTCACCAATACTCACATCAATGGAATGAACCAGGTTCACTAGACTGTTCCTTGCACACACCACTGTGCCACCTCTTTTTTCTGACCCAACCATAGCACTGCAATATGTCACATACCCTGGAAACTCAACTGCTAATCCTGTTTTAACCTCATTGAGACTTATAATATCATATTGACTCAACAACAACCTGACAGATTCTCTCTCCAACTTTGTGTGTACTCCATTAATGTTCCAGGATATCACTTTTAGGTTACTTACATTACGAGGTTGTCAAAAGGCCTGTAGGTTCCAGCTGTCGATTACGACGCCGTCTCAGTACAGTTTCCTTTCCCTGGTGTTCCCTGCTCGTTCCTTCTCCGTCCTCTCAGCGTCGCACAACCTCTTCTATTCTTTCCTCACCGCTGGATGAATATCTTTCTTCACGTAGATCTTTTTAAAATCCTCACCGGCTGTCTTCAAATTTTTAGCTCGCTCCAGGATGTGTTGCCTCTGAGGCACACACACACACACACACACACACACACACACACAACTCCTGTGAACGCAACAAAACAACGAAAAGTAGAATATGGATTGAGTCTTGAGTGTGTGTGGAGTGACTCGGAGAATGAAGCGATGCAGTAATTGTTTGAGGTCTGTCGAGAGGTGGGAAATTTTTTTGTTATGGCAACACTTTTCATCTTTATCGAATACCATCTATGTCTCACCTTCATTATGGAACAATCCACTCATGGTGGAGGTGATGGTGATGATGATGGTGATGATGATGATGTAGAGGAGGAGGAGTAGAAAGGAGTACAAAGGAGTACAAAGAATGACAATTGATTGATCGCTGTATTAGTCAATGCATAAAGTTAAAATACATTCAAACAAAACTTCCCGGAGTTACTTCCTTAATGGAAAGATAAAGAAAGATGAAAAAAAAAAAATACAGTTAAAAAATACTTACAAAACAAAGTGAGGCAAATCGTTATCATGGATATTGGTCACGCTAAAGCAGGTGTAAGATAAGATGTAAGATAGGATGTCAGTGATGCACCTTATCAGATAGCGAAGGTCTACTCGGGTGTTATCAGTGGTGATAAGCGCTGGTGGTGGTGGTGGTGGTGATGGTGGTGATGGTGATGGTGATGATGGTGGTGGCGGTGGTGGTGGTGGTGGTGGTGGCTTTTGACGCAGTGATTCCGAACAGGCGATGTGGGTAGTGAGAGAGTGGCAGGGCGTCTCCTTTCTGCTGGTGGAGGTGGTGATGGTGGTGGTGGTAGCGCAGGTAACAATTCCAAGGGTGTGTGTGTGTGTGTGTGTGTGTGTGTGTGTGTGTGTGTGTGTGTGTGTGTGTGTGTGTGTCTGTGTCTGTGTCTGTGTGTCTGTGTCTGTGTCTGTGTGTGTGTGTGTGTGTGTGTGTGTGTGTGTGTGTGTGTGTGTGTGTGTGTGTGTGTGTGTTGCTGTCAAAACATCAAACCTTGCACACTTGATAATAAAAAACAATCTTGTGAGTGGGATGGCTTCATAAAAATGGCTTTGTGTTCTACCGAAAAGCATGTGTGACCCAAGGTTGAATTAAGGAGGAACAGGACAAGCTAATGAAAGAGTACTGGGTTGGACGTCACCTTATAGCATACAGTTAGCTTTTGGTTAGAGTAAAACAAGTATTGAACTCAGGTTATTACAGCAAAAAGATGTAAATGATTAATTCGTCTTCTATTACTCCTACTAATGTTTAATTATGGTTTTTTTTTCTTCTTCAGGATACCGATTTCCAAACTAAGGAAGGTAAGAACAATGATTAATTTATTTATTTATATGGAATGGAATAAATAGCATGTAGTCTATGAACTTAGATTTAGTCACTATATATGAATGGTGAGCATGTCATTACTTTCCGAACTAATACAAATGTGGTGATAAGGGGTAAGGAAATGTACTGACTGGGACACAAACATCAGTGGAGTGGAGTGTAATGGAATGCAGTGGAGTGAAGCCTATTTTATAAATCTTCTCTAGTGATGGACACTTTTTCCTTACACTTCCGATCTTGTTTTTGTTATTCTTGTTTTTGTTCTTCTCGTTCTTGGATCTTGTTTTTTATCTTGTTTCTTTACTCTTATTAACGTAGTTTTGAAAGGTTCCTTGGTGGTGAACTGTCATCGACTTTGAACTTATGGAAACATGTTCATATGATACTAAAAAAATTTTCTTTAAACTTTCCTCCTGGTCAGTGGTCGAGGACTTTTTTTATTTATTTCTTTTGTTTTGTTTACATCACAAACCGTTGACGCCAATAGACTTTATGGAAACTCAAATGGACTGCCTCTTGCCCGTTATTTGGCGTAATTTTAGATGTTTTTTAGTGACGCCTCGAATGTAGTAAGGAATGGTGTTGTAATAGTCAATACCTTTGCAAAACATTTATTAATATATCCACGCTAACCTCAAGCCCCCTTAGTGTGTGTTATATGCTAAAACATAAGAGCAATGACTGCAATTCTTGTGCTACTTACTATTAAAGACCTACATATAACTCTTTCCCTATACGGTTTCATGGAGTTGATAGCATTTTTTGGGTGGTGTTTCCGTCCCCAGCGGATCATCCATCTCCACTCACCCTGTCCTTTGCATCTTTATATCACTCCAACCACGTGGACCTAATGTTAACTGGACCTCCAACCCTTGCTTCTATCTCTCCTACTGTCTGTCCTCTTTACAGGGTCTGGCGACAAGCGGGATTTTTTTTTTTTTAACGTTTTTTGTTGTCCCTTAGCCAGTACCCTTTTAATGTCACAAAAAAATATATACTAAGGCACATCCAGAATCAATCCGTTTTATTCATCTTAGAAGTTATATAATTTAATGTTAAGACGTAGCTATGTGTTCCTACTTTGTGGTAATCTAGAATTGTTTTACCTGTTCTTAATTAAGGTAGGTATGGATAATTTCCTCTCCCTTCACTATTGCCATCACAAACTGTATGAAGATAGTTATAAAAGAAGAATGGTATATGTTTTTGTTTAGCGTGACTGAATTAGGAGGCACCATCCATAACATATTAGACCCCATACAAACCCTACATACTATATATAGCACCAATGTGTCATGGCGTTAAAGCATTATATTACAGTGTTACTAGTCGCTGTGCTAAATATTTGTTCTCACTCCTTACTGGTTCACAAGGAGGAGACGTTCAGTTAAATGTCTCTTCACCGGCGCCTACGGAACTCCTAGCTGTATGGACCTTTGAAAACAACGAGACCAGTTACTTCGAGATGATGTGGAGTCCGCCAGCCGAGGACGACACCAGTTCCGTCACCACCAATGCCACCTCGTACACCATCACCGCTCTAACGCCTTGCACGCCTTACATCGTCTCCGTTAGGGCCATGAACTTCACTAATCAGACGCTTGGGATCTCCAGCAACGAGGCAGCAATTACAGCCACGCCAGGTACTTGTAGAGACAGCGGTGGTGGTAGTGCTTAGCCGAGGTAGCAATGGTAGTGGTGGTAATGTTTAGCTGAGGTGGTAGTGCAACCTATGAATAAAAGAGAATTGATATAATGTAGCATGGAGTGTCATGACTGAGGTTGTTGTTTCCGTCTCCCGCAGTGACCAATGTGTCGTCAGTGGCTGTGGACGCTGTAGCAAACCAATCATCTCTCCTTGATGTATCTTGGAAGACGCACGACGATCTCACTAACTGCTCCACGAACTTCAGCATCACATGGACCCGCGTGGACGATGCAACGCCTGACGAGATCTTCACCACCGACCTGGATTACACTATTGCAGGTCTGGACGCGTTTACTCGCTACAACGTGTGTGTGTCCACGTGCTTGAGTGACGCCTTCATGTACCCAGTGTGCGGCGTGAACATGACAACAGAAGATGGTGAGTAGTGGAGTCCTGGGTTTTGTGCAGTGTTAAGTACATTGTTGTTCATATTCACTTGTCTATATTACCGCCTTTGTTCACGATGCACTACTGTAAAAAAAAAAAAAAAAAAATCCAAGTTCTCCTTTCCTGTAGTAAGATAAATGCACCGCCAACACGGGCCAGAAAGAACCTTAATAATCCAACACAACTGAATAGTTCGACCCGTGTCCACTCACCACCCAACACACGTCAAAATTCAATGAACCACCTTGATAATGGGAAATGTTTAAAAGTGTCGACAGTGTTACCCATGAGTGTCCTGTGGCTTGTGTTGCACCTGTGGGAGCTCCAATCACTGCCTGTGTTTCGACTATCGACTATTTGAAAGCCAACGGGCAGAGCAAACGTGTTTCAGTACGAGACCAGATATCTCGCGTTCTCTAATTCGGTGTTGTTGTGGACTTGAAATTATATTAATCTTTCTTTGATAAAATGTTCATATGCAGTGCTATATTATCTTTCACATGGGCGGCTTATTCTATATTTTAGTGATCATTAACAGCGTTATTGAATTCTAAAATAACAATCTGTATAATTATATTTTTGATAACAAACATACGTAGTTATTCTGGATACTATTGGCTCTGTTTCGTCATAAAACTACCACAGGAGAACAGTTAGTTGTTTCCTGGTCTCGTAAACAGTCTGGTCACGTTACTTTGAGTTACATCGCATCGTGACAGCCTAGCGTTACTACTTTCTTCACTAGTGTTCCCGACGTCTGTCACTCATTACTTGTTGCTCCAGTAACAACGAGGGAAGAGAGAGTAGATGTAATGATTAATTTATACATAGTGATGCATGTTGGTGTTTTTGATGCATAACTAGTGTCTTCACCGCCCTCCTAGGTCCACCTCCCAGCCCTAGGACACCGTCGTGGGTCGTGTGGGTGAGTGTGGTAGTCGTAGTGCTTCTGGTGGTGGTGGGTGGCGTCGCTCTCTACTCCTTCAGGGATAAACTGAAGATGTTTAAGCCACGAACAAGGTAAAGTAAAATAGTTGAATACTTTTCCTTCACTGTTAATTAGATGAAGTAAGAGATATTTATTTAAGGTGCAGTCCATGGTTGTCGCTGTGTAAGTTAATTGAAACTTCTAAAATTAACTCCTTCCTCCTCTTCCTTCTCCTCCTTCTCCTCCTCCTCTTGGTCAGACCGTTGCCCTCCGCCAATCACTCCATCCTGGATCTCAACACACGCTCACCGCCGCCCGACCAAGTCTCTGCCGGGGCCGTACAGGAGGAGGATCTTAGGAATTACATCAAGGTAAGCCCATTATCATCAATCATAATCATCATCATTAATATTTATTTTCCTGCGTCGCAATTTCCTTAATCCGTAACCTAACCTAACCTAACCTTACATTATTTTACGTGACTAGTGTTTGGAGGAAGATACTCAGCGAGGCCTCGAGGATGAGTTTGAGCAGGTGCAGCAAAACAGCGCTAAACACCCCACTGAGGCCGCCACAGAAGACTTCAACAAGGGCAAGAATCGCTTCCGCAACATCCTGCCTTGTAAGTTCTCAAGCAGCCATATGAAAGACCACATCAGGCAATCATGACTTGTTTAGTTAGTGAAGTGCGTGCGTGTGCGTATGCGTGTGCGTGTGTGTGCGTGTGTGTGTGTGTGTGTGTGTGTGTGTGTGTGTGTGTGTGTGTTGTAAGGCTGACCAAGGTAAGTTAACAATTCTTTCCGTTCTGTATTCCCACAGTTGACCACAGTCGAGTGATTCTTCCCATCTTAGTGGGTGAACCTTCCTCAGACTACATCAACGCCAACCACATCAAGGTGAGCGAATGAGCAGTGATAAGTGACTGTTTAAGCACACACACGCACACACGCAAATATTTAGGTCCGATATTCACCCTAGGACACGCGTGAGAGGCAGCCTTTCGTTGCGTGTCAGGGACCGACGGACAGCACGGTAAGGGACTTCTGGCGGCTGGTGTGGCAACTTAACGCCGGCGTAGTTGTCATGCTTACTAATCTGCGGGAGAGAGGACGGGTGAGTACCTAACCTAACCTAAACTTACCGAAGCTGCAATTGAACACCATATGAACACCAACTCTTATAAACCTAAAGATGTGTAAACTTTATAAGAAAACTGTTTTAACTCTTGTCTCGCAGTGCTTTTACTATTCATTTTCTTTCTATTGACGAATTTTATCTCCATGAAATATAGAAAATATCTCTCAATGTGTGTGCGTGCGCGTGTGCGTGTGCGTGTGACCTTTGCCTGAGCCATGGTTCGGCAGGAGCGGTGTGCCCTCTACTGGCCACCCAAAGAGGTGCCCGTCATCACAGTGGGGGAGGACCTTACAGTGACTAGGTGCGGCGTGTCGCGTGACGGCGGCGTGCGGGTGCGGGAATTCCTGCTTCAGAAGGTCGGTGGTGCCATCTCCAGTAGGTGCGAGGCTTAGTGTGGTGTTCCTTGCCTCCTGATTGCAAATGTCTAATATCACAAGTTGTAGATCCATTGCAAAATTGATGTTGCTGTTAAGATGCGTGAGGTTCTAACGGAGGTTCTTTTCCTCTTCTAACAGGACAAACATCAACGCCCAATAAGGCAGTACCACCTCACCACCTGGCCGGACTTTGGTGTTCCCAGTCATGAACATCACCTTTTAGACTTCATCCACGAGATCCGAAACTTTGCTTCCCCCGCGAGCGGCCCCTTAGTGGTGCACTGCAGGTGAGTAGCAACTGCCTCTCAATGTACCAAGTCATGCCGACGTGACATCATAGTAAGAAAGATGCAATATCAAGGGGAAAGTGTACGTCTCTAACAGCCTAGTCGATTCTTTATATAGATATCCTGATGACTTCAATAAGGATGGGCAGAAAAGTAATCCATGTTCCTCCTTGTTCAGTGCCGGCGTGGGACGCACCGGCACCTTTATTGGGTTGTGGAATATGATGGAAGCCGTGGACGAAGGGTTGCCAGCCAGCGTCAATGTACAGCAGACTGTGTTGGCGATGAGAGAGTGTCGCTGCAACATGGTGCAGAGTCCGGTACTAAGGGCAGGAAGGATTGGTGGAGAGGAATGGTCCAAGTTGAGTTAATAGTCTCACTAAAAACAATTTTCTAATATAAATTTGTATGTTATTCTAACGTAGTTTGTCGCCCCGCCAGGAACAATACCTATACTTGTATAAGTGCATCGCTGCTTACTTGGAAGAGCCACACAGATGGAGAACGAAAGGGCAAAGTAGCGAGACCTCAGCGACGCCGCCACCACAAGCACTCAAAGGTTGGATTAACGCAGGAACATACAGGTTTCCATTAAC
>JAPQNM010000018.1:21751330-21783830 GCA_029783475.1 Metacarcinus magister
TGCGGCGACGCATTTAGCATGTAAATAGTGTTGTAGCAGTGTAGTTATTGTGTAGTGTAGTTGTGTGGAGGCAGGGAGCGGTGGGTCACTCAGGCCTCCCTGGGGAGTGAGGGTTGACAGGTGTCAAGATACGGTGACCTACGTATCTGTGTTTTCGGCGATACGCAGTCGTGGTGGGGTGTGTTTGGGAGATGTGGCTGGTTGTTGGGAGGAGAAGGAGCGAGGGAGTGATGGAGTGAGGAGTGTGAGAGAGACAGAGACAGAGGGACACAGCGGAGGAAGGCCGATCCTGGGCGAGTGAAGGGCAGGGCCTTGGATGGAAGTGGACAGGGTGGCCGGAGAAATGGCATCCCTGGCTTCCTTAGGCCTGTCCTCACTAAGGGAGTGGCTGACTGGCTGTGTGGAGGTTGTGGCCTGACTCCTGGACGCGTGAAGGGCGTGGTACCTTGGAGGGAAGTGGAGAGGGTGGCCGGAGATGGCGCCCTTGCTTCCTTAGGTTTCGCCTTCGCGAGGGGGGTGGGTGGCCAGCATGGCTGTGTGGAGGCTGCTGTGTGTGGACTTGTGGAGGCTGTGTGTTCTGGGTGAACCTCTTGTGGAGAACTCTTTGTGCCCTGAGTCTGTAATGTTGTGCTGTACCCTGTAAGCGTGTTGTTTGTAAATATACCAGGAAAGGAATAGTGTGGTTGTGTGTGATTTGTGTAAAAACACCCCTTTTCCCGTCCCGCCAACCCCCGCTACACGAGCCCCAGGAGAGCGTTACCTCAGTTAAGGAGAGGTAACGTGTTTTTGCGACACCCTGCCTTGGAGGGGAAGTGAAAAAGGGGGGTGTGCCGTAACAATATATATATATATATATATATATATATATATATATATGTATGTATGTATATATATATATATATATATATATATATATATATGTATATATATATATATATATATATATATATATATATATTATATGTATATATATATATATATATATATATATATATATATATATATGTATATATATATATATATATATATATATATATATATATATATTTATATGTATATATATATATATATATATATATATATATATATATATATATATATATATATATATATATAGATGTCATAGCTATCAAATGACAACGTCTGACACCTGTACGTTGATTTGATAACACGTAATTTAACTGATTGATATTTTTTTTTATTTATATGGAAACTTGCTTATCAACCCACAAGTTTGCCTTTTACGTCTTCTATGTACACATCAAAAGAAAACCATAGGCTTCACCAGCGAGGACTTGTCATAAATATACCATAGAAGTCTATTTGAAGGTTGGTCATTATATAAATAATGTCGTTGGCCAGCAACACTGCCTTTAACTCAAATCAATTAAGCTTCTTGAACTTATTAAACGAAAGAGATGCAGGAAAACATAATATTGATATGTAAAGGAAACTACAACAATTGGAAATATTAAGACTACGACATGCACAGATGAGAAATGATCTTGGCATGTCATTTTTTTTTTACAGTAGTACATTTTCTTTTTAAACTCGTGTGTGGAGACCTTACCTCCCTGTTCATGCCCACCACACCCCCACCCTGTCCATGCCCACCACACCCCCACCCTGTCCATGTCCACCACACCACCCTGTTTCTGCCCACCATACCCTCACCCTGTCCATGCCCACCACACCCTCACCCTGTCCATGCCCACCACACCCTCACCCTGTCCATGCCCATCACACCCTCACCCTGTCCATGCCCACCACACCCTCACCCTGTCCCTGCCCACCACACCCTCACCCTGTCCATGCCCACCACACCCTCACCCTGTCCATCCCCACCACACCCTCACTCTGTCCATGCCCACCACACCCTCACCCTGTTCCTGGATGTGCTGGAAATGAAGTGATTATGGTGATCCAGTGTGCATGATGAAGGTCAGATATCCTGGCATAGGAATAAGAAAACAAATTGTGTTTTTTAATTGCATTTAATTATGTATAGTTAAGTTTTATTGTTTTAATTTCCATTGTAAGAAAACATAGTATTTGTATTTGGCTTATATTGAATACAAGGAGGAACACTAATAATTATTTTGTCTGCCACAATTCAATTAGAGCATCCTTACAATAGCCCACCGTTTGTCAAGTGCCTCTCTTTGCTCAGTGTGGGGTGACTCTGCTGCTGCATCACTCACTTGCACACTCATCTTAGTTACCACTTCCCTTTTCAAAAACACTGTATCTTGAGGGTCACGCAACGCTATATTATGGAGAACACAACAAGCTTTCACAAGTTTGGGAATTCTTTCTATACGTGCATCAATATGTTTCAAACGCCTGAATCTTCCCTTCAATAACCCCAAAGCATTTTCTATAGTAATCCTGGCTTTTGACAATTTCTCATTAAATTTCACCTGGTTATCAGACAAGTTTCCAGTGTTTTTGAAAGGTACCATCAAATGTTTGTTGAGAGAAAATGCAGAATCTCCAACAATATGATAGTCAGGGGAAGGAAAGTAGCTGGTGTCACTGTTCTGCATTTTGGTGTACAAGGAACATGACTCAAACACTCTGCTATCATGTGCTGCACCAGGGAAACCAGCCTGAATAAAAGAAAAGGTTTTATCAGCAGTACAGACTGCCATTAGATTAATACTGTGTTTACGGTTTCTGTTAATATAGTCTGCCTGTGTTTCACTAGGAGCCTTAATATGAATGTGGCATCCATCCACAGCTCCTATCACTCCAGGAATTCCTCCCAACGATTGGAATTCATTGGTAATTTGAGGTAGTGTCTCAGCTACTGGCCACACAATTACTTTTTTTCCAGCTTCACACAAAACCTCTATTATCCTTTGCACACATTCATGTACTGTTGTCATAGAAACTCCAAACAATTCCGATATCTCACGGTATGTTGACTGTGTTCCTAGATACCACAAGGCGAGGTTAAGTGCTTTCCTTGGACCCAGGAAAAGTATGGTACCAGAAGGTGTTTCAGTATAAGCATCGTGGATGAAGTCCAAAGCCATGAGAAATGATTTTCTTGTAAGACGAAGATGCTTGAAGAAGTCAAGGTCACTCTCGGCCTCCAGAGCATCAGCTAGTCCTTTCTGTAGTTTCGGATGGTGTTCCCTGTTAAACAAAAAAGGATAGCTAATAATCACAAGTGCACCAAAGCAAAACTTATAGAGCAAGCGTATTTGTCTTGTTTTACATAAAGAGTGCCGTATCCTCATAGTGCTCCTTTATAGATACGGCACGTGCCAAACTTTTGGGTAAAAAACTAATATAACTAACCAACCAAACCGTACCTAACATAACTTATCAACCTAACATAACTTGAAAGATGATTTACCAGGTAAATAATAAGGCACAGGCCGTAGGAATATCTGATTAATAGCGGATGACAACACGGTACGACTGCTGTATCTCTAAGCTTTTGGTTAGGCTTATTTAACTGCAGCTCTGGGAAGGTTATGCTAACAAAGCTATTTTTTTCGGTAAATGTTTACATCTTCACCAGAATGGCGAGTGACTACGAAAAAAATGGCGTCTGTACCTTGCACAACCCCCTACTTTTAGTCATAAAAAACATTTGGTCACTTTTAGATTAACATAACATAACATAAATTAACCATACCTTAAATTATATTGACAAATAACAGAACCTTGTTCAAACCAAACTAAACTTTACTTTTCGATGAGAAGGAAAAAAAAATCGTATTTTTTTCTGTAATTCAGCGGCATAGTTGTTTGAGGTAATCTGAACAAGTTTCTGTGGTTGAATTTGCAGTGCATTATAAAAGTAAGGAGATATCAAGTGGTTAAAGAAACGAATCTTTACCCAAGATTTATACTATGACAAACACTAAAAAACATTACATGCAGCAATACACACTACAAACAACAACATTCTTCTTATTATTACCTGGTATCTATGAGGATGGCTGTAGCGGCTCCCATAGTTGCTATCAACTCCATCGTTGGATCTCTCGGCCTTGGCATAAACAAAGGATGAAGCACAGTTTTTAGCATACTTGATCTATCATCATCCTCCAGAAATAAGTCGTCGAATTCTTCCATCTTGTTGTACAGAGCGGTCTTCCGCTCTGTACTGTAGTGTAGAGTGTAGACTGAACTGTAGGATAACTTCACCCGAGGATAGTAATCAGGGTCGTCTGGCAGCACAGCGCTAGACATCGTGTTCAGCAGTGTTGCCACTGGAGAAAATGAGAAAATCGAAGATGACCTTGCCAAAAACTCCGAGATTACACACACAAAAAACAAGGTACCTATAAACATAGACTAATATCTACCAATAAAAACATTTTGGGGAAAATTTGATGCTCTGTCTCACATGTGATTCAGTTTACATTAATGTAGAAAAACTTGGGTAGGGTTCTAATCAGAGTCACAGGCAACTTCTGGCTCATTTGGATGCAGAAATTTATTGGATTTCAAATTAAAAGCTCCAAAATCGAAGCAAAAAACCCAAGATCTAGTAGAAAACTCAAAGAGTAGCAACCCTGCAGTGTTCAGTACGTTTGAAAAAGTTTGCCTAGTAATTGCCAGTACTGAACACTTCTATGATCTGTTAACAAGAGGGGAATTAGGTTAGGTTAGGTTAGGTTAGGTGTAATGAGACGTGAAGCTAGGAAGGTGGTAGAGTTGTAACCAAAGAATATGTATATCGTGTATGTATGGGTGTAACATTGCCGCGGAGATCAGTCACTAGTATTTGCATAGTCGCCCATTGAAAAACTTATATATGACGCAAAACTAGAACGACCACAATCCCACCGGCGGACTAAATTAAATTCCATCTCACAACGCCAACACAATCTTTCCTCTCCCACTCAAATTTCTGACGTGGGGTTTAGCATGTGTTAAAACGGTAAATTAAATAGTTATTATATAGAGGCATTGCATCATGTTCTCAACAAACTATATGAGTGGCCAGAGAAGTTACAGTTGCAGTTTGACATTAGCAAGTGTAGTATACTTTATGTAGAAAATACAATATCAATGAATATACCGTATCAAATCAAATTGTTCAAATAAAAATCTAGCAGTAGTACTAACATTTGACTTCCGTGCTATAGGAACCAACGTTTTAATGGCACAAATCGAGGAGGAATGAAAAATAATAAAGCTGAAGTAATGCTGTCTTTATTTGGTTGTAGTTAGTCCTTACCGAGATGATTTTGGTCCCTGATTTACATATATTTTGGTCTTTTTTTTTTTTTACACATACAATGATATAATATGTAAAAGATTTAAAACCTATTGCAATTACCGTTTAAAAATAGAATGAAGCTCCTTTAAAAGCAACACACACTATGGAGGTGGAATGCGAGTAGTTAGCTTTTGACATGTTTGCACGTGTTCAGCGTTGTGAAATAAGCCATGAAGTGGTTCCAGAGGTGTTCCTTTGCCACCGTCCACGTTGTCTTGTTGTTTGTGTTTGGTTGGTTGGATCCCTTGATCGGCCGCGTGTAGAACATAAGAACATAAGAATATAAGGAAGCTACAAAAGGTCCGGAGGCCTGCACTAGGTAGTTCCTGTTACTCCAATACTCCCTTATTACCTACACCCACCTCTCATCCCCATCCATGAAGTCTTCTAGTCTTCTCTTAAAACTCCCTATTTTCTGTGCACTAACTACCTGCTGACTGAGTCTGTTCCAATCATCTACCACCCTATTTGTAAACCAATTTCTGCCTATTTCTTTATTAAATCTACATTTTTCTAGTTAAGTGTGGTAACTGTGGTCTCCTAGTGATCCTCGCCGGCAAAAGGGAACTGTTCAGTGTTGTGTGAGGATGACGGCGGGACGCTGCCACTCATCACTTCATTGATCCAGTCAGCGGAGTAACTCACCTGCAGAAGAAGGGGCGTTAGTACTGCGTGCACACACACACACACACACACACACACAAGAATAATAATAATTTAGTTGCCTTTGCAAGTAGTCCTTTAGGAAATCATTAGGTCGCCAATGACTTTGCGAGTGGTGTTAGAATGGTGATACAATGAACAGAAGAACTCACCTCAGTGTACACACCAGGGTAGTTTGGCTTGGCGCAACCGTTACCCCATGACACTATGCCAGTCACATGAAGCTGCTTGTCCGCTCCCTGGCACACGAGGCTGCCGCCAGAATCACCCTAAGAAAAGTTCATATATATATATATATATATATATATATATATATATATATATATATATATATATATATATATATATATATACTAGACAGATTGATAGGTAAATAGATATATCATCCACAAC
The DNA here is from genome assembly GCA_029783475.1 of Metacarcinus magister. NCBI lineage: Eukaryota > Metazoa > Arthropoda > Malacostraca > Decapoda > Cancridae > Metacarcinus > Metacarcinus magister. Next base: position 21,757,632 of record JAPQNM010000018.1, read on the forward strand.
AACAACAAACACATCAAGTCCAGCAGTGCTCCCCCAAAGCTCCCCCAAGTTCGTCTTAAAAACATTGTCTCCACCTCCAGTCTGTTCTGCATCTACTTCATCCTCTATCACTTGCTATCCAGTCTGTTTGTCTTTTGCTATATCTGTTTGTCTGGTCCATTCAACCTTTTCGATAACACGACGCTTAAATCACCTCGCGCTGAGAAGCATTCTTTGAAAGAGCGAAAAAGAAGTCTTATATAACGTGCCTGCCCCAGCCACTAAGAACTTCAAGTTTTATGGGAACTTTTTGTACAACTCTTGTTGTACGGTGATAATGATTGGTATTACAACTTTCTTTACGTTTCAAATGCCACTCATTATTATTATTATTATTATTATTATTATTACTATTACTATTACTATTATTATTATTATTATTATTATTATTATTATTATTAATATTATTGTTATTTATTCATCTTACTTTTCTATTTTGTAATTCCCAATAACGTAAAAATTTTGTTGTATTGTTAACCATAGTATAAGCCACTTACTTGGCATGCATCCTTGCCGCCTTCGATGTATCCAGCGCAGATCATACTGTCGTAAACTGAAGGAAAACATGGAGTAATTTCGTACATTTTTTTGCATTCATCGTCGGCAACAATGGGCACCACGACCTTCCGTAGAATGTCAGATTCGCTAGATGTCTCCGTGGTGCCCCAGCCTATCACCACACAGTCACCTGCAGAGGAGCCGCCCTGTAAGGTTCGGTGATGATCGCAATATAATAGTGTAGAGCTGTGAAGGAGTTTAGTGCACCATGGGAACGTAGAGAGTGGATATACTGGAAGATTGCGTGAAGATCAGGAAGTCTTGGCTTTACCTGTGTAGGTGTCTTGAGGGGACGGCACACGTATGGATGAGACTGTCATTCCATCTAGGTTGAGGGGCTCTGCTAGCTTCAGGAGGGCGATGTCATTTTCTTTAGTCATTATATTGTACTTTGGATGTATGAAGATCTTCTCCACCACCCGACCCTGCTCATCTCCTGTTTGGGGCAACAGCAGTACTACTTCATATCCTGAGTAGGCTTCACTATGTTATATCTAAACTGACCTTACTGCTTAGTTATGTAGCATCAACACCCGCCCTTGGACCAAACCATAACCTGGTCTGCAACACCCCATCCCAGACCTTACGACGTACACTGTTTCAGACCTCACCACCTTATTTCAGACAACACCAAACTATTTCACACCACAACGTACTATTTCAAACCTCAACACCCTATTTCACACCTTAAGACCCTATTTCAGTCCTCACCACTTTGCCGTAACTCTCACCGCAGTCCAAGCTTCATTCATCGGTACATTAGACTCTATGATTCACGCAGTTCACATGGAACAGTGTTTACTTACCTTGGTTGTCCGTCAAGATGTGGTCGCCTGCCATAATGCTGTACTGAGCGTCGTCAAACATTACGCAGTGGGCGGCGGTCACCACCCACGACTTGTCAATGACAGAGGCACCGCAGATATGACCCTGCACGGGTTGAGCATCTTGCAGGGACACCATCCACGGGAACTCGTCTGTAAAAATATAGTTTAATACTTAGTAATTTTTGTTAACAAAGCTGTATTTATATGATCAGTTTCAGATCAATTATATTATATGTCCAATCATTAGTTTTTTTGATGAGGGATGCAAGAGGAACAGTTAGGCTGGGGTCACACATACGCGGTTCAGCGATACGTTTCACTGCGGATTGAATGTTGGCGGTTCAACACGGAGTGCAATGAACCTCCCTGAACCGCCATGCACATGGCAGTTCTGTTACGCAGAGATACGTTTGAAATACGGATAGATACGGATATTATACGGTCTAGTTAGGGTTGCGTTACGGATAGAGGCGTTCCAATTGCGGACCTGTTAATGATAGCTGCGTGTTATTTACGGAACTGTTACGGCAAATACGGAACATATTCGGAGCCATTAAGGAGCCACTACGGAGCGTTCACGGACAGACTGCGTTGTTTGTGCCACATATATAAAAGGAATCCTCCAACGCTCCCACCAGTGCATGCAGGGTTACGAAGGAGTCAACATGTCACCAACCCAACGAGCCATAGACAACTATGCAAATTCAATCAGAGAAATTGCCGTGATACTGGCTGCTTACCTGATTGCCAAGAAGAAGCAAAGGCGCCAGAGGAGAGCAAGGAAGGTTTGGGTCAGATCCTACCTGACAGAACGTCCCACACATGGGCACTATGTGTGCCCATGTGTGGGCATCCGCAATGAAACGTATCGCTGAACCGCGTATGTGTGACCCCAGCCTTAGGGGAGGTGATTATATAAAACTTACGTAATTCCGCCGGCGATCCACCTATGATCCTGGGCATGTCTGGCCAATCGTTGCCAACTCTACCATGCACATCACTGCTCCTGTGTAATGGATGGAGTAAGCGTGTGATACATATGCTTAACTATAATTACTTAGTTGTATTAAATATCTTAAGGCCTAGAATACACTTAAACAGATGCATGAATGCCTATATCGTGTCTGTATATGTATTTGAGGAAGGGAAAGAGGAAATCTGTGGAGGAAGGTGTGACGTTACCCATCCTCGTCTACTTACTGTTGTTGTGTGTGTGGGACAACCAGGCTTGAGTTGTGCGGTGTGATGGGCAGCGGGGCGGGGTAGGTCCACCCATGTGACCTTCCCATACCTGGTACAGAACGCAGTGAGGTATAGTGTGAGGGGAGTAACAGTTAGGTTCATGTAGAGGAATGTTTCCTTGTTGAGGAGTATTCTGTACTTTAGGATGCATCGCATCTCATTTGTGATGTTTTATATGTATAGAAACTATCAAAGCGTAATGAATTTTGAATGTAAGATCAAAATTAGATCAATACTACAGGAATAATTTGATCCATATCGCTGTGAAATCTTTTACTGGAATTAAGTCTGGTATAGGATATAATTTTCTCATGTAGCAACACTGTTTGGCAATATCTGTTAACTCTGCTGGAGTCAGAGAAAGAATAAGGAATTTTGTATCCAAAAAGTGCAAGAGAACGATGCATTATGCTTTAATACATAGTTAAAAAAAATAAAATTCTTACCACGTTCCTCTTTGGTTATGTGAGCATAGAACATCAACAAAACTTTAGTGTAGGTAATAAATAAAAACTTTCCTATATACCTCTGTTAGTTACTTTGTCTTACCTGCAAGGAATACGTAGAGGAAAGCAGCCAATAACTTCATCTTTCCTGCTGTTATGCTGTACACTGCACGTTACTGGACGGTGATGACGCGCTAACTGGTGCAGTGCCTTGTGTCTCTTCCATTTTATAAGAGTCGCAAGTTGTTCTTAGCGTGTGAGGGCGGCAGGAGGGTGGCGGGAGGGTGGCAGGAGGGTGGCGGGAGGGTGGCGGGAGGGTGGCAGGAGGGTGGCGGGAGGGTGGTAGGAGGGTGGCGGGAGGGTGGTAGGAGGGTGGCGGGAGGGTGGCAGGGACTCAAAAGTGTGTCACGGAACGATAGACCGAGGGAAAATATACAAACTGCCTCAGAATAACAGGAAAGCAAAGCAAAGCAGGTAAACCAAGGCAAGGGTTGAGCTGTTTTGTTTTTCCGGTGTAGTTTTGCATTGCACTGAATAAGCTGTGGATGGTGACACTGTATTTATTGAAGGGAATGTGACACCTCAATCCTTTCTCGACCTGGTTTTGAAGTTTCCATGAGTCAATATTATTATTATTGTTATTATTGTTATTATTGTTATTATTTTTATTATTTTTATAATTATTATTATTACTATCATTATTATTATTATTATCATTATTATTTGCGTGCAGTGTTTGGGTGAGGTGTATTTCTCTTTTCCTACTGGTGTTTAGGTGATAAGTGAGAGGAGTGTACACGTATGTGTGTATCCGTGCCTTGTCTTGTATAACCCCTCTTAGGATAAAACAGCCTGGTATATAGATAGATTAACAGATATGGAATGAGGTGTCTGGGAAGCCCCTCCTCTGTATTCTCTCCTACAAAAATACAAGGTGTAGAGTGTGAGTGTGAGAGTAAAGTCTCCCTGAACCCAAAATGCCTTCCCTTGGCTACCTCCTTGTAATGGGTATTTAAGGCAGGTATATAGATAGATAAATTATTATTATCGTTGATGTTATTAATAATAAACTTTATTTCTTGGTGTTCATACATTTAGTACATTTTTATACATAGGTTACACAAAAATAAGATGAGATCCTAAAAAAAAATCATTTTAGAAATAAATCATCATTATCATCATCATCATCATCATCATCATCATCATCATCATCATCAAGTAAAACCTCGTGATCTTCTGTTATCGAGACAAAATTATTCCCAGTCATTTTCTTCTTCATTCCTCCCCCATTCTGTTTCATGCAAATGGCACCATTGCGCTATCCTCCCTCTCAATCTCTATTCCTACTCTCATGCCTTTGCTGGGAACTCAACGTTGGAATTGATTGAGGAAGAGCAGCACCGTCTGTCGCCTTCCTCGAAACCTGCTCCACAGACACACACACACACACACACACACACACACACACACACACACACACACACACACACACACACACACACACACACACACACACACATGCTGTATTTTCGTTGCACGTTATTGCAACGTTTCCGTGTTCTGTTAATCAGCATATACTTTGGTCACGGGATACAGAACACTTTTGATTTTTCTATATTTAATCAATCAAGTTGACAATCCTGCTCCAAACATTATTTCCTTCAACAATATTTAACATATGCAAATAAACAGGCACATTAGATAATATCTTTAGGAGCTCACAACAATATCCATAATTTGGAGCAATACATAATATTCAAATTCTGGAGCAATTCATAATATTCATATACTGGAACAATGCATAATATTCGTACATCACAATCCTACATAAATAAATATCCTTAAAATAACATCCTCAGCTGCTAGATTGACTGCATTAGAACAGACCTTCCACTTACCCCACAATTCAGAGTCTCCATTCTGAGCTGAGTTGGTTGCACTTCTGAGTAGAAGTCTGAGTGAAGTGATTCTATAGGCCGCTACAGTCTGAATATATACACTCAAACTAGCAGTTACCAATTCTCACAAAACAACATTTTGGGAGGCCCCAACATATATGTTATTTTCCCTTAGACTTCTACTTCTTTATATAAAGATGAGTTTTCCCTTAGAATTCTGCAAACAGATGTTTGGAGGGGCCTCTGTGTAAGGTCCCGGGATTACCTTACTGGTTTTCTAATCTGAGTCAAGTTTACAAAGGAAGCCAGCATGTGTTTATGACCTAGCTCGACTACAGACTTGACAATCTCCCTAATCTTTCCTTTAGTTTGCCTGGTCATCTGAGGGTCGGGGTGTTTGGAAAGGTTTCTGCTACCGTATTTACAGAGGCAAAAGTCACCTGGTTTGGTCTACCCTTATGACTGCGCTATCGCTACTTCTGACTTCCTTACTTTCACATTCCACAAATCCACATGTATCTTCCACCTTCACACATTATCCATCTCCCCCTTTATCACACTATCTGGTCACGACAGTACTACCTCTCCTGTTGCTCCGAGAATCAGTCACTTGTTCTTCCCACTTATCAGGAAGATGCATCAAGATACTCGCTAATATCATCACTATTAGGAAACAAATTGTTGAACAGACCTTCAGAGAGGAAATGTAACGTATGATAAGGAATGTTTAACATACAATACGATCAAGAAGAAGCAACAATGTACTGAAAAGCATGCGTGAGATACCACAACACATGCTGCAGGAGGATTGTAAGATTAGTTTGCGTCAGAGAGCAGCTTAGGAAACTCTGATACTCCCTGAAAGGTGATGATACCTGACACCAGTGAGGACCACAAGCATGAAAACAGGGACTGTCTCACCTCCAACGAGTGCCTTCATGTTTATTCATTACTTATTATTATTTGTTCAGTTTACTTGCTTCGGCGGTACCTATACATCACGTTTGTAAAAGAGAAATACTGTGTACACTTGTTTTGAGTGCCTCAAACTTTTCTGCTGTATCCGCATCGATTAACCAGTTTGGCAAAAAAACTTTTCTAGATGTTTACCACCCAGTGTGGAAATGCTATACTATATACTATTTCTCAAAACAAGATTTTCCACACTCGAAATGTATTCCCTCAATCATACATTTGTCGATCTCAATGAAAGAAGAAATCCTTAACGGTGAAACGCATGCACTTTTACGAAATACTGAAATCTTAAAATTTAGTGATATACAAATAAAAAAATTTTAAAAATTCAAACTTTTTTTATGCAAAATTCGGACTTTGAAGTAATCTCATAATTGTAAACTAAAACATGTTATATAAAAAAAGATTGATTTGTTGCTGTGAAGACCATTGTATGAACTGTTTCTCACGGGTAACACTTTAATTGTACAATAAATACTGTAAGAAGACAGACATCAAATATACGGAGGAGCGGAGGGTCTGAGGGGCCGAGGGGGTGGTAGGGGTGACAGGACACTGCTGGGGGGACAAAAGTGGTAGGGACGATTGGGTTTTGGAGGGCAGTACTTTGATCTATGGAGTGGTCTTTACTCTCCACTAAAGCATCATATCAATAGGTTCATAAATAAAGTTTGTCACACTGTACTGGCTGCTCCCTGTAATTAGACCATTGTTTCTTAACCTGGGATGCTGAAATTAATATACGGAAATGATGGGTAATGCTGCATAATATATGACCGTACAATGCTACTGTTTTCCCTGTAACCAGATATCAGGTGGTGCTGGACTGCCTAAACTTGACTACAGAGTGTGCTGAGGTCAGAAAATGTGAAGAAACAATGCATTAGACGGACTCTAGTCTTCTACTTCATATCCTGCATCGGGTCTTTTTATGATTAAAGTTGAAATTAGAGACCAGTCGCGTGAAAAAAAAAATCATGTTATATTTAATTTTGTATAATTTCAAATTCAAAAATTGATGCAGTGGCTGTCAAACCCAGTTACACCCTTGTTTTCTAGCAGAAATAACTCGCACATTGGTCAGAACAAAAATTTGAAAGGATATTAAAGCTTTTGATAAATATTCATCGCCATATCTAAAGGAAATAGTTATGGATCATTGTGGCGCTTCCGTTCATTGTTGTGGTATGTGTTTTGACCAAATATTGCACGTTTATACACAACTATTTGTGTTTGCAGTGTAAAAAACAAAGTTCAGAGTCTGTGCCTCACTGTTATATGATAAATAGTTCTATTGTTGTTTTATCATATCTTTTATTGTGAAGGTGCCTAGTATTAACAATTAACAAAGAAATAACGAGATATTAATGGGCAGCTCCTAACCCAAGATCTAGAAACGTGAGAGTGAAAGTCTTAGAGTGGCAGCACCATCTGAGAGGTGACAGGTAAAGCATAATGTCACCAACGTATAAACTAGGCACCGCGAACACACCACACTCGCTGACCTCGCCTTGCATGAAGAGGGGAAAATACAGGAAGCCTCGGATATATACTCCCCTTGTGGTTACTGAAAGACACAACGAAACACATGTCATAGAGGGTATATATGTACTTTATTGAACATGATTGCACGTGTTCAGCGCTGTGAAATAGTCCATGAAGTGGTTCCAGCAGTGTTCCTTTGCTGCCTTCCACGTTGTGTTGTAGTTGTGGAACACGCTGCGCCTTCGGTACGTTCCAGGTAGTGGTCGAGGGTAACTGTGGGTGCGGTGTTGTCCATTCCAGTGTGGTGTTTGTGTTTGGTTGGTTCCCTTGATCGGCCGCGTGTAAATATGGTCGCCTAGTGAGCCTCTATGGTAGAAGGCCGCGTGGCGCTGCTACTCATCACTTGATTGATCCAGTCAACGAAGTAACTCACCTGCAGAACAAGGGGCGTTAGTACTGCGTGCACACACACACACACACACACACACACACACACACACACACACACACACATACATAAACACACACACACATAAACACACACGTGCATAAACACATACGTGCATAAACCCACACATATATAAAAACACACATGCATAAACACACACTCACATACACACACACACACACACACACACACACACAATGCCACTACACGCATGCTTAAAGGGGATAATTATACACATACAAACAGCGTAACATTGAGAGCTCTAGGAAGTTGAAAACGTTTTAACCAAGACAAGTTCCAAGGGAAGGGACAGGTGAGCCATTTGTGTCCCAGGAACCTGTAGGTTGGGGTGGACTGACTGCATGTCGTGGGAAGACGCTGGTAGAACACTACCTTATTGAGTTGTAGGGAAGACTACACTGACCCAAGATCCACATACATATGGATCTTGCACTGACCTAGTGAGTGGTGTCAGCTGTTGTAGCGACGGGACTCACCTCTGTGTACACGTCAGGGAAGCTGGTGGCACATGGTATCCTGCCCCAAGACACTATACCAGTCAAGTAGTAGCGGCCGTTCGATCCTGGGCAAAAGAGGCTGCCACCTGAATCACCCTGGAAAAAGAGTAAAGACTAGTGTGTGTGCGTGCGTGTGCGTGTGCGTGTGTATGTGTATGTGTATGTGTATGTGTATGTATGTATGTGTGTATGTGTGTGTGTGTGTGTGTGTGTGTGTGTGTGTGTGTTTTAGTACACGGTGGGCTGCGTCGCCTACCTTGGACGCACCATTGCCCCCAGAGTTGGAACCGGCGCAGATCATACTGTCAGCAATCATTTCGATACCTCCGTACTTTTGTCGACATTGTTCGTCGGTGACGATAGGCACATTAAGCTTGTATAGGATGGCAGAGGGTAAGCCCGACGGGTCCGTTTTGCCCCAACCTGCCACCATGCATTGACCTGCAGGAGAGACATCCGCTCAGGTGAGGTGATACTCTTTTAATATATATTAAAAGGGTAATGGCTAAGGGAAAACAGAAATAAGCAAAAAAAAAATCCCGCCCGTCGCCAGACCCTGTAAAGAGGACAGTAGGAGAATAGAAGCAAGGGGTGGAGATCCAGTTAACATTAGAGGTGTCTTGACACTCCTCTCCTGAAAGAGTTCAAGTCATAGGCAGGTGGAAAAACAGACAAAGGAAGAGAATTCCAGAGTTTACCAGTGTAAGGGATGAAAGAGTGAAGATACTGGTTAACTCTTGCATTAGGAAGATGGACAGAATAAGGATGAGAAGAAGTAGAAAGTCTTGTGCAGCGAGGCCGCGGGAGGGGGGGAGGCACTCAGTTAGCAAGTTCAGAAGAGCAGTCAGCATGAAAATAGCGGTAAAAGATAGATAAAGATGCAACATTGCGGCGGTGACTTAAAGAATCAAGAAAGTCAGTTAGAGGAGGAGAGTTGATGAGACGAAAAGCTTTAGACTCCACCCTGTTTAAAAGAGCTGTGTGAGTTGAGCCCCCCCAGACATGTGAGCCATACTCCATACATGGGCGGATAAGGCCCCTGTACAGAGCAAGCAGCTGAGAGGGAGAGAAAAATGGACGCAGACGCCATAGGGCACTTAACTTCTTGGAAGCTGATTTAGCAAGAGTAGAGATATGAAATTGCCAGTTTAGTTTTTAGCAAAGGATAGACCGAGTGTGTTTAATGTGGTGGAGAGGGGAAGTTGAGTGTCATTGAAGAAGAGGGGATAGTTATCTGGAAGGTTATGTCGAGTAGATAGTTGTAGAAATTGAGTTTTTGAGGCATTGAACAAAACTAGGTTTGCTCTGCCCCAATCAGAAACAAGTGAAAGATCAGAAGTTAAGCGTCCTATAGCATCTCGCCTTGAGTTATTTAATTCTTGTTGGGTTGGGCGTCTGTTGTACGACGTTGAAAAATGCAAGGTGGTGTCATCAGCATAGGAGTGGATAGGGCATTGAGTCAGATTTAGGAGATCATTGATGAATAATAGAAAGAGAGTGGATGATAGGACAGAACCCTGAGGAACACCACTGTTGATAGTTTTAGGAGAAGAACAATGACCGTCCACTACAGCAGCAATAGACCGGTCGGTAAGGAAACTAGAGATGAAGGTACAGAGAGAAGGATAGAATCCGTAGGAGGGTAGTTTAGAAATAAAAGAGGATGACCAAGATTCAGTTAGGAAAGCAAGAAGATCACCAGTAGATCGGCCTTTACAGAAACCATACTGGCAATCAGAGAGAAGGTTGTGAGCTGATAGATGCCGTCGAACTGTGAAGCTGTGTAATATACAAGAGGAGTCTGGAGAATGTACTCGTATATACTGGAAGGCTGTGAAAAGCAGCAGGTCGTGGCCTCACCTGTGTAGGTGTCTTGAGGGGACGGCAGACATATGGGGGAGACTGTCCTGCCGTCAAGCTGGAGGGGCTCTGCTAGCTTCACGAGGGCGATGTCATTCTGATATGTGTTTCCACCAATGTCATATCCTGGATGCAAAATAAGTTTCTCCACCCTGCGACGCTGCTCTGTTCCTGCCATGGAGAGAAAAAAATATTGATAAATAAATAAGTAAATAAATAAATAAATAGATAAATAAATAAATAAATATATACATAGTATATACATAGTATATATATATATATATATATATATATATATATATATATATATATATATATATATGTATATATATATATATATATATATATATATATATATATATATAATAATACTTTCTGTGGTGAGCCGTGTAGCCTCATTGAGTGTGGTTTCCCAGGCCTCACAAGTCACAATCCTCTGGTGTGGGTGTGACCCAACTGAATGCTGCCTCACTACCCTTCACTTGTCTTCACCATCCTACAAGTACTTCATTACCCTTCCGTGTGCGTAATTACCATTACTATGGCCTCACCATCTGGTCCTGGTCATCAGCACCCTGCCTGGGACCTCAACACCCTGTCTGTGGCCTTAACACTCTGACCAAGGCTTCATTACCCTGCCCGGCACATTGTTACCCTGATTGGGCCTGTAATGCACAACACTTCATCATCCTACAATGAACACCATCACCTCGGCCGGGCCTCAAATCACCCTCCCTCCCACCAACCTTCATGCCTCACCACCCAGTCTTGACAACACCCTGCCACGGTAATCACCCACTGGTACCCTGCCTCACCACACGCCCCACACAACACATACAGGCCAGTTCTTACCTTCGTTTCGCCCTATCACGTGTTCGCCAGCCACAACACGCACCATGTCCCATTGGAGAACACTTTTGCAGTGGGCGGCGGTAACGACCCACCACTCGTTAAGCACGGAGGCGCCGCAGAAATGGTGTACGTTAAAGTTGTCCTCAAGCTGCAGGGATACCAGCCACGGAAACTCATCTAAAAAAAATGAAAAATTACTAAAAACATGTCCAATTATCAGAGGTCTATTGGGGATGTCTATGAGGAACAATGAGACACGCTGGCTGGGTGGGTGCTCAGTACTCACGTTTGTGCACTGGGATGCCGTTCACAATCTTAGGATTCTCTGGGAAGAAGCTGCCATGCACACCACACTCCTTGCTGTTCCGCTCCACCGTTGGGGACGCCACTCTGAAGGGTGATAGTACCATTACTCATCAACTCATTACTTATTATTACTCTCCATATGCTGCATCACCTCGGAGCAAGAAGGGGAGGATGGTGTAAGGTTATAGATATGTTACTTTGTTGACATGCATTTACAGGTTATAGTAAGACTTATAACATTATTAAAACAATATAAGATTTTTTTATTTTTTGCATACAAGAAATATGTTTTGCGATTCAATTGATAAAATGAACTATCTGCAGCGACCCCGCAAATGTATCTTATGTATCACCTTAAATGTATCTGTTCTAACGTATTGCTGAAGGGAATTCTCAATGTATTATGGTCTCCAAAGATGGCTTTACCCCTCCTTAGTTAAATCTTTATGTGAGCGGCAGTCGACTTGCATAGCCGCGAGGTGAGTGAGGGGAAGTTCGTTACAAAGATTAGGTTAGGTTAGGTTACTTTACTTACCTTGGGTGGTGTGAGGGGCGATGTATGGGTTAGGTTGGGTTGGGTTAGGTAACTTAGTGTAACTCAGGCTTAATAAAGGTTACTTTACTTACCGGTCGGTGGTGAGAGGGGCGATGTCTGGGGTGCGAGGCCCTAGCGGATTGCAGGGCACAGGTTCTTGATTGTATGTCCGCCCGTACGCCCCTTGAATGCCTGCTGAATAAAAGAACAAATCTGTAATAGAATGAAAGGGTAGTGGACACAACACAACAGGACGCACCTTCAGTCTAATCCAATAAAATGTCTTTCCTTCTTCAGCTGTCCAAGAGTTCTACATTTTTTCCCTAGACAATGGATGTAAAATAATTCCTCCTTGTACACAACCAGTATATCTATCAATAGCAAAACCTCATCAATAATAAAAAAGTGTGGAGGTAAAAGACAGTTATAGTTGTAGGTTAATAGACTTACCAATAACGGATATGCAGAAGAAAGTAGGTAGGAACTTCATCTTGTCTTCAATGGCTTGGTTACACGATTCAAGACACAATGGTTAAGATACTGCAGTGCCTTGTGACTCTTCCTTTTACCTTCTCCTTTTATAAGAACCCTTCCTCGAGTTGCCTAATCATGTTGAGTTACAGTGGTTCATGAGTATTATTTTAGGAGACATGACGCTGTGGGGGTGGGAAGAAAGGTTGGGCGATGGAAGGATAAGCAAACAACGTGAGAACATGCAGGTTAAGTTTGTTTAAATGTTAGGTTAGGTTTGGCTTGTAAGGTGAGGCTCATGTTGAAACAGGAAAACTATTGCTGATATTGTTTTCACTTGGTAGTTATCATAGCCTACATTATTGTTGGTGTTATTATTAATGTTATTACTATTTTCTTATTATTTTCATTATATTATATTTTATTCCTACTGATGTTGTTGTTGTTGTTGTTGTTGTTGTTGTTGTTGTTGTTGTTATGAAATTTGCAGTTAAGTAATTTATAATGCTAACATTCGGGGGTTAGATTTGGGTATTTCATGTTAATAATTTACTGCTATCTCAAAACTTTCATCTTTTATTTATCTATATATTTTTTTGTTTTAAGGATTTTATACATAGGACCATGATATTTTTCTTCTTCTGAATCTAACTTAATTTGCAAACCGAACCAACATTTTCACTCTCAGTTAGATTAAATGTGTTGGTCATATAATACTTTCTCTGTTCAGTCTTTATCTACGTTCATGGCCACTAAAGTAATTTCGTGCCATGCATTTACCTCCTTGAAAAGACCATGGAACAAATGAAAATTATGGAAAGCATGGCATAATCAAACCTTCCTTCCATTCACCCTAAGTACCTACAGTGAAAAAACAAAAAAAATTAGAATAGACCTGAAACAAGGCTATCATCAGATTCCTTTTATTGAAAACAGGAAAACATTGACGGCTTGTGTGAGCCTTCTGTAACTTTTCTTACCCATGAACCTTTTGTAGAATGATGAATCAGGTATTACAGTAGTAGGCTTGACAGGACGCAATACACACATGGACTTGGATCACATTATCATTTAAGGTTTGGATTTACTGGATCACAAAGAAAATTTAGAAAAGGTATTTATTTGTCTTCAAGAGTCAAAGCCATAGGTGAATAATTTTAAATGTACTTTGTTTAAGAAGTTTTTGGATACACTATCTGGTGAGGAGTAAAACTTCACCCAAATAAAATATAAACCACACTTATGACAGTGAAAAAATTGTAATATTTTTTTCTGATGGCTAATTATAATAAAAAATTGATAAAGGGTTATGCTGACGTAGCACCTCCCTTAACTAAACTCACATAAATTAATGGAAAAAACAGTAAAAAATGTATACAGTAGAATAAGGAAGCAGAAGAAGCATTTAAGTTTAAAAAGTTACAATCAAACTGAGATTTCCTGATTTTGGAAAACTTTTTGATCTCACTACTGCAGCAAAAGGATGAATTTGCTGATCTTAAAACACTCAAATATTTCAGCAAGAAGTTAAATAAAGTTGAAATGAAATATACTATGATTTACTTTTGTGTATCGTCTCAAGGTAAATAGAACTCCATTACTAGTCTATACTCTTTCAGTTCACACTCATCACTTACTACTGTGCTATTGTTACTGACTATGTACGTACTTCCAATGTAAGTTGTAGAGTAGCGAGATGGCAGTTGTTAGTGTGCCAATTGGTAACTGAATTATATATTAAGGTAGATTATATCACTAATTAGGAAAATAAAGCATCAAGAAGATAGCCTACATGATAAGGGTATAATTAGTTAATGAATTGATTTTAATAATTTATTGTTGCAAATTACAAGAATAGAGAGTCAGATGTATAATATTAGGTAAATATGAATTAAAACAAACTCAACACATAAAACAATTGACTATAAGGCATAATACATTTAGGCATAAACAGGCAGCAAGATGTTATAAAAATTACTCATAACCAAACATGGAACAATTGGACATTACAGAGATGGAACATAAATAAAAATATAATCATGGTAATATATTTGTTGAAACAGAAGAAAGAAAAATGACTCAGGAGTGGAATTTATAAAAGCTGATAGAGTTGCAAGGTGAAGGAAGACAAGTGTTATGGATTACTAAGAATGTCATTGAAGAAAGGTTATGACAAACTTAGAGAATAATTAATTAAGCACAATACAGAAAGAAAATATAAAAAGTTGAAATTAGAAGAAATGAAAGTAGTTGATACTTTTATACTGAGTGGCTCAATTAGAAAAAAAAAAATAAAAAAAAAAAAAAATAAAAATTATTGAATTAATAGATTGCAACCTTGAAAAAATTTTTTTTTTTTTTTTTTTTTTTTTTTTTTTTACAATTTCAACTTAGTTTGAAATTGTATAATTTTTGTGACTTATATGCGACGCATTAATCCAGGATTGTTAAAACCTAGCAGATTTAAGAAATTATTGAGGCTTAGAGAATCAACCCCATTAAATTTTGATCTTGTGTTGCAAGAAAATCTTAAAGACAAAATGGCTCAAGTACAATCACCTGGCAGTACCAGTACCTGCTTTAGTAAGGATGATATTGTAGAGGCAATTACAGATAATGCAAGGAATAATTTTAACAAAGTTATAGGATTACCATACTTTTGTGGAGGAAGTGAGTCCAGTCCTACTGCACCTAATCTAAAATGTATCACAAGTGCTCATTCTTGGATAGTTGATATCAAGAACTGAACTCGAACTAATTGGGATGATGAAGGACGTATTGAGTTAGCTAAGCAGTATGCATTAGACAGTGCTTACACGCATATCAATCATTGTGCTTCCAAATATAAACTTGATTGGGCTAACGTAAAAAAAGCATTTTTAGAAATATATCCAGAAGATCGTTCTCTTCCTAGTCTGATGCATGAATTATCATCTGTCACTCGGAGAACAAGAGAGACATTAACTGAACTCTACATCAGAATTGAAGGCATTGTTGAACAGTTAGAATCACTTAAGCCTACAGGCAAGGAAGTTTATAGTGATATGTTTGTTTCTATTTTCATAAATGCATTACCCAAAGACTTCTCATACATTTTATCAGAAGCTGATATGAAAATTCCCTTGACTGTTTATAAAAAGGCATTAAAATACGTAGCCTCACATCCAAGCCTTTAGCTTACAGATGTTGCTATAAGGAAAGAAATGAGTAAAGGTATTCCAGTAAATTCCATCACCTCACATGAAATCCCTGTTCATCAGACCACAACAGGAAGGAATAAAACCTATTGTCAAAGATGTGGGTTAAATAATCACGACACACAACACTGTCGAGCCTCAGAATGTCTCAGATGTCATTGATTTGGTCATACTTCTAGGTACTGTAAAATTCAAATTCCACAATGGCGCCGACCTAGTCACTTGTTTCTCTTGCGGCATGTTTGGGCACACTAACAGACAATGCAGAAATGTGCCATGGTATCCACCACAAGGCAAATCATCACACTTAACAAACAAAAAAACGCCGATTCATCCATGGTAGTTATAGGAGCAGTAAATGGAAAATCAGGCCACATATTTATTGAAGTGAAAATAGGAGATAGAAATAGTAAGGAGCATTTAGCATTATTTGACACTGGAGCAGGAGTTTCCATAATAGGAGCTGAATTAATAAAATCATTAGGAAAAATTAAAAGAATTCAAGATTTAACCACAATCCGTAACGCAAGTGGAAATGTTATGGCCACTGCAGGAAAAACAAGATTATCACTAGAAATAGGAGGAAGAAATTATATACATGAATTAATTATTAGTGAAGAAAGAGAATTAACTTCACAATTAATATTAGGCTGGGACTTTATGAAAAGGTACGATGTAAAATTTCAGACTAACCCACTGAAGCTCTTTATTGAAGGAAAAAATGTGACTACAGTTGAAATACCGTTAGAACATGCACTGCATATAACGAAAGAAAATAAAACGCCACAAAAAGAGGAGATTATAGAGAATAATGAATTCAAATGTTCAGTAGCTGAAGCAACAGTATTAGGAGGAGAAAATATAAGTTTTATAGAACTTGAAACAAGTTTAGTGGAATATGATACAGCTATTTTTGAGCCAGTAGTAGGAAACGCTGGATTCTCACACATTATGTCTGGGGATAGTGAAATTAGAATCTGATAGAGAAAATAGGAAATCTAGATTCATTATACAGTATATGAATGTGACAAATGAAAAAAATTGAGTTAGAACCAAGGAAAACTTTAGGATTTGTTCAGCCATGTAATAAAGAAAATTTGCCGGTTGATCAGAGTAATAATGTGAATATCATAACAGAAAAAATAAGGAGGAAAAACAGAATTGTCTCTTTCAGACAATAGATGACATGTATTCTATAAACAGTAATGAAAATAAGATCCTAAAAGGACTTATTATGAAATATCCATCAGTCTTTGCAAATGATGATGATCCTCCAAGTGTTACTCCATTTTATTATCATACCATCAAACTAGAGTCAACCCCTAAGCCTAGAAAGCCATATCCTATTTTGTTACCATGAAAAAGTATAAAAAACAAATAAAAATAATGGAAAAACATGGAATAATAAGACCTTCAAGATCATCTTTTCAGTCACCCTTGGTGCCAGTAATAAAAAAAGATGGTAAATTAAGGCTTTGTATAGACTTCAGGAATTTAAATACTCATGTTATGAATGATTCATACCCCTTACCTGACATAAATAATATCCTTCATAACTTAGGAAAGGGAAAAATATTTTCATGTTTAGATTTAAAACAGGGTTTTCATCAAATTCCCCTTACAGAAGACAGTAACATAATGTTTTGCCAATAGTTTTGAAAGATAGCCCAATGTCGTTCTGCAGAATAATAAATCAAGTATTAATAGGCTTGACAGGCCATAATACACATGTGTACTTAGATGACATTATAGTTCAAGGTACAGATTTGATGGATAATATAGATAATCTTGAAAGAGTATTTCTTAGACTCCAAGAATCAAAATTAAAGGTGAATTTAAAGAAATGCACTTTCTTTAAGTCAAGTGTAAAATATTTAGGACGTATCATCTCCGCAGAGGGATTGAAACCTCAGCCAAATAAAATAGAAACTGTAAATAAGATGTCCACTCCCAAAACAGTAAAAGAGTTACAATCATTTTTGGGGATGACTAATTATTATAGAAAATTTATACAAGGTTATGCTGGAATAGCAGCTCCCCTAAATAAACCTACAGAAGGTCACATGAATGGAAAAATTAATAAAAAATACATAGAATGGAATAAGGAAGCCGAAGAAGCATTTGTTAAGCTCAAAAAGGTATTGTCAGAGCAAATAACACTCATATTTCCTGATTTTGAAAGACCATTTTATCTCACCACGGATGCTTCTAATATTGCAATTGGTGGTGTTCTACAACAAAAGGATGAATATGATAATTTGAGACCACTTACTTTTTTTAGCAGAAAATTAAATAAAGCTGAGATTAATTATAGTACTATTGAAAAAAAAAGCACTAGCAATTGTGTATGGTCTGAAAATAAACAGGACATTATGTCTAGGATATCCTATAATGGTTCACACTGATCACCGACCACTGGTATGGCTATTAACTACCTCAAATGCGAACAGTAGAATCGCTAGATGGCAATTATTAGTAGCTGAATTTGATATTAAAGTGGAATATATCCCCGGTAAGGAAAATAAGGTAGCTGACTGTTTGTCTAGATTAAGGCATCAAGAAGATAGCCTAGAGGATGAAAATATATATGTAATAACAGAAGAAAAAGCAGATATGTATCTCGAATGGGATCTAGAAAAAATTGATAAGATTACATGAAGATGAGTATTATGGATTATTGAAACAATTATTAAAGAAAGATTATGATGTCGACACTTTAAAAAAAAGAATTAAGTAAGCACAAAAAGAAAGTTGGAAGATTGAATTTAGAAGAAATGAATGTGGATAATAATGTTTTATATAGATTGGCTAAAAATAATTATGGTGAAATGACCAGACAGATTGTAATGCCTAATTCTTATAAACATCAAGCTTTGAAACTAGCACACTCTATGCTTTCTGCAGGGCATGGGGGTGTGCAAGTTACCTTAGCAAGATGTCAAAAGTTTTCATACTGGATCGGTATGAAAAAGGATGTTGAGAATTATTGCAAAGCATGTCTGGTATGTAATCGCTTTAAGCGACTGGGGGACGCTCCAGCACCACTAAGAAGTTATCCGGATGTAAACATGTCTTTTGAACGTGTACACATGGATTTAATTGGGCCCATAGGAAACTCAGAAAAGGGATATAAATATTGTTTAGTATTGATTGATGTGCTTACAAGATATTTGATTGCTGAACCGATTAAAACAAAGACAGCTATAGAAGTAGCTAAAGTATTTGTTGAATCTGTGGTATGTAAACAAGGAGTACCTAAGACCTTGGTCACAGACCAAGGTAAAGAATTTGTTAATGAAATAATGAAAGAAGAAAAAATTATATAATATTGATGATTATAAACAGGAAATGGCCACTAAAGCTAGTAGAGTTTATACTAGATGCCAACTATATTTAGAAGAAGCTAAAGGAATGTTACAGAAAAACCAAAATAAGAGAGCAAAGATAAAAGTAATTGAAATAGGAGACAGAGTATATGTAAAACAAGTACCAAGAAAAGGGTTACCGTCAAAACTACAGCAAGCCTACAATGGTCCATTCAGAGTGTTAGATAAAGTGAGTGATGTAGTAATGAAAGTAAGAAATATTAGATCTGGCAAAATAAAGACATTGCATACAGATAGAATATGTGTTATGCATGAAGATAATATTACACCACACTTAAATCCTAATGTGAAGAGAGCATATCCAGTACATGACAATGGTGAAACAAGAGAGACAAGAATAAGCCTTCAACCCGTAGATCCATTTCCCTTTTTTTCTAAGGATACAGATGATAATTCATTAGAAAATTCAATAGAGGAGAATAGAGTCATAGCACCTCATACCCAACATAGATATAATTTACGCTCAACTTCAAATGTCCATGACATACCACGAATTATGTCTAAACCTATAGAATATACATAAAGATGTATATTAGTAATTTACTATTATTCCAAATTATCTACTTCTGCCTTGGAGTCATATACTCCATAAGTGCCCTACAAGCATCAACTGTTCGGCCAGGCATGAGCTTCATGCCTGAGTTCAAGTTAATTCTGACCGGAAATAATTACATTGTTCCATTTAAAATAAGGATTGATGATATCACTGAACCTGTCAGAAGAGCTGAAAACCTTACGACAGATATTATTCGCAATCTGGATAAAGTTTTACTCTATCAAGATAATAATTTCATGAGTGATTTTATTCTGTGACATGTTTTTGAGTTTGAATTAAAATTCAAAGAATTACATTTTGCCATAAATGATTTTCTAATTCATATATCGGGTTATAACTTAAATGATTCCGGGAAAAATAGACATACTAGAGGTGCTATAAATGTTGTAGGATCAATTGCAAATACTCTTTTTGGTACAGCAACACAAGACCAAATAGACCACATTCACGAGAAATTGCAATCTCTTAATCAATTTATGGAAGAAGAAAGGAAAGTTCTCAATGTACATTCTCATATCTTGAATGTTACTCTAGGTGATTTAACAAATGTACACCAAGCATTAGATAAGCTGGAAACAGCTACGAGAATGACTGAAAAAATATTTAATAAATTAAATGATGAAATAACTGAAACAAATCAAAAGTTGCTCATGTTAGAAACCCTTTTGCATGTACAATTAGCTCTAAGTGTTATCTCTGCGGATCATATCAATTTAAGAATTGGGTTACAAACCATGATGGAAACCCATGTTTCTCCTTACATTGTTACTAACACTATGTTATTGAAATTATTGGATGATATTTCTGTTACAACTATTGGATTGTTGTTTCCACCTAAACCAGAATTTTTAGGTTTACATAGAGCTGCTATTCGTATTGTTCATAAGACTGCATTAGATGGATTGAGTTTTTACTTGCTTATTCCCCTCAGAGGTGATCCCACAAACACTTTTGATGTCTTAAAAATGGATTCTTTACCATATCCTATTCCACATACTAATGCTTTTATGTTACATTATACATCAAAGCATTATTTAGTTATTAGTGAGTCTAGAACTCATTATTTTTTAATGAATGATTTTAATGTATGTACGAAATATGAAAATTTATTGATTTGTCCACCAATGGGACCAATTTATAATAGAAATATTGATTGTTGTGAATTAGCATTGTTTCTTGAAAAACAATCTGTATCTAAACGGTGCAAAACACAAATTGTCAAGGAGTTTTCCCCCATCTTTATCAGAAATTTGCAAGGATGGATTTATGCAACCAGTAATCAAATAGACATTACTTTGAATTGTGTCAACCAAACTGTTCTGAAATCTAGGCATATGTTAAATGGCACTGGAATATTAGAAGTTGGTCATGATTGTAGTATCCATAGCGATACGTTCTCACTTCCAGTTATACAATCACATGTAACAATGGAACCCTTAAATATCAAGCCATACCCTTCCTCATTACCTCTTCCCTTCACAACATGGGAACATGAATTTCTCATAAATACCACTAATATCACACTACCCAGCAGTAACCGATTGGAGCCTTTACCCCTCAACAACTACATTGATCAGCTGCAGCCAATATTGAAACAGCAGAATATCGACGCAGGACTTCCGGAATGGTCACGAATGGGTATCACGGTGTTGATTACCCTACTCTTCGTGATACTGGCTGTTGGACTTATACGGGCGCGTAATTGCTGGTACGCTTCTCGGTTATCCAATCGACTGGACGACACCCAAGAATCTCATGAATTGATGCCGGATCCTACACCGACAACTTCAGTGACGTGTCAACATCATTAGTATGGTGCCCGAGGACGTGCACTCGAAGAGGGGGGTATGTCGTGACCAGATAGTGTGTTAACGGTAAAGATGGATACTGTGTGAAGGTGGAAGATACATGTGGATTTGTGGAATGCGAAAGTAAGGAGGTCAGAGGTAGCGATTAGCGCGGTCATAAGGGTAGACAAAAACAAGTGACTGTTTCCAAACAGCCGACTCTCAGATTAGCGGGATTATCAGACTAGTCGAGCTAGGTCATAAACACATGTCGGCTTTTCCCTTTTGTAAACCTGACTCAGATTAGTGAACCAGTAGGGTAATCTTGGAAAGGTCCCTCCAAACATCTGGTTGCAGAACTCTAAGGGAAAACTCACCTTTATATAAAGAAGCAGAAGTCTAAGGAAAAATAACATATATGTTGCGGGCTCTCAAAATGTTGTCTTGTGAGAATTGGTAACTGCTAGTTTGAGTGTATATATTCAGACTGTAGCGGCCTATAGAATAAATGTTACTTAATCAATAAAATTGGGGCGTCCTGCTGGCTCAATTACACTGTGGTTGGGGCTCCATTGCAGCACCGGTGGGCTGGGGCTTCGGCGTCTGTCTCTCGCGCAACTTCCAATGCGGGAGGTGAATACTGGTGCTGGGGACATGTTGCTGCCAGACTGGATGAGACTTGGTGATCTTCACTTTGCCACCCGTGCCTCCAGACTTTGATGCATTCAAACTAAAATCAAACAAAAATCAATAAGCGCCTGGGTAAAGCCCCAGTGACTTTTTCTTCTCCTAAAACTCACTTCCTCACCCACCTATTCTTCATTCTGTCCCCACTTCCCCATCTCACTAGTCTATATTATTATTATTATTACCTATAGAATCACTTCACTCAGCCTTTCCACTTTGGAGGCGCAACCATCTCAGCTTCAGAATGGAGATTCTGAATATTATTGTGAGTAGAGACTCTGATTCTGATGTAGTCTTTTTTAGCAGCTGGTAGGATGTTATTTTAAGGATATTTATTTATGTAGGATTGTGATGAACAAATATTATGCATTGTTCCTGTATATGAATATTATGTGTTGCTCCAAATTGTGGATATTGTTGTGAGCTCCTAAAGATATTATCTAATGTACCTGTTCATTTATATATGTTAAATATTGATAAAGGAAATAATGTTGGAGCAGGATTGTCAACTTGATTGATTAAATATAGAAAAATCAAAGTGTTCTGTACCCCGTGACCAAAGTATATGCTGATTAACAGAACACGGAAACGTTGCATAACGTGCAACAAAATCATACCCAACATAGGTATAATTTACGCTCAACTTCAAATGTCCATGACGTACCACGAATTATGTCTAAACCTATAGAATATACATAAAAATATATATTAGTAATTTATTATTATTCCAGATTATCTACCTCTGCCTTGGAGTCATATACTCCATAAGTGCCCTACAAGCATCAACTGTTCGGCCAGGCAAGAGCTTAACGTCTGAGTTCAAGTTAATTCTGACCGGGAATAAATATATTGTTCCATTTAAAATAAGGATTGATGATATCACTGAACCTGTCAGAAGAGCTGAAAACCTTACGACAGATATTATTCGCAATCTGGATAAAGTTTTACTCTATCAAGATAATTTCATGAGTGATTTTATTCTGCGACATGTTTTTGAGTTTGAATTAAAATTCAAAGAATTACATTTTGCCATAAATGATTTTCTAATTCATATATCGGGTTACAATTTAAATGATTCCAGGAAAAGTAGACATACTAGAGGTGCTATAAATGTTGTAGGATCAATTGCAAATACTCTTTTTGGTACAGCAACACAAGACCAAATAGACCACATTCACGAGAAATTGCAATCTCTTAATCAATTTACGGAAGAAGAAAGGAAAGTTCTCAATGTACATTCTCATATCTTGAATGTTACTCTAGGTGATTTAACAAATGTACACCAAGCATTAGATAAGCTGGAAACAGCTACGAGAATGACTGAAAAAATATTTAATAGATTAAATGATGAAATAACTGAAACAAATCAAAAGTTGCTCATGTTAGAAACCCTTTTGCATGTACAATTAGCTCTAAGTGTTATCTCTGCGGATCATATCAATTTAAGAATTGGGTTACAAACCATGATGGAAACCCATGTTTCTCCTCACATTGTTACTAACACTGTTATTGAAATTACTGGATGATATTTCTGTTACAACTATTGGATTGTTGTTTCCACCTAAACCTAAATTTTTAGGTTTACATAGAGCTGCTATTCGTATTGTTCATAAGACTGCATTAGATGGATTGAGTTTCTACTTGCTTATTCCCCTCAGAGGTGATCCCACAGACACTTTTGATGTCTTAAAAATGGATTCTTTACCATATCCTATTCCACATACTAATGCTTTCATGTTACATTATACATCAAAGCATTATTTGGTTATTAGTGAGTGTAGGACTCATTATTTTTTAATGAATGATTTTAATGTATGTAGGAAATATGAAAATTTATTGATTTGTCCACCTCTGGGGCCTATTTATAATAGAAATATTGATTGTTGTGAATTAGCTTTGTTTCTTGAAAAACAATCTGTATCTAAACTTTACAAAACATAGATTGTTAAGGAATTTCCACCTTTATTCATTAGAAATGTATAAGGATGGATTTATGCAACCAGTAATCTAATTGACATTACTTTGAATTGTGTCAATCAAACTATTCCAAAGTCCAGGCATATGTTAAATGGAACTGGAATATTAGAAGTTGGTCATGGTTGTAGTATCCATAGCGATACATTCTCACTTCCGGTTATACAAACACATATAACAATGGTACCCTTAAATATCAAGCCATACCCTTCTCGCTGCCTCTCCCCCTCACAACATGGGAACACGGATTTCTCATGAATGTCACTAATATCACACTACCCAGCAGTAATCGATTGGAGTCTTTACCCCTCAACAACTACATTGACCAGTTGCAGCCATTACTGAAACAGCAGACTACCGACGCAGGACTTCCGGGATGGTTACGAATGAGTATCAGGGTGCTGGTTACCTTATTCTTCGTAATACTGGCTGTTGGACTCAAGCGGGCGTGTAACTGGTGGTTCGCTTCTCGGTTCTCCAAACAACCAAACGCCACCCAGGAATCTCATGACTTGATGGAACTGGCTCAGCTTTCAACATGTCACCACGGCCAGCAAGGTGCATAATTGGCTTCTGTAAAACATGTATGAGAAGTCATTGATTAGAGTATTGCATTGGTGAAAACTTAGATAAACATTTCATTTGAAACTTACTTCCCTGCTGGTTTAAATCCTTCCAACTCTACAATTCCTTCAATTATCATATACAGCTCAGTTAAAATCTCTCTTAACTGACGAGTTAATGCTGATAAGTTATGCATTAAGATGGGAAGAGAACGTTATTCTGAATGTATTCATTTAAGAGTGTCTCCTTGACTCTGCTTTGATGCACTATGTGACATGAGCATAAACGCTGTCAAGCAATTCGACTGGTTCAAGTTATTTGATACTAGGGCCATTGGTGCTGGGCTCATCTGATCATCAAGTCATTTTATCCCCAGACCAGATGTGCCTCAGTACTTTTCGTCATGGGATTATATGGGCATCAAGTCAATTGGGACCCAAACCATTTCATCCCCAAACAATTTGGTATTCAAAAGTCTTGGCCAACAATGAAGAAAGTGCAAGAATCTACCAACACTTATTTGTGTGCTCCAACTTGCCCGATAAAACACACACACACACACACACACACACACACACACACACACACACACACACACACTTAAAAAAAGGCATTTGATAAAGTTCCACACAGGAGATTACTATGGAAATTGGAACACAATGGAGGATTGAAAGGACCATTAAAAAACTGGATGGAAGACTATCTGAAAGGAAGGGAAATGAGAACAGTAGAAAGGATGAAAAATCAGAATGGAGAGAAATAAAAAGTGGAGTACCACAGGGATCAGTTTTGGCGCCAATAATGTTTTTAGTATATGTAAATGACTTGACAGGAGTATTATGCATTTATATAAGTGTTTGCAGATGATGCAAAATTACTAAGGAAGGTAAGAAACCACAAAGATTGTGAGGAGCTACAGAATGATATAAACAAGATATATGAATGGAGCAAGACATGGGAAATGGAATTTAATAAAAAAAATGCCATGTATTGGAAATGGAAAAAAAAGTGCAATGAGACCCTCATGGATGTATAAGTTAGGGAAAATATTATATCAATAGCAAAATAAAGATTTGGGAGTGGTAATACAGGATAACTTATCACCAGAGAAACATATAAATATAATATTTGGTGACACTTTCAGAATATGCAGAAGTAATACGGTCCCCACAAAAGAAAAAGCATGTGTTGAAATTAGAAAAAATACAGAGAATTGCAACTAAGATGGTGCCAGAATTGGAAAACCTAACAGATGAGGAAAGATTAAAAGAAATGCATCTAACAACACTAAAAGAAAGAAGAGAAAGAGGTGACTTAATCACAATATATAAATTGATGAACAGCCTGGAGAAAATAGATAGAAAAGACCTAATATTGAGAAGAAAAGGAGAGGCTAGAAATTTGAGGGGACACAAGAAAAATTTGCAAAAAGGAATTTGCTTGTACGATATAAAAAAGTAAAGTTTTCACAAGAGAAATATATATACTTGGAATGAATTGAAGGAAGAGGTGATAATGGCAAAGAATGTGCATCAACTAAAGGAAAAACTGCACAAAAATAGATACGGAGACAGGATCACACGTGTAG
>JAPQNM010000018.1:21788830-21793830 GCA_029783475.1 Metacarcinus magister
CACGTGCACACACACACACACACACACACACACACACACAGTTGTCACCTCGCTATGAAGTAGGCGGTCTAATATTCTAGATACCCACAGGACCTGACCTGCCTCTCTCTTTCTCTCTCTTTATATAATGTATATTTAATATCTGATGACTGTTTCGCTGCTGCTGCTGCTGCTGTTGTGTGTGTGTGTGTGTGTGTGTGTGTGTGTGTGTGTGTGTGTGTGTGTGACCTGAGGGCATCCAGGTGGCCAGGCAAATTTCCTTTCCCTGACCATCCCTTTCCTTCCCTTCCCTTCCTGACACTCCCCTCCCTGACCTGACATGTCTACCGGCGGTTGCTTCTGACCAGGAAAATAAAACAATGCACTGGTTACTGTAGCATTTGAAAGTGTTATACTGAAATTAATAATTCTTATATTAATGAAAACACTAATAATAATAGTAGTCATAATTATAATGATATTCAAGGATGGAAATGAAATGTGAATATAAGTTATTATCATTTGTAGTATAACCATTATCATAAACATATCATACATGGTCACAGCCAGTCATGTGTGTGTGTGTGTGGCCTTCCTCACCCTTCCCTACATCACTACATCAAACAGGAGTGTGATGCTCTCTCTCTCTCTCTCTCTCTCTCTCTCTCTCTCTTTCTTATTGTTACGCATTCTTTGTTATTGTTATTAAAAAGATATCTGCTCTGAATACTGAATAACGAGTGACAAATGTTGTGGCTTCATGATCAACGCAGAACAATTCACCTTCAAAGAGAGGCAGGGAGAGGGTGGAGGTGATGGGAAGGGAATACGAGGAGGAAGTACACACACACATACACACACACACACACACGACTGGCTGTGACCGTGTGAGACGCCTATCGGTGCCTATATCTGTATCTATGTTTACCCTGCCCGGACAAACAACAGTAGTTTCATGAGGCTGACGAAGAATCGACTTACTCATATAATATAATAATTAAGGAAATAGACTTTATTATTGTTGAGTGCAGTGACCCGCCCTTCACCTGTCCTTCTCCCCATTTCTCTATATTCCTACAACTCTTCCTTAATCCTCAAATCCTTCACCTCTCCCACTCTCCATTCCTTCCAACAGGTGCCCTATCACCCTCCCTCCCCCACCTCTCTCTCGCACTACTACTATATACTCTATTATAACACACACACACACACACACACACTACGAAAAGATGGGATGGGAGAGTCTCCCTGAACCCTAAATGGTTTGTCTGGAACACCCTGGGGAAGGCCTAATGAGGTCAGCTGCTTATGTGATGGCAGGTGTGGCCAGGTCACTCAGGTCACCTACCTGTACAGTAATACGTACTGATGGTCACACCTTGCCTACATACATCCATGTGATCATTGTCATACATTTTTACATCATTACAGGAGAGAGAGAGAGAGAGAGAGAGAGAGAGAGAGAGAGAGAGAGAGAGAGAGAGAGAGAGAGAGAGAGAGAGAGAGAGAGAGTGTGTGTGTGTGTGTGTATGCGTGCATGCGTGTTATTGATGATACTATTATTATGATATATTATCATCATTATTACTACTAATACTATTGTTATTATTACTATTATTATTGTTATTTTATGTAATTCTTTTTCTTCTTCATATTATCATTATTACTATTATAATCCTTATTATTATTATCATTGTAATAATTATTATTGATTTCTTTTATCATCATTATAATTATCAATATTATCTTTATTCATATTATTGTTATTGTTGTTGTTATTAATATTGTTAATAATATTACTATTATTATTATTATTACTAGTATGATTATTATAATTTGAATAATAATTATTTTTATTATCATTATTATTATTATTATCATTCCTTCCACCAGGTGCCACATACCGCCTTCTCTCTTTCTCTCTCTGTCACATTTCCTTTCATTACATGTATTAACAAATATGAACAATGAATTCTACTGCTACTGTACTATTACTATACTACTACTACTACTAATCACAATAATGATAAAAATAATAACGACAACAACAATAATGATAATAATAATAATAGTAATGATAATATTAATAATACAGAGAGAGAGAGAGAGAGAGAGAGAGAGAGAGAGAGAGAGAGAGAGAGAGAGAGAGAGAGAGAGAGAGAGAGAGAGAGAGAGAGAGAGAGAGCACCTGTTGGAAAGAATGGAGAGGGGGAGAGGTGGAGGATTTGAGGATTAAGGAAGAGGAAGGTGAAAGGCGGGACATTGAAGCTAGGTTGCTATATCCGAGCCTATAGTGAAAGTGACATTTGTGGACTTCTGAGTGCTTGTGATTTTTGTGTTATATAATTTTTTTTGCATTTTCTTTATATAAACTTAAATATCCCTTATAAATAAGAGCCTTATAATAATGTATATCATCACTGACAATGATATACACTCGTAAACTACTTAATTTCTAAACTTTTGTAAACTGTTGTGGTTCACTTCACACTTAGGATACGTATAGCTAGCCCAAATATCACAATCTATAAAGGGGACTGTGAGCCTTTCCCACCTTTCTCTTATTGGTCTGACTGACGTTCTGGGTCGCGGTTTATAGATCTGGGAAAACGTCACGGTGGCAATGGATTAGCTCTGTGTGGCGGTCCTGTCTGGTGGAGTCTCTGGATAGCTGTGTGTGTGTGTGTGCGTGTGTGTGTGTGTGTGTGTGTGTGTGTGTGTAATTGGAGATGGATGCGACAGTAGCTTATGTAATCCCCACTCCCTTTCTCTCGTATCCATCCATTTTTTTTTTATTTCATATACATATAGTAGCGTGTAATCAAATAATATGTTAAATATAGTTTCCACTCATAAAACAACCCATACGGACATGATGTAAATTAGTGTACACAAAAGGGCAAAAGGAATATAAAAATAATGCGGATAATGTAATTTTACTTATTATTCTATGCAACTAACATTATATATATATATATATATATATATATATATATATATATATATATATATATATATATATATATTATTCCACACCCATACTTCTTATGATTCACAGGTTTCTCAGAGTGTGGTAATCTTTGAAACAATCTACTACACATAATGCAGTGTTACATTCGTTACATTTGAGACTTACTCTCGTACGCTTGCTTGGGCGTCTGGTTGTGTTTTTGCATACATAGCAATCCAGACGCCTCCTCGGTCCATTTAGCATCTCCGTGTGAACAAGGTAGTGACGACTGAATCCACTTATGATGTGATCTGGCTGAGGGCCATGGCAGCGACGTTTGGTGTTGAATTGTAATTGTAATTCTACTTATTATTATATGCAACAAACATTATATATACATATTATTTACATATTATTATATACACATTATATATACATATCATTTACAATTTTTTCAGCGTGTGGTAGTCTTTGAAACAATTATACATACATAATGCAACGTTACATTCATTGCATTTTGATGTAACACGTATACGCCTGCGTGGGCGTCTGGTTGTGTTTTTGCACACATAGCAATCCAGACGCCTCTTTAGTCCATTTAGCATCCCTGTTGGAACTGCACAGTGGAGATCCAATCCATCTACGAGGCGATCTGGCTGAGGGGCGTGGCGGCGAAGTTGGGTGTTGCTGATGGGCTGACCGAACTCTTCAAGAAGCTGATAGGCTACGTTATAAGCAAACTCACGCAGTTTGAGCCTCTTTGAAGGGTCCATCTCCCGTTTGACCAGCCAGAAATTGTAGGCATTGAGCATAGTTATGTCTATCATGTGGAAGAAGAACTTGTGGTACCAAATGACAGATTTCCTCAAACACTCAACACTACTTATCTGACTTTCAAACTTGTCCCCCAAACGCATATTCCTTGGCATAAACTTTCTGTTTTTCAGTAAAGTTCTACTTCCACATAACCCCATGTTGTTGTCATGTAGAAACTGACAGAGAGCTGGACTGGTATACCAATTGTCAGTGTAAAGAATATGACCCCGGCCCATGTAGGGTGCCATCATCTTTTTGACAATGGCACCAGACATGCCCATTGGGTCATTCTTGCTGGCCTTTGGTATATCAATGTCTGTGCCTGTGTACACAATCATGTCAAGCACAATTCCTGTATCACAGTCACACAGCATAAAAAGTTTGATGCCAAAGCGATGCCTCTTTGTCGGGATGTACTGTTTGAAGACGAGGCGTCCCTTGAATAACATAAGTGACTCGTCGACCACCATCTTCTGGAAGGGGTAGAAATACTTTTTATACCGTGTAAGGAACATAGAAAACATTTCTCTCACCTCCCAGATACGGTCGCCGGTGATATGATTTTCATTGTCTGCATAGTACAGAAAACTAAGCAGCAATAAAAATCTATCACAAGTCATATACTTATTGAAGATAGGGGTATTAATGAGAGAGTCATTACGCCAGAAATGCTGGAGAACTTGCTTTTTACACTGCGGCATCACCAGCATCAAGGCGATAAAAACAAGCAACTCCCTGGAAGTGGTGTCTACCCATTGCCGGAACCTGGACTTTGGGGAGAAGGCATTCATTCGCTGAGACTCCCAACGGTAATAGTTGTTGGTCTTCTCAGCAATGTATGACATCACCTCATCATCCAAGAAGGCACGGAAGAAATCACTCTCCTTTGCCTCGTCGTTGCAGGGCCAGTCTTTAGTAATACCACTCCTGTCACTTTGAAACTCGTGCAGGTCTGGTACAAAGTCTGACCCCTCCGACGAGGCAGACGAGAAGCCAGAGGGCTCACGCAAGCGGGGTTGCCTCTCATCATCATCCTCGCTTTCAAGCAGCTCCCTGTCATCGACAGCATTAAGATGCTCGTCCTCATCACTACTGGACGACCACCCATTGTCACTGCTGTCAATTTCTGAGTTACTGTCACTGTTATCCTCGTCACTCTCTGTCGACAGCAAGCCAAAGGACTTTGAAGGCGTACTGGGACCTGCAGCAGGGAGTAAGGGGACATGAGCAGCATCAGAAACAGGTGTGCTGTTCT
>JAPQNM010000018.1:21798830-21808830 GCA_029783475.1 Metacarcinus magister
ATCCTGGCTTCCCCACACAATTAGTATAGTATAATCCGATAATTGCCCCTCAACCCTCAAGAGAGAGAGAGAGAGAGAGAGAGAGAGAGAGAGAGAGAGAGAGAGAGAGAGAGAGAGAGAGAGAGAGAGAGAGAGAGAGAGAGAGAGAGAGAGAGAGTACTACAGTCCCACATAAGACAGGCAGACAGACAGACAAGAAATTAGACAGGTAGACCAACCAACCCACAGTGACAAACAAATACAGACTCTGACAAACAGACTGAAATAGTGTTAGAGAGACATTTCGACAGACACAGACACTCATACCAACATAGAAACAGAGACAGAGAGAAAGACAGACAGACCGAGACATACACAGTTAGACAGACCGAAAGACATAAACAGACAGACAGATCTAGAGACATACATAGACAGACAGAGATACGCAGACCGAAAGAAACAAACATACAGTCAGATAGACGGACCGACAGAGCCAGAGACACAGAAAATCATACACTGGCAGTCAAGAGAATTAGACAGACATTCAACTAACATACTAACACACACACGACACTCCCTTCCCTTTCCTGCCTCCACTACATATCTGAACTAATCATAGTAAGAGAGAGAGAGAGAGAGAGAGAGAGAGAGAGAGAGAGAGAGAGAGAGAGAGAGAGAGAGAGAGAGAGAGAGAGAGAGAGAGAGAGAGAGAGAGAGAGAGAGAGTAAAAGAGAGAAAAAAGCCAAATAATAATCTACAATCTAAAAGAAAACACAGAAAAGATAAAAGATATAAAAGGTGACTGACAAAATGAAATACTTGGGAATTATACTATATGACAGCAAACAATGCTTCAAAGGACACACGAACATTATAATTGGAAAAAAAAAACAAGAAAATGAGCTAATATGACATACCCGATAATAAATAAAAGCTGTTCAAGAATATTAATTGGAAAAACCTTCTGGAAAAGTATAGCCTTACCAACAATACTATATGGAATAAATATTATGGATTTGACAAAACAGGAAATAGAAACATTACAGAGGATTGAAAACTGTGTATATAGAATGATCCTGAGAGCACCAAACTACACCCAAGCAGCAGCGGAGAGCCCAAGTTGGAACACAGGCTGACGGCTATTTTGACCTGACCTCGTGATGGAAGGTCAGGATGTCGAGGGGTGCGGGGCAATTATCGGATTAGTTCAGGAATGTAGTGGCGGTCTCAAATATGTTTGTGTGTGTGCACTCATACATTCTCACTCACACTCTCTCTCCCTTCCCCCCCCCTCTCTCTCGGGACGAGGATTTTACTAATTGGTTGGAAAGCCAGGACCCCCCCCCCTCTCTATTCTCTTCCACGTGTTATCAAAATATCGAATCTCACCATCGTTTTCATCTTATTACCTAAATCACCGGGTTACTACACCATTTAAGTCAAAAATAAGTTCACTGTCGGCTGCACATTTATGAAACCAATGCGAGGATGTAATTTTGATTCCGTTTTACCATAGAGGGTTTTCTGGGTTTTTTCACCGCACCTTACTGGTACTACCTTACGAGCAACAACAATGAAGGCAAGAATATTAAAGGGACAATGGAAATACCTAAAGCAATGATTTATTAAGAAGGATAATGACCACCTGTGAACGCCCATGATCAGAACAAACATGTTAAACTTCCACTTGGCCATTTTTTCAAGTTATCGTCTAGTGGCCGAAGAAACCCACATGCTGCTACTCAACCCTGTGTTCGTGTGCGAGTGCATCGGAGACTTCAGGGTGCGGCATGAACCTCCACAGTCGTTACTTAAGAAATACTGCACCAACCACTAACGGGCGAGGGTCAACCACCATCATCACAGCCTTCAAAAACTCCTACAGGGCATCAGAACCGTGAAGGAAATAACCTACAGGTGCCATAGGCCAAGACAAGACAAGAAGAGGGTTAACCAAAACAAATGCATTGTACTTACTCAATTCTAGGGTATCTGGAGCATCCTCGGGGCAGTAGAGACTCTTGACTATATTCCATGTCATCCCTTCAGTACTTAGGTCTTCAAATTCTTCCTTGATCTCTAACTCATCTTTGATGGAAAGATGAAAGCCATCCAAGAACTGCATCTTCTCACCTAAAACATGAAACACATTTATAGCTCAATATCTTAAGCTTGCTGTTACCATAGTATATATACAATAGTATATATATATATATATATATATATATATATATATATATATATATATATATATATATATCTGCTTATCATAATTGTTATGTCAGGAAAATAACACGTAATCAGAAATATTGTAGCTATATAGTAACATGTAATCAGAACAATTATAACCAATAATGCAAGCATGTAAATATTACTCAAGGAAGTCAGAGTTATTTCCAGAAATTTTCATCTTGCAAATATTGACTTTCATTGATTTACTTTATAAGAAGAAACTAATGCAAACCTTGAAGAAGAGTGGAATGGTGAACATTACAAATGATGAAATTAGTAAGAAAATTAAAGACTGGGACACGAAGGAATGGAAAACCACATTAAGTGAGAAAGAAAGTTTAAATATATATAGAAATTGGAAAACAGAAATAGGAAATCAAGAAAAAGTATATGATAACAGACCATGTCAGTGCTGCTTTTTTAATGCAGAACAAATAACCTTAACTTAAATGTTAGAAAAAGATTTAAAGGAGAAGAAACAAAATGTGACATGTGTAATAATAGGAGAGAGAGAGAGAGAGAGAGAGAGAGAGAGAGAGAGAGAGAGAGAGAGAGAGAGAGAGAGAGAGAGAGAGAGAGAGAGAGAGAGAGAGAGAGAGAGAGAGAGAGAGAGAGAGAGAGAGAGAGAGAGAGATATTACCTGCATTTAGTAAGATTTTGTTGATAAAAGTTTTCTACTCACCAGAAGATCGCTTCCTTTTGTTGTCTTTTCTCTGTGGATGAAGATGAGCGTGGTGATGCTCGCTCACGTCATCTTGTTCACCTGATGTTTGGGGTTGAAGTGGGGGTGTTGGTGACCGACTAGCAAGCACACGTGAGGCTGCACAGCTAGAAGTCGCACGTCTATCAGCCATTGTGGTGTGGTGGAGACTAACTTAACTTTACCCACCCATCGCGAGGTCAGGTCAAGTTGCCAGGTGTCTCCTTCACCTATAATTTTGCAAAAAATAGCCGTCGACCTCTCGCCAAAACAAGGTGCTTCACAGTTTATCTGACGCGACCAGATATGGGTGCATCGCATGCTACAGGTTAAAAGGACACTCTCAAGCTGCTGAAGCCTGATCACTGGAGAACAACTATGAAAGGCAACTGGCTCTCCATCAGAGTCATCAACCACTGGAATGCACTCCCTGAGACTGTAGTTACCACCCCAACAATAGCCACATTCAAAGCCCGCTACGATACACACATTAAAACCGCTTAAACATACTGGGGGACACTACAATAAGTCTGTTCCTTATTTCCCCACTACATATTCATAGGTAAGCATCAAATAGAATGACGATCACTGTGTACTGCGCGCACACTTACCTGGTTAACTTACCTGGTTGGCTCCCTTGCATTATAAAGTATAGCACTAGGTAAGCAGAAGGCTGTAAGAAATAGTTAGAGAGGGGAGCCCAGAGCTGCTGGTGTGCCAGACCAAGTGATATACGATCTACAATACTGTATTAAATAGTAATGGCTGGATTGTGTTCACCATTTGCAGCATTTAAAAGACGTTCAAGTACAATTAATCGTTGAATTCGAATAATAAGTTACCTAAAGCATTATGAAGTAGCCGTTTGAATGGGATCAATGCGTCAGCTTCAGTGACCTGGGCAGGCAAAGAATTCCAGAGAAGGATGCGTCTCTGGGAGAAAAATCTGTGTCTTGATTCCAAGTTGTGGTGAGTTGGGAAGAGTTTGTAGGCGTGACCTCGCGTGGCCACTGATGGGGCAAGTACAAACAGAGTCTCGGGCTGTATGGCTGATTTTCTATGTAGAATTTTCCAATATTTGATCAGATCTGCTCGAAGAAGCCTTCCTTTTACAGAGTATAGGTTCAGCTGGGTCAGTCTTTCTGAATAACTCATGTCGTGGAGGCCCTGAATGCGTTTAGTCCATCTCCTCTGTACAGACTCAAGCAGTTTGTTGTCGCCCGCATATCCAGTGAACCACAGACACGAAGAAAACTCCACAAGAGGTCTGATGTGGGTTTTATAAAGACTGACCATGAATGATGGAGAGCGACACACAGTGGCCTTTAACAAACTATTAGCCAAGGCTGCAGCCTTGGAAACAATGTTATGAATGTGTTGGTGAAATTTCAGTGAGTTATCAACTGTTATTCCCAGGTCAGAGAAAGCTTGGACAAACCTAATTGGTGCATCATGTAAGTAATAGTTAGAGTTTGGACCCATAAGGTTCCAGTCAAATGATCCTCTCTGAAATCTTAATACTGCACATTTGTTTACATTCATTTTTAGTCCCCAGGATTCAGCAGTTGACACAATCACATCAATATCTCTTTGACCTTCTGTAAGACCCCTAAGAGCCTCACTTACAGTGGAGTGTCTTATTTGGACATATAGTTTTAAATCATCGGCAAAAAGTTTGAAATTGCAAGACACATCAGAGGTAACATGATTTACATATAAAAGAAACAGCAGTGGCCCCAAAACGGAGCCTTGGGGCACACCACTGGTTACAGCGTATGAGTCACTAAACATCCCAGCAACACTCACTCTAAAGTGTCTGTCACTGAGGAAAGACCATATCCAGTCTAGAAGTGGCGGCCTAATACCTATCATTCTTAGTTTTTCAATCAGGATTACATGATTCACAACATCAAAAGCTTTGCTAAAGTCAAAAAATATCACATCAACAAAATATCCTCCATTATTCCACTTAGTGACAGATTCGTAAGTGATGATCAACTGATCCTCAACTGAATGACCAGCTCGAAAACCAAATTGATGGGGAGAAATAGTAGCATTGTTCTCAAAGTAGGTGACAATTTGCTTGTGAACGACACGTTCCATTAACTTGCAACACACAGATGTCAAGCTTATTGGGCGATAATTCAGAGGAGTAGATCTAGACCCTTTCTTAAATATAGGTATCACAGTGGACAGTTTCCATGCAGAAGGGAGACGACTACAACGCATCGATTCAGTGAATATCAGGTAGAGGGGGTATGCAACCATGTGAGCACATTCTTGGATGAGTCTGGGATGAATTCCATCAGGACCCATACTCGATGTTCCATCAAGATTTTTCAGTAAGCACAGCACAGTGTCAGGAGTGAAGTCCACATTGTTCAAAGTACTGTCACAATGCTGGTGTTCCTTAGGGTGAAGCAAAGGGAGGGCAGAATATACCGAGACAAACGCCTCGGCTAATAGAGTAGCCATATCAGTACAATTAGTGGTCAAGCTGTCATCACCCTTCTTCAGAGGACCAATAGTTGGCTTGCCCTTCTTTTTATGGCCAATGTAGGAGTGGACTAGCTTGGGATTGGATTTGGCTCTGGTCATCAGTCGTTCCTCATAGTCAGTCTGTTGAGTAAGGTAGTAAGACCGGTATTGACGATTGGCAATAAAGAAGTCATTCAAGGACTCAAGTGCTTGCTGGGAGTTCCTGCCAAAACTACATCTCATACATTTGAAATGCTTCCAGGCATTCTTCTTCCTAGTAAGCAGTGCTCTCGGGGGCTTGAATCGCCATGGAGGATCATTGTGTTGGGATTTGTGAGGAACATACAAGTTAATGAATGACTGGAGGGTAGAGACAAATTTGGTATACATTATGTCAACATCTAGGTGTTGGAACTCGTAATCCCAGTCAACCTGTGAAAGGTGACTTCTGATTGCGTCGTACTGACCCTTCTGCCATTGCCGTTGGGTGACAAGGACTGAGTCATGCTGGTCATGTTGTGGGGTAATTTGGAAGACATAGTCAAATACCACGGGAGAATGTTGACACTGTGGTAAAGGAGGTAGTACTTCAACATTAGTTATTCTATCAGTTTCGCTTGTCAGGACTAGATCAAGAGTATTACCAGAGGATACAAATGTGGACTCGTACACCCACTGAGTCAACCCTAATGTAGCAAAACAATTCAAGAAAAGTTTGTCATGTGGGGTTGCATAAACTGAAGGCCCATCACAGGACCAGGTGACTGATGGAAGGTTGAAGTCACCAACAAGAATAACCTCCTTGCCAACAGAAAACTCTGATAGGTAATCAATCAGCAAAACATCCTCAGGTGGAGGGTTAGATGGGGGCCTATACACTGATATCAAATAAATGTCGTATTCCTTCAAATGGACAGCACACACATTGGAAATATTTACATTACAAGACTCATAAATAATGCCCTTTCGAATATAAATACACACACCATGCTTACATACAGAGCCCTCTACATCATTCCTAACAATAGTGAACTGGTCAATATTTACAAATGAATCAGGCATAGAAGACAAAAGCCAAGTTTCAGTAACAGCTAAGATATCTAAGTTAGAATATACTATGAGATCATGTATAAAGTTTAGCTTATTGGATAGGCTATTTACATTAACAACACCTAAGTTTAATGAATAAAAGCGTAAAGTATTGCCAGGATAAGGGCTACACTGCCGGTTGAGATGGAAATCTATAGTTAGTAGTATGTGAAGTAGAATCATCATGAGTAGCATCACCCTGGCCATTCACTCAGCTGGGCGTTGCTTTGAGTCAGGTTGCATCAGCATACAAAACACCCTTGGTACAAGATCAGTATGTCACGTTCACTTTAAACTATTATTTCTCTATTTATTCTCAGCAAGACCGTAGTAAAACCCCTTGAACATTATTATAATTCCTATAGTCACCCATGAAAACCAGGGTACAGAGTAAGAGAAAACGGAGGTGACATTGTAGTCTATGGGTTACTATTATATTATTGGGTAAAGAGTGACGGGTGATACGGGAATGAGTGAAGGGTGATTAATGTTGGGTGACGGGTGATGGGGTGACGAAGGATGAGTGCAGGGTGATGTGGGAGGAATAGTGGGTGATGGAAGTGATGGGTGACGGAAAAGGAGTGATGGGTGACGGGGGAGGAGTGATGGGTGACGGGGGAGGAGTGATGGGTGACGGGGGAGGAGTGATGGGTGACGGTGGAGGAGTGATGGGTGACGGGGGAGGAGTGATGGGTGACGGTGGAGGAGTGATGGGTGACGGGGGAGGAGTGATGGGTGACGGTGGAGGAGTGATGGGTGACGGGGGAGGAGTGATGGGTGACGGGGGAGGAGTGATGGGTGACGGGGGAGGAGTGATGGGTGACGGTGGAGGAGTGATGGGTGACGGGGGAGGAGTGATGGGTGACGGGGGAGGAGTGATGGGTGACGGGGGAGGAGTGAAGGGTGACGGGGGAGGAGTGATGGGTGACGGGGGAGGAGTGATGGGTGACGGGGGAGGAGTGATGGGTGACGGGGGAGGAGTGATGGGTGAAGGGGGAGGAGAGTGAGGGGTGACAAGAGAGGAATGCAGGGTGACGGGTGATCGGCAGCAGCTGCGACTGATAGAGGTAACGAGGAAGGGAGTTAAGGGGCTGCTAGGCTTGTTATCCCCTTGTTCCGTGTCTCTAGTGTGCTTAGCGTCCCAGGTTGAGGGCCACGCACTCCACAACAGGTGGGCGTGGCACCGATTAGGGCTGATGTGTGCCCGACTCTCACTTGACTGAAGATAACACGAAGAACGAGTTGCCGGGATGGAAGCAGCTTTCATGAATGGAAGAACCGTGTCATGACCTGATAGCAGCGGCAGCTTAAGAAAGGTTAAACTACATCCCGCTCAGTGCTTTGACCCTAACTACTGACATCATCAACCTCTTGGCATCCTCCTGCTCCTGCTGCAGTCTTTTACTCACTCGTGATCGTGTTTACCCTTGCAGGAGTGTGCAGGCCATTAGGTGTCAGTCCCGTAAGTGTGTCAATGGTGCCGTCAATGCATGGCTGATGGCAGTATCGATCGGGTGTAAGAGGGTACTGGTGTACACCGAACTATTGTGTCATACTGGCTGCCTTGCTGAGGTCGGTATTTCAGCTGGTGGGCGGGGCGGGGCAGGATGGACCATGTAAAGCTTCTAGATTCTCTTTCCGCAGCCTCACGTGCATCCTGTGACTTGTGTTGTCGCTGGGTGGATATCTGAGTTTTATGATAATAGTTGAATGTGTAAGGTCTCGGTGCACAGGGAAAGCATGGGAGGAGGGAGGGGGCGGGGAGAGGTACAGAAAGGCATCGGCGATCTGGCACCCGGCGAGGGGAGCGGCGGGCGCGCGGGCCTTGAACAGGTTGTTGTGGCAGAGCGTCAGTCGCGTGTGAGGCGGCGTGCTGGTACTCTCGCCACCTGTTTCTCCCGCGTGTGTTCTCTTGCGCATTCTCACAACTAAGTGTCCGTCACGTGCTGTTATTACCCTTCCTTCACCACCATGCCCGACGCCCGCACCGCTGCCCCACTCCATGCAAACGCTGCTTCTCGCCCCCGTCGGCTGCTCATCACTTGACCACCAAATCGGTGTGGCGGTCGTGCTGCACGTCCGACGCAGCATCACAACTCTGTGAGGGAAGGAGTGAGTGAGGGACGTGTGTGTGTGTGTGGTGTCCAACGTTTGTGTCGCCGCCATGAGGGTCGCGCCCTCAATGAACGCCTCGCACTTGGACGCTGTGGTGGAGGCAAGCAACGTGACGACGGACTGGTCGTCCCTGGACTTGCCTTACGTTATTAGTGAGGTGCTGGTGGCGGTAGTGGCGGTGATCGGAAACGCACTCACTATCACCGTGTTTGTGACAGAGCGGAAACTACGGCGCCGCACTAACTACTACATCGTATCCCTGGCGCTGGCGGACCTACTGGTGGGGGTGTTCGGGATTCCCTTCGCCATTCTCACTTCCGTGGGGCTGCCGCGGCCTCTGTGGGCCTGCCTCTTCATGCTGTCCACGCTGCTTATCCTGTGCACTGTGTCCATCTTCTGCCTGCTGGCCGTCAGCGTGGACCGTTACTGGGCCATCCTGCATCCTCTGCGCTACTCCAGGGTCATGACCGCTAGGATCGCCCGCCGTGAGTACTCAGACCCCTTTCCCTGTCATGTCCTTGGCGCCGTGCCGGCCTTGTCGGCCTGTTTGGTGCGTATCTGCAGCGCTCGAGCATCTTCCTTTCCATGTTTGTTGGTTTATTTTACCATCTAAATGATACATTCCGCTCAAAATAAGCATTAGATCACAGGGTTTCCTCGTGGTCTATCGGCAACATTGTTGATAAGTTTTCATTCACACACAAAATATCTGAGTTATGATTGTAAGGAAAAATTGTTTTTGAGCTTAAAGTTAGCTTGTATACCAAGTTTTTGTGCCATGTGTCAGGCACTTGATAATAGTGGAGTGGGTGCAGCAAACACACACTCAAAAAAACTATTGCCTCGTAAAATATACATCAGGTCGCATGTATATATTTTCTCGCAGAACATTATGCTACAGTACACACTTACTTTCCATTAACTAAAAATAGTTTTAGAGTCTTCCGCATGCCAGAACTTTCTTTCGTTCACTGAAAGGTATTTTGTCCCAACTGAGGTACCAGACTGATTATCCTGCATACTACTTTGTGTTGAGTCACTTCACTCAACACTGTTTGGGTGGCATGATCCCAGCCAGTGTGTCGGGCGGGAGGGAAGAACAGGTGAAAGCGAAAGTACGTCCAAGGGTGGTGGGGACGGCCAGGTGGGCTACGCGAAGACTGTGTGACTCATGGGAGAGAGAGAGAGAGAGAGAGAGAGAGAGAGAGAGAGAGAGAGAGAGAGAGAGAGAGAGAGAGAGAGAGAATATCCATCATGCTTGCTGTTTATTTGGTGTGTGTGTATGTGTGTGTGTGCGCGCGCGAATCTTGTTTTATATATGGTGTATTTGTCTTCGAATAAGTTGGTGCAAAAATACTAATCCAAGTGAAATAATCTAAAAACAAGTAAAGAAGAAGTAAACAATTT
>JAPQNM010000018.1:21816330-21818830 GCA_029783475.1 Metacarcinus magister
TGCTACACATTTACACCGTCTGTAGGCATGGGGCGAGTGTCAGCTGCATTCTGTAACATAACTACAATCTTGGCTTCAGAAATAGATGGTGATGTTTTTTCTTCGTACTTACTTAGATTTGGAGTGTCAGCAGGTTAGTAACGCGTAATGATGACTGTAATGTTGTCTCTAATCACTAGTCATCACTATTATGTATATTCCTTCACAGAAACATGTACTAAGGATTGTAATGGTGTCTTGAATCATTACTATTACGTATATTCCCCTCACATAAACTACACACCATAAATATATTTCTCAGTACAAACACATATTCCTGGATTATAAATATCGCGTAAGACCTGCAGGAAATAAAATATATGAAAAATGTAGAAGAGGATAGTTTAATATATCTCGTCTTCCCGCCTAATTAGTGGTAAACTCAATCCTTTATTTCATTCTTTACTATAAAATTTCCTTGTTCTTGTTCGGAGGGAGAGGTGGGTGGGTGGGTGGGGAGATGCCTTGTTCTATTCTATCCTTGAGTACTCACACATGTGGTTTATACTAGTAGTAGCAGTACGCAATTCAGCAACAAGACTCCTTCTGGCATCTGTTCTTTCTATGTAATCTTATGTAACCTCCGCTTCACCGGCCTCGGCAAACCACGTAGGACTTTGTATCAAATTTATAAATGGACGAAGGAAAAAACGTAATTAATAACTATAATACCCATAATCCCTTCATGTGATTAGTGTAATTAAATAATTGGTAGGGCTGGTGTGTGGTGAGGACCTCCCACACGCACACGCACACACACACACACACACACACACACACACACACACACACACACACACACACACACACACACACACACACCAAAAAGTCACTAAGATACAACATTTTTCTGGAGTTTGCATTATGATTAAGTGGATATTTTTCTTACACGTTGAGAGAAAATCTTTATAATAGTTTCCGTTCAAAAAGTGTGAGAATCTGGTTTATTTTATATTACTGTGTTGCAGTCCATCATGTGTATCATTGTTATTGTTATTATCATTATTATTATTATTATTATCATTATTACTATAACTATTATTATTATTATTATTATTATTATTATTATTATTATTATTATTATTATTATCATCATTATCAACATCAAATTCGGTACAACTTAATAATTCTGAACATCCTTTCCTAGACCCACAATTCCCTTTCTAAACAACAAACACTTTCATCACGTCTCTAAGTGCCTCTAAAGCGTCTGTGTGAAGAAGGAAATCATGACACTTCCAGGAATGCAATCACTGTGTACTATTTGATCTAATTTCTAAGCCGTCTTTATATATAGACAGTATTTTGTAACTCTATTGTAACTGTCAGTATTAATGTTCCGTCCCTGTGGACCACTCCTTCAATTCATCAACATTCTAACTGACAAACTTACATGCAAATCTGGTCTAATGTCCCGCTGCATCATCTCTATCACTTCTCTCTTCCCATCCATACGCTGGCCTCGTCCGTCGCTGCCTTGGTTACGCCTCTCATACTGGGGGAGGAGAGACGGGGGTATGTGTGTGTGTGTGGTGTGTGTGTGTGTGTGTGTGTGTGTGGGTGGGTGGGTGGGGGTAGGGGGGGTCAGGTACGCCATTTATCAAGCGTAGAGGAGATGAAGTATGCTCATCTCAATTCCTTTGCTTTTATTTTGACTGTCTCCAGTTTCTTCCACTTCACCGCAATGCTACTTCTTGTGCTATCAACCAGCCTTTGAACCTTGGAATTGTAGGCTTCCCTCCCTCCCTCCCTCCCTCTCACCCCTTCTCGCTCTCTCCCTTCCCATAACGACTCTTTAAGACGTACTATTTTTCATGCTTGATGTCTTCTATCTGTCAACACTCAGCCAATATCTTTCCTCTGTAACTCTTTTTAGTGGTTTATCTTCGTCTAGTCTCCCTTCCTCTACTGTCCTGCTCCTTACACTTTCCAAAATTGAAGTCTGCAACTTTACCCTCGCTTGCAGTTGAGGAAATAATGTCACACAGTGTTTAACGTGCTGCTACCAGTCTGCAACCATCGCTGACGCCGTAGAGGAAGCGTCAGCGTCAGCAGCACCGCAAACAGATGCTGCTGACCTTGAGGCGCCGTGCAGGGAATCGCTGAGGTGAGGTGGGGTGCAGTGGTTAGTGGTGCCACCAGCCTCGCTGTGGCCACGCTCTCCAAGTGTTGTTAATGTGTGACGCTCTCGTGACGTCACACCACCACATGGCGTCAACTTGCATGGCTTTCTCTTAAACGCATTGGCAAC
The DNA here is from genome assembly GCA_029783475.1 of Metacarcinus magister. Classification (NCBI taxonomy): domain Eukaryota; kingdom Metazoa; phylum Arthropoda; class Malacostraca; order Decapoda; family Cancridae; genus Metacarcinus; species Metacarcinus magister. Next base: position 21,818,621 of record JAPQNM010000018.1, read on the forward strand.
CTAATCTAACTTAACCTAACAACCTTACCTAATCTAACCTACCCTACCCTACCCTACCCTACCCTAACCTACCCTACCCCTACCCTAACCTAACCTAACCTAACCTAACCTAACCTAACAGCCAATACAGGTTTATTTACACTTTACGTTTGGTCTTCGTTCTTGTGTTGCACCAAAACTGCGTCGTATCGTATCTACACGTGCCTTCCC
>JAPQNM010000018.1:21823830-21833830 GCA_029783475.1 Metacarcinus magister
TGGTGGGTTTAGGAATGCGAAGAGAAATATTTTGGTTTGGAAATGGGATGGATGGGATGGGATGGGATGGATGGGATGGATAGAAGCGGGGCAAGATAGGATGGGGCGGGGCGGGGCGAGGCGGGGCGGGGCACTTTGCTGTCTGTCTGTCTGTCTGTCTGTCTGTCTGTCTGCTTCTTCATTTCAGAGTATTAAATGTTGGTGATTAATTTCGCCACTTGACATTGTTTGCATTAGTGAGGCGTGAAGACAGATGGGCACACACACACACACACACACACACACACACACCTCTCTCTCTCTCTCTCTCTCTCTCTCTCTCTCTCTCTCTCTCTCTCTCTCTCTCTCTCTCTCTCTCTCTCTCTCTCTCTCTCTCTCTCCTTCCTTCCTTCCTTTCCTTTTTCCACCATCTTTGTTCTCCTCTTTTTCCTTCAATATTTATCATTATCATCATTCCTGTCTTTCTTTTTGTTTTTTCTCCTCACACTTTTCCTTCTTATCCACATACTTTGCCTCCTCCTCTCCTCCTCCTCCTCCTCCTCCTCCTCCTCCTCCTCCTCCTCCTCCTCCTCCTCAGCTTCCTCCCACTTATTCTTCCCCCCCCCCCAACACACATTTCTTTGGCCACCTTTGCCTCGCCTTTCACATTCCTCTGATAATTGGTTCATTTTCATCGTTGATTCGGAATTCTATCTCTTCCTTTCCTCTCCTAATCACCTCATCTTGCGTAACACAAACCAATTCCTTTCACTTCTCTCATTTCACTTCCTTTTTCTTCTCTCCTCCTCCTCCTCCTCCTCCTCCTCCTCCTCCTCCTCCTCCAGTTTTATCTCATTTAATCTCTTCCTTTGCACTCCTACTGTCCTCATTCTCTTCCCCTTTTCCTCCTCTCCCCTTTTCCTCCTCTCTCACATTCCCTTCCCTTCCCTCTTTGTCCCATAGCGATCCAGGCAACAAACAAGAAACAACTTTTGGTTCTGTTTTCTCCCTAAATAATGTCCGTTTCTGTTAAAAAAAAATTATCACGCTTTATGTTATTAGTAATTTGAACCGCGTGCCTTCCTTCCCCCTTTCTGGGACGGGGGTGGTGGTGGGGGTGGTGGTGGTGGTGGTGGTTGGGCGGGTGATGGCCGGTTGAGTAGCAGCAGATCAGGATGTATGAGAAAATAGCCAAAAATGAGGTAATAGTAACTGTGTGTGAAATCAGAGTGAGAAAACAGGGGTGGGGGGTTTCGGGGAGGCAGTAGGATACGGGGCAAAGCACAGTGGGAAGGAGTGTGTGTGTTGGGTGTGTTGAACTACCAAGAGGAAGACCAAGTTAGGTTTCTCACGTTCACTCCTGCTTCGGGGTGTGGGCGGTGGGCGGGAGGGAGGGGGGGCCAACTCTCCCAGTACCTACAGACAGACAGACGCGGTGGGTGTTTTGGTGTGTGGTGTGGGTAGGGTTTGAGGTACGTGTGTGTGTGAGTGCGTGCCGTGCCGTGCCGTGCCGTGCCGTGCCGTGCTTGTGATGGCTTGCTTTGGGCTTCCCATGGCATCGCACGTGTCATTTATCCCCTTAATATTGAATGTCCTAAGTAGAGTCTACAGACTTTCTTAAATGGTGCTTCGTCTCCTCGTCTGAGTTTCATAAAACAAGCCTGATTTAATGGCTTGTCAAGGCTAGGATCGTTTTCGCTTCAATTAAGTGTTTATACATTGATTCCTGAAGGGGTGGTGGTAATTATCAAACTTTATAGTGACTTTATGAAATCTTTGCATCTCTTGGTGGCCTTCGGTTACTCAGACGCATAAGGAAGGGCCGGAGTGCAAGAGGCAGTGAGGGGGTAATGGCAGCACTCCTGGTGTATATAGGCTGTGTGTGTGTTCCCAGGTACTGTTCAACACAATCACGGTTTCTCCACTACAAACCTATCAACTTGCTGCCTCCTTTCCCCTTCCCACAACCCTCGAGCTGAGACACGAGGCTAGTGACAGCTAACTACTGCTTCATACCACCAATATCTACAGTCATTTCCTCTCTCTTCTCCTGTCATCTCTTACCTTCTCGCCTCCTTCTCCTGCCTTTCTTAATTTATCGTATCTTTTCATCCACTTCAGCTTTGCGCTTCACCAATAGCATAGTAATCTACTGTTCCACCAGAGACATTTACCTTATCTTGAAGCCAGTAATCCAGTGCGGAAAAACCCCGGCTGTTTATAGGGTGCAGTTAGGGTAGAGCAGCATCTGGTTGTTGTGGCCATGACGGTAAGATCCCTGGAGGCTCGTGTGGGCGGGGAGGGATGGTGTCTACTTAACCGAGGGAGGTGGTGGCTGGTTTGAGTGTCTACGGGTGCAGGGGAGCAGCGGCGAGGAAACTGTGATTCCTTCTATAGATTGATTGACAACCCTTCCTCGACGGCCCTTTGAGAGGAATGAGGGTGCCAGGGTGAGAGTCTTGGGTGAGGGTCCAGGGGTGAGGGTGCCATGGGTGAGAGGAAGGAGACATTAGGTAAGCAGCAGTAGTCTCTGAGATGTTAGTCTTGTATGGGTGTTGGAGTGGGGTGAGGGGTGAGGGGTGAGGGGTGAGGGACGGGTGTAATCTACTTCCAAAGCGTTGTTCAGGCAGAGGTAAAGGCATCTGTGGGGTGTGGGCGTCATTGCCTTAAATTAAACAGCATTGTAGGTAAATTGTGGAGAGCTGCAGAAAATAATGGAGTGGAAGCCGTTTTCTGTGTGTGTGTGTGTGTGTGTGTGTGTGTGTGCAAAGTTATCTCCAGCCCCATATAGCTCCTCCTTACTCCCCTCCTCACGCAATCAAACACACACACACACACACACACACACACACACACACACACACACATACACACACACACACACACACACACACACACACACACACACACACACACACACACACACACACACACACACGGTCCTGCGTACGTGAGTAAGGTAGTGTCTTTCAAGCTTGCCAGCAAACAGTGTAGTTAGTGAACAAGGAAGATACTGAAGCCACACAGAGGAGAGCCGCCGCTAACATGTAAATATTGTACCTAAATGTTGAAAACTACTACACGCATGAGAGAGAGAGAGAGAGAGAGAGAAATTTGTGAAGTGGATGGAAAGATATGGTAGATTAGTAAAGGGAGAAGAAGAGGTGATGAAAAGGAGAGAAGAGAATATGAAAGATGAAAGTAGAGGAGAGGAGAGGAGAAGAGAAGAGAAGAGAGTAGAAGAGAAGAGAAGAGAAGAGAGGAGAGGAGAGAGAGAGAGAGAAGAGAAGAGAAGAGAAGAGGTAGGGCCACGGAATTGTTCTCTTTGACCTAGGAGGAGTCAGATAACACACACACACACACACACACACACACACACACACACACACACACACACACACACACACACACACACACACACCCGCCTATCAAATTACTGACAACACAGACCATATTTTTGATGCACTTGAGGTCATCTCTCCCTAGAATGGGGTGAAGGAAGTGGTGCGAACATTGATATTGGCGCCCACATCACCCTAGGTCCTGTGAGGTGTTGTGTTCAATGTGTTAGTTGTGTTGCATTGCTTGACTCATTGTTGCAGGCACGTGGCACTGTGGCACTACATCCACTCATCCATCCACGCTTGAGTTTCACCTTCGTTTCATTCCTTGTGTTGCTGCGAGTTTCCTGGATAAACATTATTGACTTGTGTTGTTATATCAAGGAAGGAAAGTGGATTATTATATATTTTTGTTCTTCCATTTCGTAATAACAGGATTAGAATTGTGTTGCGTATACCACGTGTGATGTGATGTGACTGCTTTCTCTACTAGTGGTGTCGTGTTATGGTGTTATAGTGTATGAGGAGGAAGTGTAGTGAAGGCCAGACCAGCATCATTGAATTGGAAGGTGAGATACAGTGTTGATGTGTGTGTTGATGTTGTGTTTCTTTAACGGTGTGTGGTGGTGAGTTTCGTTCTTCTAATTTGAGTGAGATTCCAGTTTCCAGTTTCAAGCAACAACCACTCACTCACTCACTCAATCACATCTTGCTCCACAATAATGTAGTTTGAGTGGAGGTTTCGTTAAGTTATGTTTTTCTATAACAAGTCAGTTTAGAAATACAGATATTTAACTCTGGAGATTTATGAGGACCAGTAACAGAGTCTTTTTAGGATGCTGCTGCTGATGACTAACTGTTCTAATGTACAAGTGACGAGTCTGTCCTGTGATTTAAGGTGAAGAAGAAAAGGTCGAAAGAATGAATTGGAACTATTGACTATGAATTCAGACAACCATGTTTTGGCCCCACACACTCTCTGGTCACCTGGTCGTTTAATAGATTCCGGTGTGAAGTTACCTGTTCCGTGACTGACGACCAATCCTTCAGGAGTCAGTAATGATATGCTTGGCACCAAAAAAACGGTGTTAAATAGATATTGTCTCGGTCCAAGCCTTCTACGGAGAGAGAGAGAGAGAGAGAGAGAGAGAGAGAGAGAGAGAGAGAGAGAGAGAGAGAGAGAGAGAGAGAGAGAGAGAGAGAGAGAGAGAGTGGTTGGGAGTGAGTTAAACACAACTTCCTTTCTTAGTCTTAATTCTCCTTCACAGAGTTACAAATGACAAAACAATACACACTTACATCCTACTAAGAGGTTAGTCATTAACATATGAAGTCCGTCCTAAATAAGGAATACATATCAGACCGCTGGAGAGAGGTTAAAGTGGTCTACTCTCTGTGGGTAATGGCGGAAGAGAGAGACACATTCTATTTTAATTGGTAGGTGCAGGATAACAGACTTTTTTTTATTTATTTATTTTTATTTATTTATTTATTTTTTTTATACAGTAAAAGGGTAATGGCTAAGGGAAAACAAAAATACGTAGAAAAAAAAAATCTCACTTGTCGCCAGACCCTGTAAAGAAGACATTAGGAGAAATAGAAGCAAGGGGTGGAGGTCCAGTTAACATTAGAGGTGTCTTGACACTCCTCTTTTGAAAGAGTTAAGTCATAGGCAGGTGGAAAAACAGACAAAGGAAGAGAGTTCCAGAGTTTACCAGTGTAAGGGATGAAAGAGTGAAGATACTGGTTAACTCTTGCATTAGGAAGATGGACAGAATAAGGATGAGAAAAAGTAGAAAGTCTTGTGCAGCGAGGCCGCGGGAGGGGGGGAGGCATGCAGTTAGCAAGTTCAGAAGAGCAGTCAGCATGAAAATAACGGTAGAAAATAGATAAAGATGCAACCTTGCGTCGGTGACTTAAAGAATCAAGAAAGTCAGTTAGAGGAGGAGAGCTGATGAGACGAAAAGCTTTAGACTCCACCCTGTTTAAAAGAGCTGTGTGAGTTGAGCCCCCCCAGACATGAGAACCATACTCCATACATGGGCGGATAAGACCCCTGTACAGAGCAAGCAGCTGAGAGGGAGAGAAAAATGGACATAGACGCCATAGGACACCTAACTTCTTGGAAGCTGATTTAGCAAGAGTAGAGATATGAAATTGCCAATTTAGATTTTTAGTAAAGGACAGACCGAGTGTGTTTAATGTGGAGGAGAGGGGAAGTTGAGTGTCATTGAAGAAGAGGGGATAATTATCTGGAAGGTTATGTCGAGTAGATAGTTGTAGAAATTGAGTTTTTGAGGCATTGAACAAAACCAGGTTTGCTTTGCCCTATCAGAAACTAGTGAAAGATCAGAAGTTAGGCGTCCTATAGCATCTCACCTTGAATCATTTAATTCTTGTTGGGTTGGGCGTCTGTTGTACGACGTTGAAAAATGCAAGGTGGTGTCATCAGCATAGGAGTGGATAGGACATTGAGTCAGATTTAGGAGATCATTGATGAATAATAGAAAGAGATACATTTACAACATATTCCAAATACATATTCTTACAATAATACTTGGTAAGGAAAGGTAGTGAAGAAGCTGTATGGATACAAGTTGGAAGAATACATGCATTTGAATTTATCTTTTCTCCTCTGAAGGCGCAACAATATGAAGATGATGCATAAAAGTAATATAGGTAATCTTATCACCAATATTATAATTATTATTTATTGAAGAACCGAATACTAATTATTTGGCCTTACATCAATGAATTACAACATTACTTTGTAGAAGCTTGGGAGTTACAAACACACAAGGGTTGAGACACAGACGTATTCTGGCTTGGTGGTTTATTGGTGACAAGGATGTGTTACAGCTACACAGGGAACTCAGGAATTGTGTGTGCTTCTGAGTGAGCTGTGTCGTTAACTGCCGTCCCCTGGCCAGAGAGGTGCGTCCCTCAGGTCAGGTCACGGCAAGACAGGTCATATGAGTTCAGGTTAAGCCGCTCCCCACGGGAGGTGTAATTACCAGCTTAGCCGGCCAGGGTGTGGGAGTGTGGGAGTGTAGCCTCGCTACAACTTATTAATATTTCTTATCACTAGAGTATTACTAACAATATATGAATTGAATACAAACATACCAAATATCTCGCATCACCACTGAATATATATAATGTTTAGTAAGTCTTAAGGACAGTCAAGCACACACTTAAGCCAAGGGATCAGAGTGCCATTGTGTAGCTAAGTCACGTGAGGAAATGCAAACACGAAGAGATAGATGAAAAAAAAGGTGGGAAGAGAAAAAAAACATTGTGCTAAATGACTCTTTGGAAGTGATTGGAAAAATAATATATAATTGTACGAGAAACGTGTTAGTTACTGAAGAATGTTTGTTGATGGATAATTCTAGTAAATGAAAAACAACAACAACACGATACAAGAGAAATTCAGGTTTAAACTATTCAGAACAAAAAAAATCTGACGCAAAAATAAAGCACAAAACACAGAGTAATGAGTCAAAAAAGAAAATACTAACAGAAATATTGACCAGAAAACTACCAATCAAACTATACAAAGAAAACCAATGGTGATATTCTGTTTAACTTTGTGTGTCTCCTCAGTAATTCTCTGCGGCGTTGAAGGCGGCGTAATGATAGTAGACTGGTTTTTTGGTTTCAAATGGGCGACAAACATCATATACACCGTTCTTTCCTTCATCGTCCTCGTCCTCCTCTTTGTTGTTGTTTCGTGGAGGGATTGGACTGGGCCCTGCAGATCAAGATAACATTATTAGTATTGTTATTATTATTATTGTTTAATAGTAGTAGTAGTAGTAGTAGTAGTAGTAGTTAGTAAGGTGAGAGGAGCAGTTAACATGACTATAACGACAGAAGACAGATGAGAAGCAATATTACAAATGACTGTGGACTGTGGACTGTGGACTGTGGACTGCGGACTGCGGACTGTGGACTGCGGACTGTGGATTGCGTATGGCTGCAGACTGTCAATTATATGTGAGATGGTGACGAGATGAATAGTCTTACACCACACTGTTCACAAATGTTACGTTATGTTGTTTGAGATCTTACACACGAGAGGCTGATTCCACCCATGGACAATCGAGACCCATTATTGAACCTGTGAAATGATGTTATGTGGATGGTTGTGTCTTGTCGATGGATGGGAAACCACTTTAGTTCACCGCTTTGTAAAAAAATAATACTGTGTACGTAACTTTCATATAAAATAGAAAGGTCATGACATTAAGTATTAGTAAAATTGTGGGAAATCCCGAGGACGCACACACACACACACACACACACACACACACACACACACACACACACACACACACACACACACACACACACACACACACACAGAGGCAGGGTATACTGACGTGGTGCTGGTCGTGGTGGTACTGATGGTGCTGGTTGTGGTGGTACTGATGGTGCTGGTTGTGGTGGTACTGATGGTGCTGGTTGTGGTTTAGGTTCCCGCATCCTGCAGAACACCACCGCTAAAACCACCACCGCCGCCACTACCACCATAACCACTAATCCTATGGCTGCCACCACCACCGTCGGCAATCTTAATGGTGCATAATTGCTTCTTTTGGCTGAGCTAGTCAACGAGACAGGCCTTGAGCTGGTGGTGCCTAGAGTTGATAGGAGGCGAGATCTTGTGTTTGGGTTGGATTTGGTCCGGCTCGACGGCTTCACACACAAGGGTATAGGGGAGGCAGACGGTGACGTCGGTGACACAGGGGCGAGGCAGGTGGTGAGTGGGGTGATGCTTCTCCATGTGGACGATCCTTGAGCCACAATGCTGAGTTCCGTTATGTAAGAAAAGGTAATAGTGTGAAAGTTCACCAAAGCCATCAGACATGTCTTTGAACAAGTGTTAATGCGTAGGTTGAATTCCAATCTAGGGCGTCGTAAGATGAGTCTAGATGATACTTTCACTTGCATCTCCTGCCATTTATTGTCGTCCTGGCAGCAGTTATCCAAGGGGAACCAAGCTTCATGTATTGTTCCATCGTCTTCGGTCACGTCAACAATCACTCCTTCAAAGTCGATCCCGTGCTGCATGCACAATGTTTCCGACACACTACTATTTTTAAATTTGTCTTTGTGGTAAACTGTTCCATTCTTCCCTGCTCCCACAACTACTTCAGTTGACACACAGTCTTGGGCCGAAGCGAGGATCACAAGTACAACCAGTCTGCTCGCCATCACCTCGAGTGTGCTACTGTGTGTGTGTGTGTGTGTGTGTGTGTGTGTGTGTGTGTGTGTGTGTGTGTGCGTGTGTGCGTGTGCAACGGAAATAATGTACGTTTAAGAACCGGATAACCTTTACTTAATCTGTGTTTTGACATCTATGGTGTGGTGTCCCCTGAAAGACCATATATATACATAACTTTTTTTTTCTTCTATTAATGAAGCTCGCAGTACTTCTTACCAAATGCTTACAATTGTGCTATATATCAAGTAACTGGATAAAAATGAATACCATAATAATTTTAATTCACAAGAAAGGAGACAACATAGACCTTCAAATCTATCGTCCAATAAGTTTACTGAATGTATTATATAAACCACAAATAGGATTAGTGTAACGCTGGAATCCAAACCGCTATGAATGGCTTTCATAGTCTATGGAAAAATCTTTCAAAACAGTGGAAATTTTAGTAGTTATGAAACCCTCAGGAGACAAAGGGTAGAGGGAATATATGGGAAGGTATAAAAAAAAAACTTTTACATTAATAAGGAAAACACTGCCACTACGAAGTTACATTTAGTCAGCGATGAAATATCAATATAGAAAAGAGTCAGACAAGGCGACACTATTTCTCCTTAAGTGTTCACGGTGGTTTTAAAGGAAGTGTTAAGAACTTGGAATGGAAAGAGGAAGGAATTCAGATAAATGGAGAATATCTAAATAATTTAGATTTGCCGATGATATTGCCCTAATGAGCGAATTGACAGAATGGCAACCCAGAGTTAGTAAAAGAAAGCAGTACAGACAGAGAGATAGATGGATAAATGAGATGGAGAGTTTTGCTGGAGTAACCTGGAATAGACAAGCATCTGTGAAGGTTGTGAAAAGTGGTTGTTGGGACGGGAACCCAACTCGTCCTGCATCCCACCAACCACTCGCTACAACCTTCACCCTTTTGTAAGTGGTTCACTACAATTCAATGAACAAATGGTAACTTAGTTGATATTTAATGTTCTAACTTTAGACAGGCAAATTTCTCATCAGAAACAATAGCTTGTCTGCTTTTTCTGTCAGATGTCGCTAGTGTTTGGTATGATAAGTGAAGGCAGCACCACTGAAAAGCTGTTCACAAGGGACGCTGCTTGGTGGGAAGCAGGAATTGTGACGAACAACCTTGACCAAATCTGGGTAGACTGTGTTCCTTGTCTTCCATCTTTGCAAACTGTCTTGACTTGTTCCACTGATTCTTTCTTCCTTGTAATATCTCTCACTATCTTTCATGGCTCTCTTCTTTGCTGCTCACGTCTCATCTGTTTCATCATCACTGTTGGAAGCAAGACTATAGGTCATTCCATAGTTACTAGATGTTACCGTTGTGTTATCTCTCCTTCGTTTTTTCACCGTTTCATCATCTTTCTTTGGTGGTATTCCTGTGAGTAAGCTCTTCACAAAGTCTGGCTCTTTGATGTTGATG
>JAPQNM010000018.1:21841330-21848830 GCA_029783475.1 Metacarcinus magister
TAATTTTAGTGCTTCAAAAATAGGATGAATAATTAACCATCAAGCAACACTTTATATTGTATGAGTAGAGCGTACATATGTTATCTTATGTTAAGTTAGGTTAGGTTAGCTTTGACTTACATTAAGTTAGGTTAGGTTAGGTCTAGATTAAGTTAAGTTAGGTTAGTTTAGGTCTAGATTAAGTTAGATTAGGTTAAATTAGGTTAGGTTAGGTTAGGTTAGGTCTAGAATAAGTTAAGTTAAGTTAGGTTAGGTTAGGTACGTATCATTTATGTTATGTTATGTCTTGAGTGAGTTAGCAGTGAAGTGAAGGCATTTAATTATTTATGTTACTGTTTAGTCAGTCATCCAGCGATGCTCTGACACTCTGACACTCTTAACACTCTGATCACTAGAGTTACTACATCCTTTCACTCTATTCTTTGACTCTTCACTTGCTCCTCCCTACATTTGTATCGGGTTGCTGCCTCCTGCCCCTCCCTGCCCTGGCTCCTACCCGTCCCTGCCCCTCTGGCCGTCCCTACCCCGCTGCCCATCCCTGCCTCCTTTCCCCTCCTGCTACCCATCCCTTTCCCCCCTGCCCATCCCTGACCACCATGCCCATCCCTGCCATCCTACCGCCACATACCCTGCCGCCACCTACCCCCCAGCCGTGTTAAGTGTACCCTCCATGCCGCTGAGACGCCATTCTTCCGGCCTAGATAACAACGTTTACACTTGATGCCTCCTCCCCCCCCCCTCCTCCTCCTCCTCCTCCTCCTCCTCCTCCTCCTCCTCCTCCTCCTCCTCCTCCTCCTCCTCCTCCTCCTCTTCCTCCTCCTCCTCCTTTCATCTCATAAGCATCCTCCCCAAACGGGCATCTAATCGTCCCCATTACCCCTCTACTTCGCGCTACATATTCACCCCACAACACCCGTAACCCCCTCCTCTCTCCTCCCCTCCCGTCCCCCTCATCTCCCCTCACCTCCCTTTAGCTCCCCTCCCCTCCTCTGACCTCCCCTTACCTTCCCTTACCTCCCCTTACCTCCCCTTATCTCCCTCCCCCTCCCCTCCTCTCAACATAATCTCGTTCCGGCCAATCCTTGCTCTTCACTACTCCACTCAGCTCCTTTGATCTTAGTTATTCGCCAGCCTTGACCCTCCACAGGCATGCACATCTCTCTCTCTCTCTCTCTCTCTCTCTCTCTCTCTCTCTCTCTCTCTCTCTCTCTCTCTCTCTCGCTCTCTCGCTCTCTGCAGGACTCCCGGCTTTAGGCAGGATGGAGTCTAGGCACTACGCCAACTCTGCAACCAAAACCCTTCCACGTTTACACAACTTCGTAGGCAATGCAGTGGCTGTGTGTTCCAGGAGGGAAGGTGAAGTTTTGTATTTTTTGTATTTATATATAATTTTATTTTTATTTTATTATTATTTTTTTTTTTTACATTTAAAGGGGGGGACAAACAAAAATAGGTTAAAAAAAAAAGTCCCGCTTATCGTCAGACCCCGCCATTGAACTCCAATCAAATTATATACATACTCGTGTACGTGTGTGTGTGTGTGTGTGTGTGTGTGTGTGTGTGTGTGTGTGTGTGTGTGTGTGTGTGTGTGTAATCTAAGCATTTAATTCGTTCTGGAAGTAATTATCTGGAAATCAAGTATTGAAAATTGTAATTGAGTAGTAAAGAACATGCCAGGTAACTGATGTAATTATGTAATCGATCACACCACGACAGGCGCCACTAACGTTGAGGAAGTGGTGGGCGTGGAGTGTGTCGGGGGGAGTGATGTAAGGGGAGGGATGGTTACTTAATGGGGAGGAGTGGCTGGTGGTGTGGTGGAGAGTGGTGGGGAGTGGCTCGTGGAGTGGTGGGGAGTGGTGAGTGGGGAGTGGTGGGTGGGGAGTGGTGGGGAGTAAGGCAGGGACGTGTGAGGGATGGAGACATGGGTGGAGCAGGGTAGCATGTCAGCCTGCGAGGATGACAATACATGGCATCAGGACCTTATCGGAGGTGTGGACGAAGCTATAGTGTGGGACGAGACGAATGACAGGCGTTGTGGGGCGTGGGGAGGGGCGTGGGGTAGGGGCGTCTGGGAGGGGCGTGGGGTGGGGCGTGGGGGAAGGGTGGTGGTGGGGGTGTTAAAACGGTCCTGGATTCCTTAGTTAACAGTGAACGTTACGAAAAATAATGTTTATCTAGTTGGAAAATACATAACTTGAACATTATTATTTTTCTTCAAGTTAGGATGATAGAGATAATAATAATAATAAAAAAAATGCGGTGGATTTTACGAGGCAAGGCAAAAAAAAAAGGAGGAAAAGAAAAGTGAGTAACTAGAAAAACATTGCATCTGAACTGACCTTCAATATACTGCCTCACATCACACGCATTCCGTCTCAAAATTAACGAGATGAAATAAACTAAACTTGAACTCTTGTATATCCTGAGGTTCTTCACCACCACCACCACCACCACCCCCACCCCCTTCCCTTACCTTTCCACGCGTCACCATTAATTTATCTAGAGTCGTTCTTGACCGTCCCTGTTTTCCCCATCGTGTCAGTATACAGTGCCTGGAGATACACGTGGAATTACATCCTTAAAACCTGTACAAGTGTTCCATCTACCTGTGTTCTTGTCTTACGCTCGTGCCTTACCCTCGGAGATATACCCAGTTATCTTGTTATTTTTTTCTTTTATGCTATTAGAGAACGGACCAAGGGTAATAAAACCGATATAAAAAAAAAACATTTGTGATTGCAAGTTCCCTAAAGAATAAAGAGTAATAAGAAAAGGAAGGTTGAATCAGTGTTGCAGGTGTGTTAATACTCCTCTCTTAAATGAGTTCAAGTTCAAGGAAGGTGGAAATACAGATTCAGGTAAAGAGTTCCAGAGGTGACCAGTAGAAGGGAAGAATGATGAAATATGGTTCCCGCGTCACAGAAGTTGAAGGTTAACGCTACTTTGAGTTGAGTTGAGTGTGTTGTGGCTGTGAATTAAGTTTGTTTTACTACACTCGCTGCAACACTCTGGACTCAAGTTGCATTTGTGTTGCGTGTGTGTGTGTGTACATTTTTATATTCATGTTCTCGACCTCTTTGTTGTATTCCTTGTATTTTTTTTTCTCTTGATTATTTTTTTGGTTTTATGATTAATATACATTGTTGTTTTTTTGTTAATTCGTCTTATACTTTTTAAAATTTTTTTTATTCTTCACTCTTAAAAGTGTACTGCCTCTTAGTTTGTATTTATTCATTTATTTTTTTTCTCTTTTTTTTTCTCCTGTTTTTCTCTTTCGCAATGCATGAAATATCGCGATGACTTCGGTAATCTATTAAAACATTATTTACTCCTTCAGCCGTATCTGCTGTTTCAATTGATAATAATAATAATAATAATAATAACTATAATAATAACAATAACTTTGTCATAGGGGGGTTTTTGTCTACACTCCCTTTACAATATTTATTGTAAGTAAGTAACAATATATATTATTATGTAGAACTCGTGATGATAAAACTGTAGGATATGTACCAGCCTTCCGACACCAACCTCTATTCACTCACCTTCGGAGGCTCTGTAGGGCCTAAGTTTTAAATCTTAATGTACCCAGAGTGTTTGGCTAAGTAAACAAGTAGACATACTTCTTTAGTTTATTTAAATAAGTTCACCCTGAAAAAGAAGTCATGATTAAGACTCACACCCCATTCACTCGCTACCTGGCTATAAAACTTAATTGTAAGCCTTACGAGTTTCCTTACTCCACTTAAGACCTTCCTCTCTCGAGGAGGTAGTGTGCGCGTGCACGCGGGAGTAGGCGCGTACGTGCAGCGTGGGCGTGGATGCGCGCGGGAGTACACACGAGGGCGTGGGCGGCTCGCAGGCGTGGGTAGCTCCACGTGGGTTCACAAGACAACCCTCTCACCACCACTCTTCCACCTCACTCCACCACCGGTTTCTTCTGCAAAGAAACTCCACGCAAATCCACCTCTCTCCACACAAAGGCTCAATCTCACCCAGAGACGAATCCTCTCTCTCCACACAGCTAGTTAAACTCCACCTCACTAGCTCAGCCTCTCCACACAAAGGCAACTCCACTTGCTAGCTAAACTCTGAGTAGCTGTACGTGACTCCACTTCACACAGCAAGGCTCCACCGCCTCACACAGCAAGACTCAGAGCACGTGGCAATATGGTTCCCCATTTCCACTTAGCTACTCCACTCTCTAGCTCAGCCTCTCCACACAAAGGCAACTCCACTTGCTAGCTAAACTCTGAGTAGCTGTACGTGACTCCACTTCACACAGCAAGGCTCCACCGCCTCACACAGCAAGACTCAGAGCACGTGGCAATATGGTTCCCCATTTCCACTTAGCTACTCCACTCTCTAGCTCAGCCTCTCCACACAAGGCAACTCCACTAGCTAGCTCCACGTGGCTCCACGTGGCTCCACGTGGCTCCACTTACCTTCACTCCACCTCACTCACCACCTAATCCCCACCAGTTTCTTCCCAAAGAAACTCCACGCAATTCCTCACGCCACCATGCAACTGCAGTCCACCCTTTGGACTATGCAAGATTGCAATGGCGACGCGAGTAACAGCGTGGAAAAAGAATTTCACCCCCCAAACCTGACCTGCCACAGCCGCCGCTCCACACAAACTGACCTCCCGCCCGGCCGGGTCAAAACGCCGCTACCCCGCTCGGGTCACGGACATGCCACAAGCTGCCAGAAGGCGTCACTCTGGTTGTGTTAATTCCTATAACACAACCCCAAATTAACATGCGCGTAAATGTTACGCATCATGCAACTATCTCTACAATTAAGTAGACCTGCTTGCATGCAGAAAATGTCTCCCAGCCTGATAATACCCCCCCATGGAGATAAAGCATTTTGGTTTCAACTCATCCATTGTCCAAAATGCTCCGATCTGATTGGGTCAGGCACGTCTACTTTTTGTGACTCACCGAATAAATATTCGGCTTAAATTAGCGTCCCCACGTGCACGTAGGCACCGTAAACATTCCAAGCCCCCCAACATGGGAGCTCACCTCTGTCACGTAGCTCCAAATTCCACCCATGACAAACTTCATCATCATCATAGTATTTCCATTTCATGTTTGTATGTAGCGTAAACCGTAGACGTAGAAATATTGTTGAACTACATAACTTAATCTACACATCAGCGCCATCTATGAACCAACTGTAAATCTAGTTAACCTATTCATTTATACATCTTACGAACTGCAGCTACACATCCTCACTTACTTAATACTATTCACATCTCTATTAATTTTCTGTTTACCTCGTTGAGTTGAGTGTGTTGTGGCTGTGAATTAAGTTTGTTTTACTACACTCGCTGCAACACTCTGGACTCAAGTTGCATTTGTGTTGCGTGTGTGTGTGTGTACAATTTTATATTCATGTTCTCGACCTCTTTGTTGTATTCCTTGTATTTTTTTTTTTTCTCTTGATTATTTTTTTGGTTTTATGATTAATATACATTGTTGTTTTTTTGTTAATTCGTCTTATACTTTTTAAAAATTTTTTTATTCTTCACTCTTAAAATCTACACATCTGCGCCATCTATGAACCAACTGTAAATCTAGTTAACCTATTCATTTATACATCTTACGAACTGCAGCTACACATCCTCACTTACTTAATACTATTCACATCTCTATTAATTTTCTGTTTACCTCGTCTATATCTCTGCTCATTTGTTTACATTACGATCTGAATCTGTGTTTACCTTGCAGTCAATTTTTTTTTATCTCCATCGCCTTGCAACCTTTCGTAGTCATTGTCTTTAAGTGGCTGGCTAGGACGGCAAATGTTCAACTGTTCCTTGCTAAACACACACACACACACACACACACACACACACACACACACACACACACACACACACACACACACACACACACGTTCCTTTCCCCCCCCCCACACACACACACCTCCACTCCCTGTCTTATATCGCTTAACTCTTGCCTTCAGTTAACAATTGATCTCTCTCCTTCGCTGAGTCCAGTTGAATCACGTTATAACGATTCCTTGCATGTTAGTCTCGCGTGACCCAACAAACTGTCTGCGTTGAAGGGGTTTGTGCAGTGCTGCGGCACCACTGTTGTCCCCTCTTACTACCTGCTTGCCTGCCTGCCTGCCTCCCCGCTGCCTCCGACCCTTCCAACGTGTGGCAGGAATTGATTGACTGACTGATTGACTGATTGATTCTGTTTGACGGTAGAATAGTACAGTGATATGCAGCTGGAGTTCATTTCTTTATTGTTTTGTTTTTTATGTGTAAGATTGATGGTTAAGTGAGTAGAATATTGGTTGTGTTGATAAATAGATGAATGAATTGATAAATATAATAAGGTTTATTAACTTTTTTTTTTTGCTTATTTGTTTGCGTTTCGTCTCAATTTGTTTGTTTACTTATATTTATGTATCGATGTACTTGTCTATCTATCTATCTATATATATCTACTTATTTATTTATCTATCTATCTATCTATATATCAATCTATCTTCAATCACATATAGAAGAGGCAGGTCAACGTAAAATGCTACAAGTATGAAACACACACACACACACACACACACACACACACACACACACACACACACACACACACACACACACACACACACCATCGCCCTTAATCAAGCGAAGCACCTCTTCCTTCTCCATCCATCCCTCTTTCATCCCTTTCCTCCTTAACCCTCCTTCATCCCTTATACCCATCCCTCCTGCTGTCTACTCTTTCCCTTTCACCTCATCCCTCTCGTGGCTTCAGAAGAGGAGGAGTGTATGCACTGCCCTCGACTCGACACTGACTTGGACATTGAAACAGCAAGTGACACAGACATAACATAACATAACACAACATACCATAACCTAACCTAACCTAACCTAACCTATCAAGTGACACACAGACATGACACAGCCAAGACATCTCCCGGCAA
The DNA here is from genome assembly GCA_029783475.1 of Metacarcinus magister. NCBI lineage: Eukaryota > Metazoa > Arthropoda > Malacostraca > Decapoda > Cancridae > Metacarcinus > Metacarcinus magister. The sequence continues at coordinate 21,848,282 of JAPQNM010000018.1, forward strand.
ATGACACCTACATACAGTACACGCTGAGGTTAGTGTAGCTTAGATAAACTAGCAAGGAAGAGACACTAAATTCAACACTACGTAGAGTCAGACCAAGAGTGTGCGACTTGAATTGATTATTAGCCTCGTAAGGACATAACAGGAAGGATGGATCATAGTAAGGAAGGTGATGGCATGGACTAGTGATGTCTTGTTTCATGCGTTAACTTGATGGGTGAGCGTCTTCATTACACGTCTGGGGGAATAGCGCTGCGGGGTGATCGGTGGGTGGCTGGTGGGTGCCTTGGTAGTCATGTCCTTTGACGTGTGTGCACTGAAATGGGTGAGCGGTGTGACAGAGTGGAGGCGCGCGGCAGAATTTTATAATTACATGCTTTACATTCCTTCCTCTCCGCCTACCTACCTTCCCTTAACACCTCACCAGCACCCTCCACCCTCCCCCGGCCTTCCCCCTTCCTCCCTTCCTCCTCAAGGCCTCGCAACTTTCCTCCTCTAGTATGTCTTACACTTGCCTTGTACTAATTAAGTTAACCAAGCCGAGACCTAGTG
>JAPQNM010000018.1:21851330-21858830 GCA_029783475.1 Metacarcinus magister
AAGTTTGTTATGTAAATGCTCGCAGCATCAGAAATAAATTCACAGACCTCGAAGCTCTCGCGGCGATGGATCAGTACCACATCATAGGAGTCACAGAATCATGGTTAGATACGTCGAACAGAGATTACATTGCAGAATTTCAGTTACCTGGTTATACAATCTTTAGCTGTGAAAGAGAGAAAAGAATTGGCGGTGGTGTAATCCTATATATTCACAGCTCGCTCCATCCGATCTCCATTAAAACAGAACCCATCAACGGTATTGACACAGTTTTTATCGAATTAAAGAGTAACTCAAGTAGAAAAATACTCGGAGTGATTTACAGACCACCGGGGCGCACCGCTGAAATTGACTGTTTACTATTCGAATCAATCTCCGAAACAATTAGTCAATGCGAGACGATTATTATGGGTGATTTTAATTTGCCAGTAACGAGATGGGGAAATCCGTTACGATCTCATACAGGACACGACCTGTACACGAACTTATTAGAGAGCGAATTACATCAACACGTTCACGAACCGACGCGAGACTTAAATACCCTTGATCTCATTCTTTCAACAAGTAAAGATTTAGTCAGTAACGTAAATGTCGGCCCAGTTTTCAGTTCTAGTGACCATCGAATAATCACGTTCAATTTGAAAATTAAGGAAATAAAAGTAAAAGACAGTAAGGAGAAGGTACCAAATTATCAAAGGGCGAATTTCATCAGAATGCGATCAATTCTAGAAGACACTGACTGGAGTGAACTGTTGTCAGAGTCAGATATTGATAAGTCATGGGAGGCCTTTACCACAAAACTGAATGAAGTTATAAGCGTATGTGTACCGTATCGATACAGACGTTCAGCAAGGAAGAACAAACCAAAATGGTGGAACGAAGAGATAAAAAACAGCCTCTCTCTCAAAAAACACGCATACAATAAGTACATATTAACTAAAAGCCAAGATGATAAAGTAGAGTTTGACAGAATTCGTCGCGATACTAAGAGATTGATAAAGCGTAGCAAGAAAAACCTGGAAGAATATATAGCGGAATCATGTAAATCAAATCCTAAAGAATTTTATAGTTTTGTTAAGAGTAAAAAAGCCCTTACCTGCAATATCGGTCCACTTACTAAAGGACATGGAAATCACACAAATGACGAAAACGAAATGGCTACAATCCTTAATAACTTTTTTGCATCCGTATTTACAGAAGAGGATTGTTCATCGTTTCAGCCACTTGAGATTAGAGGGAAAGTAAACTTCTTAAATGATATACTCATAGTAGAAAATGACGTTTTGCAAAAAATCAATAAGATGAAAACAAACAAAACCCCTGGACCAGATAAAATTTCCCCAAGAATCTTGAAAGAGGTCAAGCACCAGATCAGTAAACCGCTTACAATCTTATTCAATAAATCCTTAAGAGATGGTAAAGTCCCATCAGATTGGAAACGTGCAAATGTAACACCAATCTTCAAAAAGGGGGACAAGTCACAACCCGGAAATTATAGGCCAATCAGTCTGACATCAGTTGTATGTAAATTAATGGAGACAATCATTCGGGACAATGTGGTGAAATTCCTTGAAGACAACGATATAATAAAACCCTCACAACATGGTTTTCGTAATAAACGTTCATGCTTAACTAACTTATTAGACTTCTTCCACAATGTTTTTGACGCGTACGATGAAAGCAGAGCAGTAGATGTCATATATCTGGATTTTCAAAAGGCTTTTGATAAAGTACCTCATCAACGATTGCTTAATAAACTAATGTCTCATGGTATCTCTGGTAGCATTTACAATTGGCTTCTGGACTGGCTCTCTGAACGTAAGCAGAGAGTAGTCTTAAACGGTGTCTCCTCTCAATGGTTAAACGTTAAAAGTGGCGTACCACAAGGCTCAGTGCTTGGTCCTGTCTTATTTTTGATATATGTTAATGACATAGATGATGGGATCACTTGCAAAATATCGAAATTCGCTGACGATACGAAAATTCTCAGCAAAGTAACTACGACAATTGACAGAGAAGTCTTACAATCAGACCTAGATCGACTAACGTCTTGGGCCAATAAATGGCAAATGAAATTTAACGTTGAAAAATGCAAGGTACTACACATCGGAAGTAATAATGATCACGTTCAGTACTCAATGAATGGTAAATCACTTTCTACAGTAAACAAAGAAAAAGATCTGGGAATCACAATATCAAACGATTTAAAACCCAGTCAACATTGTTCAGAGGTAGTTAAAACTGCTAACAGATTGGTCGGCTTTATTGGGCGTACTTTCGAAAATAAATCAGAAAAAGTCATATTAAAACTGCATAATTCACTAGTACGACCCCATCTTGAGTATTGCGTACAGTTTTGGTCCCCATATTACAGAAAGGACATTGACAAACTGGAAAGAGTCCAGCGAAGAATAACAAAAATGATTCCAAGGCTGAAAAATAAACCTTATGAAGAAAGACTTAAAGAACTAAACTTATTCAGCCTAGAAAAACGAAGGATGCGAGGGGATTTAATTGAAATGTTCAAGATAATCAAAGGATTCGATAATATCAATGTAGAAGATTACATTACTTTTGATCGATCAAATATAACAAGACGACGTCATTCTTTTAAGATTACTGGTAAAAGATTCACATCAAACGAAGCCAAGCACTTCTTTTTCAATCGGATCGTTAACGTTTGGAACTCCCTGCCCGCCAATATCGTCGACAGTAAAACAATTACTACGTTCAAAAATAGACTTGACAAATATTTAGAAGCCAATCCACAACTAAAATACTATCCGTTAACGTAGCAAACTTTGAGTAAGTTCATCCTGATGTACCTAACTTACGAAATGTCGATTCAAAAGACGTCGCTAGTGGCCTGACATCGCTTGCCAGGAAGTAGTGGTAGCAGTAGTGGTAGTGACAGTATGGTCTTGGTTGGCCTTCCTTTCCCTGCCAGCCATGGCTGGGGAGAGAAGCCTTCACCCTTACTATCCTGTATCCTTCACTCTAGAGTAGATAGTGTAGTCTCACAAACAGCCTCGTAAGGGCCAGCAGGCCTGTTGCTGTTTGTTCTTCCTATGTGTTCCTATGTGTTCCTCCTCCTCCTCCTCCTCCTCCTCCTCCTCCTCCTGGCTTCCTCAGTTAGTTGGGGTTTTAAAGGCGTCTCTTCAGTTTCATTAAGGATGCAAAAGAGACACTAAATCATCAATAAGTTCTTCGTTCTCTTATCAAACTCACACTCACTCACTCTTACACTCACCTAACCCACATTCACTCCCTCTTACACTCACTATTATCCGTCCCACACCACCCACCCATTAATCGCCTTTATTTCACCTCTCCATCTACCAGACTCGCACCAACCTCACCAATCCTTACACACCACCTTCTCCAGTTATCACCACACACCACCACACTTACAAAAGTACCTACCACACACCACACCTACAAACAGTACCTACCACACACCACACCTACAAACAGTACCTACCACACACCACACCTACAAACAGTACCTACCACACATCACCCTACTATATAGCAGTACCACACACCACACTACAAACCATTATTAATCTCCCATGTTACACACACACACACACACACACACACACACACACACACACACACACACACACACACACACACACACACACACACACACACACACACTAGTTTAAAGTAAATAAATGAATTCTCTTTAGCATTCTTGATGAAAAAGAATAAATAGTTAGATGCTTCCATTTTTAGAATAATACGAGAATGTGTAGCTAATGTTTCTCTTCTGTCTGCTGGTGTGTGTGTGTGTGTGTGTGTGTGTGTGTGTGTGTGTGTGTGTGTGTGTGTGTGTGTGTTGGAGGTGTTTGCCCTAAGTAGATATATAAATACTGTACGTTTAATGGGAAGTCTTAAGGGGAAAGTTACGCCTGAAAAATATATGCCACTAATTGGGAAGTTAAGTTTGAAAATCGTGTTAAAAAGTCATCGTAATTGTTTTTCCACCCTTGTGTCTCTTCGTCTCTGCCTTTCTCTACAACCTAATCCAATTGCCAATGAACTCTCTTCTGGCAATTATCGGATATCTCTCTCTCTCTCTCTCTCTCTCTCTCTCTCTCTCTCTCTCTCTCTCTCTCTCTCTCTCTCTCTCTCTTTCGTTCTTTCTTTCTTTCTCTCTTTCTTTCTTTTTTTCTGTTTTTCTTTTCCTATCTCTCTTTCTTTCTTCTTTTCTTTCTCTTTCTTTCCTTCTTTTTTTCTTTCTCTCTCTCTGTCTTTCTTTTCCTCTCTCTCTCTCTCTCTCTCTCTCTCTCTCTCTCTCTCTCTCTCTCTCTCTCTCTCTCTCTCTCTCTCTCTCTCTCTCTCTCTCTCTGTCTCTTTCGTTCTTTCTTTCTCTCTTTCTCTCTTTCTTCTTTCTTTTTTTTTCTTTCTTTTCCTATCTCTCTTTCTTTTCCTATCTTTTTCTTTCCTTCTTTATTTCTTTTCCTCTCTCTCTCTCTCTCTCTCTCTCTCTCTCTCTCTCTCTCTCTCTCTCTCTCTCTCTCTCTCTCTCTCTCTCTCTCTCTCTCTCTCTCTCTCTCTCTCTCGTTCTTTCTTTCTTTCTTTCTCTTTCTTTCTTTTCCTATCTCTTTCTTTCTTTTTTCTTTCTCTTTCTTTCCTTCTTTTTTCTTTCTCTCTCTTTCTTTTCCTCTCTCTCTCTCTCTCTCTCTCTCTCTCTCTCTCTCTCTCTCTCTCTCTCTCTCTCTCTCTCTCTCTCTCTCTCTCTCTCTCTCTCTCTCTCTCTCTCTCTCTCTCTCTCTCTCTCTCTCTCTCTCTCTCCTGTGGGTGTCGTGATCCTTCCCCCAGATTGCTTTGGGTACACGTGACCTCTGAACAGCTGTACTGACTGATTCATGCACCCACCTCACCCACCTCACCCACCTCACCCACCTCACCCACCACTCACCGCCCATTCATCCACTTCTCATTTTCTCGCTCTTTTTTATTTTTTTTATTTTGTCTCTCTCTCTCTCTCTCTCTCTCTCTCTCTCTCTCTCTCTCTCTCTCTCTCTCTCTCTCTCTCTCTCTCTCTCTCTCTCTCTCTCTCTCTCTCTCTCTCTCTCTTTTCCCTCTACTCTTCGATTTTCAAAGACAGACTGACATGTTATTTTCCCTCTTGATTAACTCTTTGATCAGTCAGTCAGTCAGTCAAATCAGTCAATCAGTCAGTCAGTCAGTCAAATCAGTCAGTCAATCAGTCAATCACAACACAAGTATATTGGAAATTACACCATAGTTACTCTTCGCTCAGGTTTTAAGAACATAAAAACATAAGAACATAAGAACACAAACATAATGAGGCTGCAAGAGGCCAGTTGACTTACACAAGGCAGCTCCTGTGCACTTAACACCTACCATCTGTTATCTTCATCCATAGATATGTCTAATCTTTCGTTTTGCATGGATGACTGCAATATGTAAACAATGCAAGAAAGCTTCACACCTCTTCTTCCCTCTTTCATTGTATCTATAGTATTCTTATCAGTATTTCACTTATTATTGTACTTCATAGTCGGTTTTGTCCTAGTACATCAAGGGAGAGGGAGAAGGAAGGTCATTTAGGAGACGTTGTACTAAGCATAGAGTTAAAATTACAAGTACAGTATGTGATTTGCCTTACTATGGGAAAAAAATAGCGTGAGTGTATGTATGTATGTATGTATATATGTATGTATGTAAACTAACCCAACGCCTTCCCTCACTCTTTCCTCACATTCCTTCCACACTCTTAAACATTCCCTTCCATGTCCTCTGTATTTATGGTCCTATGTACATTTAGACTACATATGACACCCCTTTCTTGTTACTCTTGTCTGTGTTCTAAGGGTGAGGTGGAAGGGTTGATGCTACAGCAGTAAAGCAGTAAAGTGGAAGAGTGAAGGGATGGAAGGCAAGTAGAACGAGAGTAGACTAGAAGAAGAAGTAGGACAAGAGTACGTTGAATAGGAACATAAAGAACAGAATATAAAAGGAATGAGATTACTATTGTATGTGCATTATTTATTTTTCTCTCTCTCCCTGTGTCTCTTATTTTCTTCATTATGTCTCCTATCCTTTTCTCTCTTCTCCATATTTCCTCCGCCTCCATCTTCTCTGTTTCCCAGTTTCTCTTCAACACATCATTTTATTCTTTACTTTTCTCTCCTCTTTCATATCCTTCTCCCTTTTACCACCTCCCTCTCCCTCTCTCCCTCTCTCTCTCTCTCTCTCTCTCTCTCTCTCTCTCTCTCTCTCTCTCTCTCTCTCTCTCTCTCTCCCTCTCCCTCTCCCTGAAGCCTCATAAGGAAGCCATTAAGAAACAATCAGGGACAAACACCACTTTCTCTCAAGCTTAACATGTTGATAAAATGTGTTACTAGAGAGAGAGAGAGAGAGAGAGAGAGAGAGAGAGAGAGAGAGAGAGAGAGAGAGAGAGAGAGAGAGAGAGAGGGGCAATAAAGTAAAGAAAATACGATGTGGGTGGTCATGATAGCTTCCCCAGAACATTGTGATTTCTACCACATTGATGAGACGTTGTTGTTGTTGTTGTTGTTGTTGTGGTTGGTGTTGTTGTTGGTGTTGTTGTTGTTGTTGGTGTTGGTGTTGGTGTTGGTGTTGGTGTTGAGTATTATCAGTGAGGATGATGATGGTTGTAGAGTAGTAGTCATAGTTGTAGTTGTAGTTGTAATAGTAATAGTAGTAATAGTAGTAGTAGTAGTAAAAAGATGCATATATTTCAAGCATGAATTGTATACATTTTTCTAACCTAATCTAACCTAATCTTTCTCTCTCTCTCTCTCTCTCTCTCTCTCTCTCTCTCTCTCTCTCTCTCTCTCTCTCTCTCTCTCTCTCTCTCTCTCGCAGAAAATCAATCGCTCACTGTAATGCAAACAAATGATAATGAATGAGTGTAGAGGAAAGATACAAAAAAACAAAAAACACACAGACAAACATACAACTAATATACACAGTCAAGATAAAAAAAAAAAAAAACAGACACAAAGATATAGATTATAAACATTTCACCCATTTTGACCACAGACGATATTTATAATTGGTACAGTTAGGTAATAAAACCGCTGTATTTTCTTGCATTCATATGTTTTTTTAATCAGTTTTAATTGTATTCTCAAATTCCTTAAAAAAAGAAGTGAAATATGATAACCAAGAGAAGGATTGCAATGTTGTTTTGGGGTCAGAGAGGCGAGGATATTTTTTTTATAGATATGTGGAAAGCAACAAAGGAAGAAAAGAGTGGTGGTGGTGGTGGTGGTGGTGGTGGTGGTGGTGGTGGTGGTGGTGGTGGTGGTGGTGGTGTCGGTGTCTGCAGAATGCGTTACAAAATACACATAAGTATTCATGGTGTAGAGATAATTATTACAGCCTTTTCTCTCTCTCTCTCTCTCTCTCTCTCTCTCTCTCTCTCTCTCTCTCTCTCTCTCTCTCTCTCTCTCTCTCTCTCTCTCTTGATAGTTTTGTTTCTTTTCATTATTTCTA
>JAPQNM010000018.1:21873830-21878830 GCA_029783475.1 Metacarcinus magister
TTTCTTTAATATATATTTTTCTATCATTTCACTTACTTGTCTTTTCATAGCATCTCTCTCTCTCTCTCTCTCTCTCTCTATTTCTTTACTTGGTCTTTCTTATTTCATGTCTAACTTAAATGTGTTTCTATAATCATGTTTCCTATTTTTCGTCTTCTCTATAATGTATATTTTTCTGTTCACATTTACTTGTATTTTCATAACATTTCTCTCTATTTCTTCACCTGGTTTTCCTTACTTCGTGTTTAACTTAAGTAGAAAATGTGTGTGTATTATAATGTTGTTTTCGCAGCACGAGGAAAGGACGAGACCAGTACATAATCCCTTCCTAGCCTCTGGAGGGCCTCGCTAACACTCCTTAACACCTGGTAGGAATAAAGACAAGGCTCCACCTCCAGCCACTTACCTGTCCTGCCACCACCTATGTATTCCTTCACTAGTTCCTTCACTACTTACTATTAATACAGTTTATCTAACCTTCATTTCTACTTAACTACCACTTACACTCATTATCAATTCATTTAGTGCAAGAAGGATATATGAGATGGAAAGACTTGATATACTACTACTACTACTACTACTACTACTACTACTACTACTACTACTACTACTACTACTACTACTACTACAACATTATTATTCCTATTATTAAATTAACTAAACCAACGTGACTTAGTTCTAGCTTCTCCAACGAGGTGGGGGTTGGGGGGGGTTGGAGTGTTGGAGGGTTTAGGGTGTTGGGGGGCTTAGGGTTTGGGGGGTTGGGGGGGTTGGGGCGGGGGAGAGTTGGGGTAAGGTCTCGTCTGCCCCCAATACTACAAAACCACGTCATCGTCAATTTCATCTCAACTTCATCCCCCCCCCCTCGTTGTTATTCATTGTAGATTCCTTTCATTATCTACATTCATTCATTCATTTATACTCTCTCTCTCTCTCTCTCTCTCTCTCTCTCTCTCTCTCTCTCTCTCTCTCTCTCTCTCTCTCTCTCTCTCTCTCTCTCTCTCTCTCTCTTCTATTTTCCGTCATTTCCTTCCTTTATTATAACAGGAAATTCTCTCCCTCCCTCTCCTTCCCTCCTTCCCTCTCTCCCTCCCTCCCTCCCTCTCTCCTTCCCTCCCTCCCTCCCTCCCTCCCTCTCTCCTTCCCTCCCTCCTACCCTCCTTCCCTCCCTCTCTCCTTCCCTCCCTCCTTCCTTCCTTCCCTCCCTCCCTCCTTCTCTATAACACTTTCTTCCTCTTAATGGTCAGCTAAGGATAGCACGTCATCCACGGAAGTAAGCCATGACTATCAGCACGGTCTCTCTCTCTCTCTCTCTCTCTCTCTCTCTCTCTCTCTCTCTCTCTCTCTCTCTCTCTCTCTCTCTCTCTCTCTCTCTCTCCTCTCAATGGTTAAACGTAAAAAGTGGCGTACCACAGGGTTCAGTGCTTGGTCCTGTCTTATTCTTGATATATGTTAATGACATAGATGATGGGATCACTTGCAAAATATCGAAATTCGCTGACGATACGAAAATTGCCAGCAAAGTAACTACGACAATTGACAGAGAAGTCTTACAATCAGACCTAGATCGACTAACGTCTTGGGCCAATAAATGGCAAATGAAATTTAACGTTGAAAAATGCAAGGTACTACACATCGGAAGAAACAATGATCACGTTCAGTACTCAATGAATGGTAAACCACTTTCTACAGTAAACAAGGAAAAAGATCTGGGAATCACAATATCAAATGATTTAAAACCCAATCAACATTGCTCAGAGGTAGTTAAAACTGCTAATAGATTGGTCGGCTTTATTCGAAAATAAATCAGAAAAAGTCATATTAAAACTGCATAATTCACTAGTACGACCCCATCTTGAGTATTGCGTACAGTTTTGGTCCCCATATTACAGAAAGGACATTGACAAACTGGAAAGAGTCCAGCGAAGAATAACAAAAATGATTCCAAGGCTGAAAAATAAACCTTATGAAGAAAGACTTAAAGAACTAAACTTATTCAGCCTAGAAAAACGAAGGATGCGAGGGGATTTAATTGAAATGTTCAAGATAATCAAAGGATTCGATAATATCAATGCAGAAGATTACATTACTTTTGATCGATCAAATATAACAAGAAGACGTCATTCTTTTAAGATTACTGGTAAAAGATTCACATCAAACGAAGCCAAGCACTTCTTTTTCAATCGGATCGTTAACGTTTGGAACTCCCTGCCCGCCAATGTCGTCGACAGTAAAACAATTAATACGTTCAAAAATAGACTTGACAAATATTTATAAGCCAATCCACAACTAAAATACTATCCGTTAACGTAGCAAACTTTGAGTATGTTCATCCTGATGTACCTAACTTACGAAATGTCGATTCAAAAGACGTCGCTAGTGACCTGACATCGCTTGCCAGGAAGTAGTGGTAGCAGTAGTGGTAGTGACAGTAGTGATAGTCTGGTCTAAAAGATTTCTATGATTTTTTTTTCTCATTGTGCATGGTTGGCCTTCCTTTCCTGCCAGCCATGGCTGGTGGGAGAAGCCTTCACCCTTACTATCCTGTATCCTTCACTCTAGATTAGATAGTGTAGTCTCACAAACAGCCTCGTAAGGGCCAACAGGCCTGTTGCTGTTTGTTCTTCCTATGTGTTCCTATGTGTTCTCTCTCTCTCTCTCTCTCTCTCTCTCTCTCTCTCTCTCTCTCTCTCTCTCTCTCTCTCTCTCTCTCTCTCTCTCTCTCTCTCGTTATGTTTTATCTAATCAATTATCATAACTTCATCCTCTTCCTCCCTTCCCTTTTTTCATTTTATTTCTTTCTCTCCCTTCACACTTCCCTTTTCCCTTCCTCTCTCAACTTTCTTCCCCTCTTCCTTCACCCTTTTTTCCTTCTTCCTTTATCTCCTTGTCTTCCACTCCCTCTCTCCCCCCCCCTCCTCCGCCTCCTTCCCCCTCCCCATGGTTGCAACAGGAAGTAAACTCTTAATGTGTGTGTGTGTGTGTGTGTGTGTGTGTGTGTGTGTGTGTGTGTGTGTGTGTGTGTGTGTGTGTGTGTGTGTGTGTGGGTGGGTGGGTGTGCGTGTGGGTGTGGGTGATAGATATTGATAGATAGATAGATACTAGTTAACATAGATAGATAGATAGTAGATAGATAGATACACAGGTAGGAAATACAATTGTTTATGTTACTTGATAGATAAATAAGTTGATGTATTGTCAGCTTCCTTAAAAAATTAGGTTAACTTTTAAAAATTTCCTTCCTTGCTTTGTTTTCTTTTTTTTTCGTTCAGATAAGATAAAACAAGGCAGTCAGTCAGTGGGTCTTCTCCTCCTCCTCCTCCTCTCCTCTCCTCTCCTCCTCTTCCTCCTCCTCCTCCTCCTCCTCTCTTTCCTGTCCTTTTTTTCCTTCCTTGACTGTCTTAAGTATATAATTATTAGTTGCTTTAGTTTCCTTTTATCCTTTCGTCCGTCTCTTCTTCTTTTAATCTTCTTCATTCATACATTTTTTTTCTTTTCCTCTAAGTGCCTTCAACATAAGTGATTTTTATCTTCTTCCTCTTACTCCTCCTCTTCCTCCTCCTCCTCCTCCTCTTCCTTCTCCTCTTTCTCCTCTGCATCTAAACTATTTTCACCTCAGTTCGAGTCATTTACATACATTTTTGCCATATAAAAAAAGCTGGTTAATGAGAGAGAGAGAGAGAGAAAAAAAGAGGAGGTAGGTCAGGGAAGTGAACGAGGCACCTTGATTCTCCACGTGGGAAAGCCTTGCAAGTGTTAGGAAGGTGTTAAAACAAAGGTAGACAGTGCACTACTAGTATGTCAATGAAAGAAGTGTTAGGTAGGTATGAAGGGTTAACTCTGGCGTTCATTACTACACCCATTACTCAACGTTTTATCAATGATGGTCAAAAGAAGCACTGGTTGGAGGGGATGTAGTGTACTCTACTCTATTCCTTCAATGCTTCCACTATTGTTGTTATAATAAGATTGTGTTGGTAGTGGAAATGTTAGGTTAGTGAATTTTAATGCATTTGTTTAATTCTGTGTTTTAATTCACTTGGTTGTTTCACTTGCTTGTGTTATCTGGTCATTAATTTATGTCTTGCAAGCTAAGTTCAGATTATTTTCTTTTCTCTTCAGTATTACTTAAATTTGAACTGTGTAACTTGAAGCACACTCGTATCTGATAGTTTTCGTGTTGTTGGTGTTGTTGGTGTTGTTGGTGTTGTTGTTGTTGTTGTTGTTGTTGGTGGTGGTGTTGTTGTATGAGTAATAGTTGAAATAGTTATAGTTATTTTCGTTATTGTTGTTGTTCTTTTTCTCCTCCTCTTCTTCATCATCATCATCATCATCATCTCATCTTCTTCTTCTTCTTCTCTTCCTCATCCTTCTTCCTCATCCTCCTTCCTCTTCCTCCGTCCTCACCATGCAGTTTAACCCCAGAAAAAAAAAAAAATCCCAAACGAAATAAATAAATAAATAAATAAATAAATAAATAGATGAATGAATAAATAAACAGCCCACAAAATATATTCATGTCACTCTGAACATTACCTTTGCATATGTACGTAGTTGATTTAATGCACCAGCGGGTACCATAGCGTTTTGTAATGGTAATGAGAGGAACCAGAAGGGAGGTAGAGGAAAGGGATAGATAGATAGATAGATGGATAGATAGATAGATAGATAGATAGATAGTGAGTGATGTATGTATGTATGTATGTATGTATGTAGTTAGAAATTGTGTGTGTGTGTGGGGGGTGGATGGGTGTGTGTGTGTGTGTGTGTGTGTGTGTGTGTGTGTGTGAGGGGAAGTGATGTGCTTCATTACAGTCTATTGAGGTGAACAGCTGTGATCTCCCCTCTTCTCCCCTTCTTTTCCCTCCCCTCTCTTTCCTCCCTTCCCTTTCCTCCCATTTTTTCCTTTTTTTTATATATTTTTCCTTCTTTACCTCCTTTCCCCCTCCTCCCTTTTTTTTCTCTCTTCTTTCCTCTTTTTCCCTCTTCTCCCTCTCCTC
>JAPQNM010000018.1:21888830-21893830 GCA_029783475.1 Metacarcinus magister
CCTTCCCCCCCTCCCCCCCTCACCACCACCACACAACTTCAATTACTCTCCTCTACTATATAAACCTCATTTTGAATCACCTATATCATCCTTACGTCCTTAACTTCCATTCCCTTATTCATTTCACATTCTAGTCCTTATTTTCCTTATCTCCCCTCAACGTATTTGGTTCGCCTTCTTCCCGCGCTATTCTCTAAAGGCGCTGCAATCTCTCAACCACAGCCTCTTGGATCCCACCCGCAATACGACCTAAGGGATCCGATCGTATAATTTAATCTATTCTCCACTTATAGCTCGGTGGGATTCGCTCTCTCACTCACACACATACACACACATACACACACACACGCCGTACCCCTAAAAAGGTCTCAGAACACGATTAGGTTCATTGGTGTGGGTTTGCTAGATTGATGTGAGAGTTTACTTCCCTTCCTCCCACGCACTCCTACTTCTGTCTGTGTGTCTCTTTGTCTCTCTCTGTAGCTGTTGTATCCTGTTGATGTTGGGTTTTGGTGTATCTTCCTTCCTTTCTTTAATGTCTTTTCTTAACTGTCTCCATCTCCTCTTGCTTTCCATCCATTCCTCGCCCTTTTCAATATCCCATCCCGTCTCTCTCTCTCTCTCTCTCTCTCTCTCTCTCTCTCTCTCTCTCTCTCTCTCTCTCTCTCTCTCTCTCTCTCTCGTTCCGTTTCGTGTTCCATTCTTTTACATTCCATTCCCTAACGTGCGAGAGAGAGAGAGAGAGAGAGAGAGAGAGAGAGAGAGAGAGAGAGAGAGAGAGAGAGAGAGAGAGAGAGAGAGAGAGAGAGAGAGAGTGAGTATGTGTGTGTGATTTGCGTATATCTATTTCAGTTGATTTGCATAGAATTTCAAAGCAGCGAAACCTTTTAGTAGTATTTCACACCAACATGTTTTTTACTGTAATACACTTACGTACAATCCCTTCCTGTTCTCTTTAATAATAAGAAGAAAAGATAATATTAATTCATCAACGTAGGAAGTAGAACTGAATAAGAAGAAGGAAAAGTGGATGGGAAGCGAGGGTGGAAATTTAAGAGAAGTGGAAGAAGGAGGACGAAGAGGAGGAGGAGGAGGAAGACAAGAAGACGACAGAAGAAGGAGAGAGGAAGGAAGGAAGGAAGAACAGTAGAGGATTATGAAGAAAGAAAAAAGGAACAATGAAAAATAGATAAATAGACAGAGAAAAAAAAATTAGTGGGATATAAATAAGAAATAAAAGGAATGAAAAAGACATGTAAGAGAGAATTCATACCAAAAAAAAAAAAGTAGGAAGTAGAACTAAAATGTATAAATAAGTTCAAGTTTTCGTAATAAGGAAACACACTTCATGAGCTGGAAGGAAAAAAAAATTATATATATAGTTTCTAGGAATTTATTTACAGGAGAGATTTATTTATTTAAGTTCACTAAAAAGATGCATTGTCTAAGAAGTTTATTTTATTTATTAGTGTCAAGTGGAATGTTATGAACTTCTGTACATCGCGTAAGTTTTGTAAATAAATAAATTCCTTCTCAGTTCTGGGACTAAGATTTGTGTCTAGTATTTTTTTTTCTTCAAGTAATCTCTGAAGTCTTGTTTGTGGAGAAAGTGTCATGTGTGTGTTTTTATGGTAATGTGTGAGAGAGAGAGAGAGAGAGAGAGAGAGAGAGAGAGAGAGAGAGAGAGAGAGAGAGAGAGAAGGTGCATTGTATTCATGAAACTTTGAAATTTACTTTTTTCCGATTCCTCTCATATCCGTTATTCCTACACTCCTCTTCCCTTCCCTTTCTCTCCCCTCACTCCACCACTCACTCCCCTCCCCTCCCCTCCCTTACCCCCAACACAGATGTCCTTACTCCTCCTACTCCCCCTCCCCCAAACACACCATCCACACCCGCACTTATTGTGTATGCGTGTGTGTGTGTGTGTGTGCGTGTGCGTGTGTGTATGTGTGTAGACCCTCTCACTGAAAGCACTTAACACCTCAACGAAAATAATAAAAAAAAAATGACAGACAAAAAAACAGAAATATGCACATTAAATAATATAAAAAAAAAGAGCCAGAAAGGTAAGCAGATATAAAATAAACAAAATTCACGTCCATTTCCATTCCTTGCATCATCCACAACACAATCTCTAGGGCTTGAAAAATCACCCATTCTGCCAACTCTGTATTCAAGGCTCGAACCCCGGTCTCCCTGCATTGGCCCACGCATCACCCTTGAGCCAGGCGCGTGGGTGGTGTAGAGAATATAAATGGGTGATCAAGATGAGGTAAATAGCTTGTTTGTAAGATTATTTTAGTGGTTTTTGTCTGTATTAATAAAGTCGATGGTTGTAGTGATGTGTTGACGAAGCTTATTGTTATAGTATTTTTTCTTTCTATCTCATATAAACAACTAAATATTACGAGATGGCTACGAAGGTTTTATGTAGAAGCATCGAGTTTATAGTTTCTGAACCTCTAAAAGAAGATCGCAGCGTGTTGGTTCAAGAGGAGAAGGAGGAGGAGGAGGAACACATAGGAAGAACAGGAGGAGGAGGAGGAAGAAGAAGAAGAAGTAGTGTCATGGAAACTCAATAAAGTAAAGTTTGAGAACTCTTGAGAAAGCACACGAGCGAGATTTTCCTAAACCAGAAAGAAAGGATAAAGTTTAGAGAAAAAGTTGACATTAATTATCAAGGTTATGAAGTTTATCGTTTTGCTAGAAAAAAAACAACAAAACTTAATAAAAAGAATTATTAAAGGTTCACGTAATAGCTTATCAAATTTATAGAAAAACCTTGAATGTAATGAGAGTAAATCTTTAAAATTCTCTCTGATCCTTAAGTGAAAAAGAAGAAATTAGGGGAAGGATGAAGAGATTGAATTCTTTTGATAATTAGAAGGGAAACATGAGGGTGAAGGGAAACTTTATAATACTCGTGAGGGGACAAAATTATAACTCTAGTAGTTGTAGTTGTAGTTGTAGTTGTAGTTGTAGTTGTAGTTGTAGTTGTAGTTGTAGTTGTAGTAGTAGTAGTAGCAGCTAGAAGACACTGTAGGAACTATAAAAAAATAACTACAGTATGAAAAAGATACACACACACACACACACACACACACACACACACACACACACACACACACACACACACACACACACACACACACACACACACACACACGTTGTACCCTAACACCTGCACACGAACACCTCGTCTTACTTACGATAGAGAAAGAGAGTGAAAAAGAAAGTGAGAGAAAGAGAAAAACAAACAAAATATAACCACATAGTTGTAAACTGAGCAATTTTTTTTTCTTTTTTTTTCTTATTTACAGTGAAGTTATATCCTTAATGTTTAATTTTTTCTCATTAGACTGACAGTTGTTTATCTTCTCCCTTTCTTTCCTTCTTTCCCTTTTTCCCTCTTCTCTCCCTTTCTTTCCCTCTTTCCCTTTTTCCCTCTTCTCTCCCTTTTCATTCACGTTGAAATACACTTTTTTTTTTGTGTGTAAATATTTTGTTTCATATATGACGTAAAATTTCCAGAACATCGAATTTATTATTTTTTTACAATACAACTTTCCTTGCAAATCCTTACATGGCTTTTTACATTACGAAAACTTTCCTTCTTTCTTCCTTTTTCTTCCTCCTTTTCTCTTCTTTCTTCCTCTTTCTTCATCTTTCTAGTCCTCCTCCTCCTTTTCCCTTCTTTCTTCCCCTTTCTGTCTTTCTATTTCCAGTCCTTCTCCTCCTCCTCCTCCTTTTCTTCCCTTTTCTACCTCTTTCCAGTCCTCCTCCTCCTCCTCCTCCTTCCTTTTCTTCCCTCCAGTCCTCTATGACCTCCTCGTATACCCTCACCCCTCCTTACTTATCTTTTCTTTCCTTCCCTGTGTTTCGTTCCCTCCATCTCCTTCCTCTTCTGTAGTAGCCTCCTCCACCCCTTCCCTTCCCTTCCCTTCCCTTCCCTTCCCTTCCCTTCCCTTCCCTTCCCTTCCCTTCCCTTCCCTGCGGTCCTCACACAGATTAAGCCCCAAGATTTCCTCCGATTCTCTGGAGGCTTGTGTATCGCTCTCTTTCTATTGGTCTAAACATTAAGAAGAGAAGAGTACTTTCTCTGGGGAAGGAGGAGGAGGAGGAGGAGGAAGAGGAGGAGTGGTAGTAGTAGTAGTAGTAGTAGTAGGATGAGGATGAGAATGAGGATAAGAGAGAGAGAGAGAGAGAGAGAGAGAGAGAGAGAGAGAGAGAGAGAGAGAGAGAGAGAGAGAGAGAGAGAGAAATAAAATGAAATTGGCCTAGGAAGGAACAAAGGGGTAAGAAAGGGAGGTAGTTTTATTGGTGGAAAAGACAGGGATGGTAAAGAGAGGGACGTGCAGGAGGAGGAAGAGGAGGAGGAGGAGGAGGAGGAGGAGGAGGAGGAGGAGGAGGAGGAGGAAGAGGAGGAAGAGATGACTATAGTAAGAGAGGAAGGGAGAAGAGTGTAAGGGCGAGAGGGAGAGAGAAAAAGAATGACCTATTATTAGGAGGGAAGGGAGGAAGGAAGGGAGAGAGAGGGAGAGAAGGAGGTAGAAAGGGAGAGATGATAAAGGATGGATGCGTAAGAAGCTCAAGTATGCGTATTTTTTTTTCTCTCTCTCTCTACTTAGAAATTAGTCAAGTACTCCATATTTTTTCTCTTCATTCTTTCTCTCTTCTCACTCTCCTTCCTCTCTTTTCCATTCTTTCCTTCTATTTGTATCCTGTTCCATTTTCTCTTCCTCAATATTATACCTCATTTTCTTTTCTATTCTTGTTTCCTTTTTCCCTCCCATTTCCCTCTTTGTCTCTCTCTTTTCCCTCTTTGTCTCTCTCTTTTCTTCGCACACTCCATTCTTCTCCACCCTTCTGTTCCTGTCATTCGCATGAAATCCCTCCTCTCGCTAACCCTCTCACCTTTTTCCTCTCTTTCTGTCTCTCTTTCTTTCTCTTTTTACCCTCAAATGAAAAAGAAAAATATATAAACGACTAGATACAAT
>JAPQNM010000018.1:21898830-21901330 GCA_029783475.1 Metacarcinus magister
CCAATCCTTTCCTCTTCCCTCTACATCCTCCCTTCTGTTTCCCCTCCTCCTTCCCCTCCACAATCTCCTCCCTCCTCCCGCCCCTCGTAGGAAAAAGGAAAGGGAAACATGGGGAAACTTGTGTAATTTGGAAGAGAAAAAGGAAAAGAAAGAAGAGGTAAAAGGAGGAGGAAATAGGCAAGGGAGAGAGAAAAAAAAGAGGGGAAAGAGAAGAAGAGAAGAAGGAAAGGAAAGAAGAGTGAATGGAAGAGGCAGCAGTGAAAGAATGCAGATGGAAAAAGAGGAAAATTGGAGAGAGAAGAAAAATGTGAAACCAGGAAAAAGGGAAAGAGGACAAAAGGAAAGAAGGAAGGAGGGAAAAAAGTGACGAAGGAAGAGGATTGAGACAGAGGATTACTAGGGACAGACTTTTTGGAGGAGGAAAAGGAGGAGGAGGAGGAGGAGGAGGAGAAGAAGAAGAAGAACGAGGTAGTGGAACAAAAAACAGAAGAAAAAAAAGGAGGAAGGAAAAAAAAAATAATAATAATAATAATAACAATAAGTGAAAAAAAGAACATAGGAGATCAAAACGAGAACACATAATAATAATAATAATAATAATAATAATAATAATAATAATAAAACAAAATAAACAGGTGAGGTAGCAGACTTAGAGCCAAGGTACACAAACAGAGTCCAGCGTGTTTTCGTATCAAGGGAACAAAACATGACAGCACACTAACTTGCCTTCAGTGATGGTGGTAACAAGGTATTGGCCTGACCTGCCTACACTCACTCACTCACTCACTCACTCACTCACTCACTCACTCACTCACTCACTCACTCACTCACTCACTCACTCTCACTCACTCGCTCTCCATACTTACTCACTCACTCACTCACTCAAACGCAGATAAACAAAAGCAGACTGTATTGTTTTGTAAATGTGGTGATGGTGGTGGTGTAGTATGGGTAACTATTTCTTTCTTCTTTCTACTACTACTATACTACTACTACTACTACTACTACTACTACTACTACTATTACTACTAATACTACTACTACTACTACTACTACTATTTATTTACTTCTAACCATAATAATAATAATAGTAATAATAATGAAAGTAATACCAATAAAAGTAACGGGTTTTCATTTATCTTTTTTCTGTTAGGTAATTTCCTGTTTAGACTTCCTGTTGTTATGTCACCTCTTTGTCACTATCAGTATGTTGTTTATATGTTTCCTGCCACTGTTACTGTTACTTAGTTGATACAGGAAGAGGAGGAGGAGGAGGAGGAGGAGGAGGAGGAGGAGGAGGGGGAAGGGGAAGGGGAAGGAGAGGATGTTAAAGAACACTACTATCTCTTCTTTTTTTTCTCTTCCACACACACACACACACACACACACACACACACACACACACACACACACACACACACACACACACACACACACACACAGGTACGTGGGGATGAGGCTGACTCTCTATCCTTCTCATGTCACTCTTGGGTAAAAGCTTCTGGGGAAAGAGAGGGAACGTGGAGAGAGGGTAAGGGAAGGGCAGGTGAGGGGAGAGAAAGGGAGAGGGAGAGAGAGGAGGGGAGAGGAAGGGAGAGAAGAGGAGGGGAGGAGAGGAAGGGAGAAGTGAGGGGAGAGGAAGCTAATGTGAAAAACCAAGACAAGCGTAAAGAGTGTGTGTGTGTGTGTGTGTGTGTGTGTGTGTGTGGGTGGGTGGGTGGGTGGGTGTGTGTGTGTTTATTTATTATAATTTGGTATTCAAGGAACGAGCGTCATTTACATAGTTTTTCCAGTTGGTATCTCAAGGTCATTCTATTTTAGGGGAACAAGATAAAAAATGTATATTATATGAACCTTATCATTCTCTCTCTCTCTCTCTCTCTCTCTCTCTCTCTCTCTCTCTCTCTCTCTCTCTCTCTCTCTCTCTCTCACCTGTCCATTTTCACCTGTCTGCCTCATCAACATCACTGTCCAGAATGTATCGTCTTATTTCAGTCTAATTAAGGTGTGTGATAGCCAATCTATGCGAGAGAGAGAGAGAGAGAGAGAGAGAGAGAGAGAGAGAGAGAGAGAGAGAGAGAGAGAGAGAGAGAGAGAGAGAGAGAGTAAACACATTTTCTCTAATTCTTGGTCCAACCTTTTTTCGCTCTACTTATTTTCTAGTCATGTTCAATCTGTCACATTCATTCCAACTCTACTGAAGATGAAACTAAACTCCTCTCTCTCTCTCTCTCTCTCTCTCTCTCTCTCTCTCTCTCTCTCTCTCTCTCTCTCTCTCTCTCTCTCTCTCTCTCTCTCTCTCTGGTTCTCCAATTTCCAAAACTTTCAGACATGACAGACCGTTGCTCTTGATGTGTGTGTGTGTGTGTGTGTGTGTGTGTGTGTGTGTGTGTGTGTGTGTGTGTGTGTGTGTGTGTGTAGGTGGAGGTGATGGAAGGTTTGGTGAGTGGAAGATGGACATTCAAACAGTGGAGGAGAAATTTGAGCAGAAATGTGTTTT
>JAPQNM010000018.1:21906330-21916330 GCA_029783475.1 Metacarcinus magister
CCTAAGATAAAAAAGGGTGATACTCGACTCTGCATAACAGCTTTGTCAGACCACTTGAAAAAGGGCGGTGGTGGTGGTGGTGGTGGTGGTGGTGGTGGTGGTGCTGCACTCTTGCCCTCTTGCCCTCTTGCTGTTGATGTTGTGAAATTAATAATAATGATAATAATAATAATTAAAAAAAAATGGCTATTCACTGTGATGCCACGAAAAACGATCCTTCCCTTGCACAACCCATCTCGAGTAGAGGTTGGTTGGCAATGTGTTCTATTTAATTCATCTCATCCATCATCTGCACCGCGGGAATTGACGTGGAAATACTTGGAAACTGATAAAAAACCCCCCAATATTAATGAAGTCATTGTTTCCTTCAGTAACTCCTTCTAGATAAGAGTCAACAGCATGGAATCATACATAGAGACATGGAATACAGTGTAGCATCACCACAACCTCCCTTAACTAACACACAAGTCGTTAAGTATTGGGGTACACTTTCAGGTTGAGTCGTGGAGGGAGGGAGGGAGGGAGGAAGAGTAACACGGATGCGTTCCCAAAACAAACCTGATAGTTACCTCCTCGAAGCAGATATCCGGTCATGCCTTGATTCAATGTGTTCGGTGTTTGGTCTGGTTCATTTGGTGGTCTAGAGGGCAGGCCACCCACTATGACCTGGTTTGACCTTGAACACTCTCTGGTTTGTAATTCTTGTATTAAGTTTCAACCTCTTCAAGGGTATACATTACTAAACCAATGTGTACAGTAAACTACATCATTGCGTGTCGGAAATAAGCTTGCATTCCAGAGTAAAAATAACTCTACTATATCAGTGGAAACCTTTAACTGTATTTCGTGGAGTCTTATTTTACTTTTCTCGTATCAACATTAGCTTGAATTGCTCAGCATCAACGACACAAACTCCTTCCTGTGTGACTGGCGTTCCCTTGGTAGTGACTGAAACAGAAGAGGACCCAACACTGAGCCCTTAGGAACACCACCACCACAAACAAACCTTGAATCACTGCAGCCTCGCCCCTCGTGACACACAGTACTGCCTTGCTTCCCTCCACCTGCCTCGCCTCACCTCACTAACATGACTGAAAGACGGACACTTGTAGTAATTTCTTAACTTAATAATGGAATAGTTTGCCCTTATCGACTGGTACATTTTCATGATGTTTAGGTCTTGTAAAAATTGAAGATGTATTACTTTACCTCAAAACATATGTTGTCTTTACCTCTTTCCTCACACATCCATTATTTTTATTTTATTTATTTTTTTTCAGAACATTTACGTCATCAAACTTTTTTTTATTTTTTTTTATTTGTGGTTAAAAAAGCTATTGACAAAACGCTGCTTGAGTGTCACTTCCATAATCTTGGTGTTTGTTTATTGCAGACGATGAAACATTAAACAAACAATAAGAAAATAAATAGATAAATAAACAAACATAAATCAAACTAGTGTTCCTTATGCAAAACTATCAAACACACAAATAAAATTATATATACTTTTTTCATTAATGTGTTTCATGCAGTAATATTTTTTGTTCTATATAAGAATTCATAAACATATATTTTTTTTTTATTATGAAGCATTAATATTCTTCCCCTTCCCCTAAGGCTCCGAGCTTAATTAGCTTGGCAGGCAAAAAAAAAGAGAGACAGGAGAGAGGTAGGGAGTGGGGGAGGGGGGGGAGGGGGGAGGGAGGGGGTGAGGTAGGTAGGGAGGGAAGATACGGAGGAAGGGAGAGAAATTATTACTTCTCTGACCTTTATCAATTTTTTTTCTATCATATGTTATGTTGCTTAGTGTGTGTGTGTGTGTGTGTGTGTGTGTGTGTGTGTGTGCGTGTGTGCGTGTGTGTGTGTGTGTCAGGAAGGAAAGGAACAAACAGTCATGGGAGTCTATATTTATTTTTCCTTTTTTCCTTTCAATAAAGACGAAAGGAAAGAAGAGGAGAAGGAAAGGATTAGAGGAAAGACCAGAAGAAGCAAATAAAGGATAAATGAGAATAGTGTAGCTTAGAAACAGAAGAAAAAGAGAGAAAAAGAGAGAGGAAAAGGAAGAAAAAAAAAGAGAGAGAGGAAAAGAAAGTCGGAAGAACACAGAAAATGGATTGATCAAAATTAAATAGTATAAAAGAAAATGGGAAAAAAACAATAAAAGGCAGTCAAGAGAGAGAGAGAGAGAGAGAGAGAGAGAGAGAGAGAGAGAGAGAGAGAGAGAGAGAGAGAGAGAGTGTGTGTGTTGGGGGTCGAAGGAAATTGGAAAATGGGAAGGGATGAAATCAGTGATCCGTAAATCCTTTCTAAGTGCTTAAGGAAATTTTGTTTAGTACCCAAAGAGGAAAGAAGAGGAGGAGGAAGAGGAGGAAGAGGAGGAGGAAGATGAAGAGGAGGAAGAGGAAGAGGAAGAGGAAGAGGAAGAGGAAGGGGAAAGAGGAGAAGGCGAAAAGCTAAAAACAAATAAGAAGAATAAAAAGTATTGCAGAAGGAAAAAAAGTTTGAGGAAAGAAAAAAAAAAACTGAATGAGGACAAAACTCAAAAGTGTAAACAAGAAGAAGGAATTAATAGATAAACGAGTGTGAAGGAAAGGGTGAAGGAGGGAAGGGAGGGAGAAGGAAGGGGAGAGGAAGGATCATTAGGAGGGTGAAGGGCAGGTGAGGGGACACTAGCGGGTACTCAAGGGGACAGACAGGTGTCCAGTGAGGAGCAGTTAGTAGCCTTAACATGTCACCTCCTCCTCCTCCTCCTCCTCCTCCTCCTCCTCCTCCTCCTCCTCCTCCTCCTCCTCCTCCTCCTCCTCCTCCTCCTCCTCCTCCTTCTTTTCCTCCGTCTCCTCACTCCCATGCCTAACTTTCTCATCTTTCATCTCCTTCCTTCCTTCCTTCCTGTGTGTGTGTGTGTGTGTGTGTGTGTGTGTGTGTGTGTGTGTGTGTGTTTAGTCACGGTCTGTCTGTCTTTCCTTTTCTTGCACTTTCTCCGCGTCTGTCTGTGTCTGCCTGTCTGTCTGTTTCTCTTGCTTTTATTTACACTGACCATCTGTACTTCTGTCTATCTATCTATCTTCATGTCAGTGTTTATATGTCACGTTTATTTTTTTTCTGTTTGTCTGTCTTTTTATCTGTTCTAGTGTCTCTCTGTCTGTCTGTGTATTCTTCATTGCATTCTTTCCTTCTGTCCATCCATCGTGATAAGAACATCGAATTCCGTATCCTATTCTGCTTCCTATTTCAAAGTTTCTTCTCTTAATGCCATCAAGGACACGAAGGACATATTCAAACATATATCACATGCCTTCCCTTTTCACACCTCGATGACTGGGTAGTAAGTATGTGTGTGTGTGTGTGTGTGTGTGTGTGTGTGTGTGTGTGTGTGTGTGTGTGTGCGTGGGCGAAAGGAAGGAGGCTGGAATTAGTACACATAAGATAAGCACTAATAAAATACGTGATGGATTCCTGGAAGACAGATGGTTGGTGTAGTGGTAACGCCTCGCCTTGCCTTGCCTTGCCTTGCCCTCTTCTGCTATAGGCTGTTAGGAAAGGGATGGGATGGGAAGGAAGGAGGCTAAGTAGGTCAGGTCAGGTTAAAAAGAGGTCATATGAGCTACAGCGGCAGAAGTTTGTCAATTACTGAGATGAATGAAGAAGACGGCGATGAAGGGAAAATTATATGAGGAAGAAAGTTTTGCGTGGAGAGAAGAAAAATGGAAGGAAAGTAAAATGGAGGATATGAAGATAGAAAGAATGGAAGGTAGGAAAGAAGGAAAATAAGATGGAAGATGGGAAGAAAGAAAAAATGGAAGGATGGAATATAGGAAGGATGGAAGATAGGAAGGAAGGAAAATAAGATGGAAGGAAAGAAGGAAGGAAAGAAGGAAGGCAGAGAGGAAGGAAGGATGGAAGGAGGCGAGTAGTAAGTCTGTAGAGAAAGAAATGTTCTATTTTATATAAATCTTAGATCTTAAAGACTTTTTATTTCAAGATTTGCGATGGAAGCTGGAAATAATTTTAAGAAAAACCTAATTTAAGATGATAATTTGCTGGCATTAGACTAAACTTATATATATTTAAGAAAAAAAATAATGGAAACCTATTAATTCTCTGTGGGCGATACTAGCTGGTGTTACACATACTTTTCAAGGGGAGGGAGTGTCTGTACATGTGTTACAGAGCTTGACAAGACGGGAAAATGGGTTAGAAACTACCTACAAAAGCGTTACGTATATAATGAATAATCCGCAACAATAAATTACCCTAAAAAAAAGTGTTACATAAATTTTGAATGTTTCGTAAAAGTTTGCAAAATATAGAACCAAACTTGGGTCACGTCTACAAAGGAATGTTATGAATGTTTGCAGCAGTTTGTTGATGAGATTTACGGATGCGTCTGGCAGCTCAGAGACAAGCACGATGAGTATTTGAAACAGTTTGCAATGAAAAAGAGAGGAATGTTTCTTTAAATGTTCGCTGGGAAAAGTCACACATGTTTTTTTTATCAGTTTGCAAAAAAAATAAAAAAACGATGATTTGTTTCAGTCTGCAGTGAAAAGTGATACATTTTGAAAACAGTTCGTAAAAAAAAGTGCTGAACATACAAAGGAAAACAGTGACATTTTCAGTCAGTAGTGAGGAGAAACGATATTTTTTGAACAGTTAGTAGGAGAGAGAGAGAAAAAAAAAGAGATGAACATTCTTTATATATTACAAGACAAATGCTTCTAACAATTTACAAGATATAAAAGTCTCAAATACATAAACAGTAAACAGAAAGAAGCTATGAACATTCCTAACAAAAACATACCCAGACAAGCAACACTATTTAACAGCAACAATTTCACGAGGAAGGCTGTTAAATTCCCCCATAATTTTACTGCTCAGCCATTAGAGAGAAGACAAAGAGAGAGAGAGATGGGCGTATGGGTGAGTCAGGACAGAGAAGCACCACCAGGGAATTGTAGGGAAAGAAGGAGAGAGAGACAGAGGAAGGAAGGAAGGAAGGAAGGAAGGGCGACCTAAATCCCACTGCTTCACACTACTGACAGAGACGATAACAGTTTCGTCCCTAGCTTGTGACATGACACTGCGGGGCTGAGAGGGCAAAAAAAGAACAAGAGATAATGGATGGAGAGAGAAGCACAAAGATGATGGCGAGGATGACTGTACGTAAGGCAAGGTATCATAGCCATTGAGGTGAAGAAGGAAAGATGAAGGATGAAATGGCTAAGAGGAAAGGAAGGAAAGGAGTATTGAGAATGGAGGAGAAAGATAAAGATAGTTTGTGTGGGTGGCCGGGAGGAAGGGAATGGTGAAATGGAAGAATGGAGGAAGGTAGGGAATAGGATAGATAGATAGATAGATAGATAGAGAGAGAGAGAGAGAGAGAGAGAGAGAGAGAGAGAGAGAGAGAGAGAGAGAGAGAGAGAGAGAGAGAGAGAGAGAGAGAGAGAGAGAGAGAGAGGTGGCTATAGAGAAGTAGGAAAGGAAGAAAAGACAGAGAGGGAGGGATGAGGGAAGGAAGGGAGGGAGTGAAGGAAGGAATGAAGGAGGGAGTGAAGGAGGGAGGGAGGGAGGAAAGGATTGTAACATCAGCAATAGTGTTAGGAAGACTCTGGAATTGTTGTTGTTGTTGTTGTTGTTGTTGTTGTTGTTGTGGTGGTGGTGGTGGTGGTGGTGGTGGTGGTGGTGACGACTTTTATTATTATTACTGATTGTATCGCTGTAATTGCGTTGATGTTATATTGGTGGTGTTGTTAGTGGTGGTGTTGATTGGGATTGTGGTGTTGATAGTGTTAATGGTGGTGATTACGGTATGCATGGTTATTTCATTAGTGATTAGGTTAGGTTAGGTTAGGTTAGGTTAAGTAGGCTAGGTTAGGTTAGGTTAGGTTAGGTTAGGTTAGGTTGCCCTGTTGGTGGTGTTCTTAGCAGTGCGGGGTGGTATTGCTAGTTGTGGTGATGGTAGTGGTGTTAATACGTAGTGATAATGGTGGTGGTGGTTTTCTTGATACGTAGTGATAATGGTGGTGGTGGTGGTGGTGGTTGCAACTGCAGCAGCGTGACAAAATGTGTTTCACCTTTGCATGTCGTAGTGAGGTCCATCATGGCAGACGTTGTATTGCACTAGAGGGAGTTACATGCAGATTACATCCCCTTCCTCTTCCCTCTCATTGTGGCTCTTCCTTCCATTCCCTTGTCTTCCCCTTCCTTCATCTTCCCTCCCCCTCCTTCCTCTTCCTTCCCCTTCCTCTTCCCTGTCATTGTGGCTCTTCCTTCCATTCCTTGTCTTCCCCTTCCTTCATCTTCCCTCCCCTTCCTTCCTCTTCCTTCCCCTTCCTTCCCTTTTCTTCCTTCCTCTTTTCTTCCTCTTCCTTCCCCTTCCTTCCTCTTCCTTCCCCTTCCTTCCCTTTTCTTCCTTCCTTTCCCTTTTTCTTCCTCTTCCTTCCTTTTCTTCCTTCATTCATTCTCACCTTTTACTAACTTCTCTAACCTTCTCTAATTTCACTGTTCTTTTCCCTTCATTCGTTCTTTCACTCTCCTTTTGTCTCCGTCTCTCTTTCATCTTCCTCTTCCTCTTCCTCACCTGGCGTGTTCAGCGGTTTGGTGTCTATTAATTAAGCGGCAATATTATGTTTTACTTAATAACTGCACCGTTGCGTTGGCCTTGGCGAGAGAGAGAGAGAGAGAGAGAGAGAGAGAGAGAGAGAGAGAGAGAGAGAGAGAGAGAGAGAGAGAGAGAGAGAGAGAGAGAGAGAGTTGGCTATCACGTTCTAGGTCAATGAACTGTCTTACATCATAACTCGTAGAGAGAGAGAGAGAGAGAGAGAGAGAGAGAGAGAGAGAGAGAGAGAGAGAGAGAGAGAGAGAGAGAGAGAGAGAGAGAGAAATAAAGAGAGATTAAGAGAGAAAAAGTACCCCTCCCCCTCTCTGTTGTTACAAAATGGTTCTGTGACTGCGAAGTTATGTAACACTGTAATCTAGTTCCCTCATTCTTAAGGCACTGCACTATACTATACGACGTTGCAGTTACTCTTTAGGTGATCACTGCCAGACTAACACTGATTATTTTGTCTCATGTTGGCACTGTTAACACGGGCTAGTTAGGTGCCCCTCCTAATCACCCCCCCTAACACCCTCCCCCCCTCCCTCCCTTCCTGAGTCACGTGTGTTCGTTTGTTCGTGTGGAAGGAAGGAATAGATCGGTTTTTATATGTTTATTATACTGGTCTGTCGTTCTTATGGTGCTTAGGTCTGGTTTATATTGTATGGTTTTTTTTATTTTTTTTTTTTATATATATGTTGGATTCTGAATGGTGATATTTATGTTTGTCTTTTCTTTTCGTTTGTTTGTATGTGTTATTTTTTTTTTTTATTGTGAGTGTGGTGGTGATTTGTATTACTGTGGTGGTGTTTGGATATTATATGAAGTGTTTTTGGCTAGGTGTTTTTTTTTTTGGGAGTGTTAAGCTTGAATAAACCTAAGCTCTTTACACCCCCAGTTTTAAATACATATAAATTTTGGTCACACCCACACACCCACACACCACACACACACACACACACACACACACACACACACACACACACTCACACACACACCCACACCCACACCCACACACGCACACACTCTTTCAGTCTTTCTATTAGAGTGAATTTGATTTCCTTTGTGATAACTAATACAAAGAAAAAAAACTCTTTACTTATCTATTCGTGCTGCACACCACTCCCTAACCTCCCCTCACTCCCTCCTCCCCACACCTCGTCCCCGTCACTTCCCCTCAGCCAACCCCACACGTCAGCCTTCTCCCCTTACCCACCTCCATCCCCTCACCGTCCCCAACACACGCTTTACCGCCATTACCACACTTCCCTCACTCAATACTCCGTCCTCCCCTCACTCAGCCCCATTCCTCCCCTTCCTCATACCTCTATTCCCCCTTCACTCTACTCATTACTTCCCCTCGCTAAGCGTAGGACTCCAATATTTTCTGCCCTCCTTCCCCACCTGAATTCCTATACCTTGAACAGTCTCCCAAATCCCACACTATTGCTATGTTTCATTACACACGAGAGAGAGAGAGAGGTGTCAGCGTGAACAATTGTATTCTGTGTTAATTTCTCTTTCTCATTCTCTCCCAATAACGTGGACAGCGGTGCAATGTTGGCCAGACAGACGCCACAACACCTCCCTTCGATGTCCCGTAAATGTATAGTAAATTGAGGTCGTGGTGGTGGTGGTAGAGGCAGAGTTTGTGTTGGTGGGATGAGGATTGTGTTGAGGAGAATGTGCTGTGTGTTGTGTGTTGTGTGTTGTGTTTGAGAATTAGTTATGTCTCCTCTTCTCCTCCTCCTCCTCTTCCTCTTTCCTCCTCTTCCTCCTTCCTCCTCCTTTCCTCTCGTCCACAGCTCATGCCTTTACTCCTCCTTGTTTATTTTCTGCCTCTCCTCTCCTCTCCTCTCCTTTCTTTCCCCTCCACTTTTCTGTTTACCTCTCAAATATTCATATTGCGTATAGCATCTTACTCTGTCCTTTTACTCTTTTTTTTTTATATTTGCTCTATTTATTTTTATTTTGCATTTCCTTTCATCTTCTTTCTTCCTTCTCTTTCATCTTGTCCATTTCTCACTTCATCCATATTCTTCAACGTCTGAATACTGCCACTAGCACTCTCTCTCTCTCTCTCTCTCTCTCTCTCTCTCTCTCTCTCTCTCTCTCTCTCTCTCTCTCTCTCTCTCTCTCTCTCTCTCTCTCCTCCACCTCACCACATCCCCACAACATCCACATCTTTCCTTTTCCACATCCCACATCCTCCTCCCTTCTTTTCCTGCACTCATTCAATATTAGACGTTTTATGCATGCGGCTTTCCATACAAATTGGACCCCGGGTTGGGAAGGACAGGTGGATGGTTGTTGGTGCGCGAGGGAAGATCAGGTTATGTAAGGGAGCCGTGTCCAAACTTTCTTAATTAGATGACTAAGTAAGGTTTTAGTAGCGTGCAGGAAGGCGGGAAGGTGGTAGAGAGGGAGGAGTTAAGACTTAGAGGAAGGGGAGGAAGAATTAAAAGATAAGTAGATATGAAGTGCAGATGTGGGAGGTGGAAAGTTAAGGAAAGAGAGAAAGAGAGAAAGAAAAAAACCGATACCCACTCTTACTTTCTCTTTTCTCTCTCTCTCTCTCTCTCTCTCTCTCTCTCTCTCTCTCTCTCTCTCTCTCTCTCTCTCTCCACACCAATGACAAAAGGCCTCCGAGTCTCAAGAAGTGTGTAGCTGATTGGTGCATTCATGTTCCTTCTCAGCCAATTAGAGACAAGCACACTGCCTGAGAACCCAATCTGGAGGAAAGGAGGGAGAGAGGAGGAAGGAAGGAGGGAGAAAGGAGGGACACAGGAGGGAGAAAAGAAGGAGAGAGGAGGGAGAAAGGAGGGAGAAAGGAGGGAGAGAGGAGGGAGAGAGAAAGGAGAGAGGAAAAAAGGAGGGAGAAAGGAGGGAGAGAGGAAAGGAGAGAGGAAGGAGGAGAGGAAAGAAAGGAGGGAGAGAGGAAGGAGGGAGGAAGGAGGAAGAAAGGAGGGAGAAAGGAGAGAGAGGAGGGAAAAAGGAGGGAGAAAGGAGGAAGGAAGCAGGAAGGAGAGAGGAAAGAGGGAAAAAGGAGGTAGAAAAAAGGGAGAAAGGAGGAAGAAGGAGAGAGCAAAGTAGGAAGTAGGAAGGGAAGAGGAGGAGAAAGTTAGTGGTGAGATATGCATACATACATACATATAAATATACATACATGCATACATATGAGAGAGAGAGAGAGAGAGAGAGAGAGAGAGAGAGAGAGAGAGAGAGAGAGAGAGAGAGAGAGAGAGAGAGAGAGAGAGAGAGTGTGTGTCTATATACCTCATTTCAATTCTGTAATAAAACAATAAAAAAAAGTCATAGAACTCAAGAAAATTAGGAAATATTAGGCGGCAACGAAAATCTCCTCCTCCTCCTCCTCCTCCTCCTCCTCCTCCTCCTCCCCTC
>JAPQNM010000018.1:21926330-21933830 GCA_029783475.1 Metacarcinus magister
TCTGTCTGTCTGTTTGTCTATTTGTCTGTCTGTCTGTCTGCCTGTCTGTCTGTCTGTTTGTTTGTCTGTCTGTTTGTCTGTCTGTCTGTCTGTCTGTCTGTCTGTCTGTCTGTCTGTCTGTCTGTCTGTCTGTCTGTCTGCCTGTCTGTTTGTTTGTCTGTCTGTCTGTCTGTCTGTCTGCCTGCCTGTCTGTCTGTCTGTCTGCCTGTCTGTCTGCCTGTCTGTCTGTTTGTCTGTTTGTCTGTCTTTCTGTCTGTCTGTTTGTCTGCCTGTCTGCCTGTCTGCCTGTCTATATGTCTGTCTGTCTGTCTGTTTGTATATATGTTTTATGTACGCATGTATATATGATTGCATGTACATTAATATTTGCCTGTGTGTTTTTGTGTATGTATGTGAATGTATATGATTATTAATGTATGTATGTATGTACGTATGTATGTATTTACGTATGTATGTATGAATGTATGAATGTATGTGTGTATGTATGTATGTATGTGTATATGTATGTGTGTATGTATGTGTGTATGTATGTGCGTATGTATGTATGTACGTATGAATGTTTGCATGCAATGTTTGTTCTGCCTCATTTCTGGAAGTCTGTGTTAGGGCCGTTGCGTGTTGCTCTCTCTTTTTTTTCTCACACACACACACACACACACACACACACACACACACACACACACACACACACACACACACACACACACACACACACACACAGAGGAAGGAAGGGAGCAATGACTTCCCTCTACACATGTATAAATATTTTTGTGTTTATCGTAACGCCTTCCCGCCAGAAATAGAAATAAGGACAGGAAAGAATAAATGAATAAGCAAGTAACGGAATGGGAACGAGAGGAGAAGCAAGGAATAAACGAGATAGGGAAAAGATAGATAAGATAAGACACTGCTAACCCACGTCCTATTTAGTGGAAATCAGTGACTCGGAGGTGGATAAGAAGGAGTAAGACACGTGACGAGAACAACAGAGACAGAATAATGATAATGATTGTAATAGTATAGACAACACGAACCATCAGAGTAAGTACAAAAAACGACAATTGAATATAATAATGATATAGTAATACTGTTAAAAACACTAAAGATACAGTCGTTCAAGGAAATCATATCGCCTCTTACGTATATTTGCACTATTATGGTGCATGCAGAAGGGGCTTTTAATTGTATTGATAATTGACTAATAAAAAATAAAAAACCCAGCAGCCAATGCACACACACACAACTACTTCTGCAACACAAGCACTACAACGCACACCACCAACACACACACACACGCACTCACTCACTCACCTCGCACACACCCCAACAATCACACCCCGAACACACACAACCAAAACTCACTTCCACAACACACACCCACCCACGCACCAACACACTCATCGCTCCACACTAATCCACAACACAACACACTCACTCCCCCCCAACACACACACACACACACACACACACACCTACACTCAATCTCCCATTACAGCCGCTTAGACTCTCCCAACACACACATATCCACACTCACTTCCCCCAACACACACACCCACACTAACTCCCCTAGCACACACACACCCTAGTTTGTGTTTGAGTGAGTCTCGTGTTGTCCTGTCTCCATGTTGTACTTTCTCCATGTTGACCTGTATTGAGTTTAACCTATCCAAACATGAGTGTACTTTCCTTGCACCACCTTCGCCTCCACCACATTTTATGCATCATTGTGGGAAGCTGAAACTCGTGACTTTATTAATTTTGTATTCATGTCATCTTGTGCCTCTATCATCCCTCCTGAGAAGATTCTTTTTATCCCCTCTTTCCAATCTCCTTACCGCTTTATTAAAAAATATGATAAAATCTCTCGCTCTTTCTTTCTTTTCTCTCTCTCTCTCTCTCTCTCTCTCTCTCTCTCTCTCTCTCTCTCTCTCTCTCTCTCTCTCTCTCTCTCTCTCTCTCTCTCTCTCTCTCTCTCTCTCTCTCACGTTACTTCACCATTCTCTCAATCTATACATTCTCTCCCTTATCTTCATCTTGCTATTTAGAAATTCATAATATATATATATACCATCTATAATTTTTGTCTTTTTACGTATTTGTATTTATTTTTTCTTTCTTCCTACACAATTTTTCATACATATTCTTAATTTCAAATAATTCCACCCAAGCCTATATATATCAAATCCTCTTACCTTTATCCACACTCTTTTTCTCCATTACATTTTTGCACACATTTTCATTTTCTATTTTACTTTCTTTCTGAGGTTAGTACTGTGAGATGTTTCTATTAACACTCATTGTGTGTTTTTACTTACGTGGCAGTTTGTTTAGCAATGATAACTTTTTGCTAAATAAGTTTCATATCAATCAAGGCTTCTAATGTATTCTCTTAAAAAGCATAAAAAATGGTCTTTCCATAGTTACATCTAGCTTGTCTATCTCTCTCTCTCTCTCTCTCTCTCTCTCTCTCTCTCTCTCTCTCTCTCTCTCTCTCTCTCTCTCTCTCTCTCTCTCTCTCTCTCTCTCTCTCTCTCCCTCGTACACTCTCTATCAATATCTCTCTCTTACGTGACTCATGTACTTCCCATTATGTATGTTTTATGTAAATCATCTGACCCTCTATAGTAAGATGCAAAGTCCAATCTGAATGGCTTGCCTTCTCCTCAAATCCTCGTGTTTCATATAATTTATTAAGTTAATTTGTTACCTATTACCAAGTCCATTAAACTACTGTATTATAACTCCACATTGCCACATGCATCCAACACTTTGCATGCAGTCTTTAATATACAGAATCAGCACTTGGTATCACTTTTCATCTCGCCATTGTCTCTAGTTTCTCTTATTTGTTGTTGTAGCTCGCTTTATCACACTCAGGTGGTGGCGGGACAGGTACATAACCAAGGTAATCAATTGTATGTTTGGTCCATCTTACACTTTCACACCCAATGTCACTAGTTGTTGTTACTGTGGTCTCTTCTATTTCTTTTAAGTTTTGAGTTAGTCATGATCAACACCCTTTCTCCTCCTCCTCCTCCTCCTCTTCCTCTTCCTCCTCCTCTTCCTCCTCCTCCTCCTCCTCCTTTTTCTCCGTGTGCTGTAACTTTTTCGCTCCATCACTCTTTAAGGTCAGTGGCAATATTGAATTTGGTTACTGCTAGACAGACAATTTCTGACCTTTTTTTTTATATTTATTTCATGTCAACCTTGCCAGTATTTCAATTTTCCATTTTATTCTATTCTTTTTTTTCGCCGTTATTCCAGTTATTTTTTCATTTTTTCTTGGATTTCTTTAACCCATTTTTTTCCCCAAGGGTTTCTGTTCTTTTTTTCTTTTTTTCGTTGTTGTTATTGTTGTTGATGTTGTTGTTGTTGTTGTTGTTCTGTGATTGGTGTGAACTTGTGTGTATTTTTCTCTGCATCGGATTCTTCTGAACACACTTGGAAGGTTCATTCACTCACTCTCCTCTTCACTCTTCATTACAATTACATATTTCGTTTCCACATTTGCTTGTTACGTTTCTCATTAGCTTATATATTTTCTTAAAGTCAAGCTACCTCATTATCTTCTCTTCGTCTAACCTTATCTCTCTATATTTGTCTCTCTTTATCTCTCTTTCCCTCGTCTGTTTCTCCTTTCCTCACAATGCTCTTATCATGTCGTGTTTCTTGCGTTTCCTTGCACAATGCTCTTATCATTTCTTTGGTGTTCGTGTTGTCATCGATGTGTCACTGTGGAACAATCAGCGTCATATTTCAAGTCTCCTGTGAACAAATTTCTCTTCTCCACTAAATTGTCTCCGTTTATTTAGAGTTTCTTTGCAAAAATATGAAGGGAAAAATAATTATTCTCATAGTCACTTATAACACGTTTCCACCGAAGAGATTGCTGTGTGTGTGTGTGTGTGTGTGTCTCTCTCTCTCTCTCTCTCTCTATCTCTCTCTCTCTCTCTCTCTCTCTTTATTTTCTCTCGACGAGGGGGGGAGGGTGGGCAGTGTGGACGAAGCTAAAATAATAAAAAGTGGAAAAATAATAACTGGAATAAATTAATTGATTTAAAGAAAGAAATCTGATAAAGAGGATAGAGATAAACAGAGGAACAGTTTAAAGGGAGAAAGATGGTAATGAGTAAATAATATAAAGAGAGAGAGAGAGAGAGAGAGAGAGAGAGAGAGAGAGAGAGAGGAGAGAGAGAGAGAGAGAGAGAGAGAGAGAGAGAGAGATAATAGGTTCGAACATATGAAACAAAACAAATTATAAGTGAACATTTCAAGACATTATTTCGTGAACATTTTTTTTGTTATTGTCTGCTATTCACTTTAGATTCTTGTTCCTATTTTGATTTTCTTCACGTCATTATCATATTTCTCACCATTTCATGCTTCTATTACCATTTTGATTTATTATTTTTGTCATCGTCGTCGTTGTCATTATCCTCCTCCTCCTCCTCCTCCTTCTCCTCCTCCTCCTCCTCCTCCTTCTCCTCCTCCTCCTCCTCCTCCTCCTCCTCCTCCTCCTCCTCCTCCTCCTCCTCCTCCTAGATCGACTAACGTCTTGGGCCAATAAATGGCAAATGAAATTTAACGTTGAAAAATGCAAGGTACTACACATCGGAAGAAATAATGATCACGTTCAGTACTCAATGAATGGTAAATCACTTTCTACAGTAAACAAAGAAAAAGATCTGGGAATCACAATATCAAACGATTTAAAGCCCAGTCAACATTGTTCAGAGGTAGTTAAAACTGCTAACAGATTGGTCGGCTTTATTGGGCGTACTTTCGAAAATAAATCAGAAAAAGTTATATTAAAACTGCATAATTCACTAGTACGACCCCATCTTGAGTATTGCGTACAGTTTTGGTCCCCATATTACAGAAAGGACATTGACAAACTGGAAAGAGTCCAGCGAAGAATAACAAAAATGATTCCAAGGCTGAAAAATAAACCTTATGAAGAAAGACTTAAAGAACTAAACTTATTCAGCCTAGAAAAACGAAGGATGCGAGGGGATTTAATTGAAATGTTCAAGATAATCAAAGGGATTCGATAATATCAATGCAGAAGATTACATTACTTTTGATCGATCAAATATAACAAGAAGACGTCATTCTTTTAAGATTACTGGTAAAAGATTCACATCAAACGAAGCCAAGCACTTCTTTTTCAATCGGATCGTTAACGTTTGGAACTCCCTGCCCGCCAATGTCGTCGACAGTAAAACAATTACTACGTTCAAAAATAGACTTGACAAATATTTAGAAGCCAATCCACAACTAAAATACTATCCGTTAACGTAGCAAACTTTGAGTAAGTTCATTCTGATGTACCTAACTTACGAAAATGTCGATTCAAAAGACGTCGCTAGTGGCCTGACATCGCTTGCCAGGAAGTAGTGGTAGCAGTAGTGGTAGTGACAGTATGGTCTTGGTTGGCCTTCCTTTCCCTGCCAGCCATGGCTGGGGAGAGAAGCCTTCACCCTTACTATCCTGTATCCTTCACTCTAGAGTAGATAGTGTAGTCTCACAAACAGCCTCGTAAGGGCCAGCAGGCCTGTTGTTGTTTGTTCTTCCTATGTGTTCCTATGTGTTCCTATGTGTTCCTCCTCCTCCTTCTCCTCCTCTTCTTAAATACTTCACAACTAATTTCCTTCATAATCCATCATATTTCACCTTCCTTTTCGTCGTAATTCCCTCCATCAATCACTACGTACGTCTCTCTCTTTCTCTCCTCCTCCTCCTCCTCCTCCTCCTCCTCCTCCTCCTCCTCCTCCTCCTCCTCCTCCTCCTCCTCCTCCTCTTCGTCTTCTCCCCATCTAATCAAGACAGGTGGAAGCTGGGAAAGTGGGAAAGATTAAGTATAGTTTCAGATTATTCTCCTGTAAATTAGTGAAGAAGAAAATTTGGATTACTCTCTCTCTCTCTCTCTCTCTCTCTCTCTCTCTCTCTCTCTCTCTCTCTCTCTCTCTCTCTCTCTCTCTCTCTCTCTCTCTCTCTCAGCCACGAGCCCAAGCATCAAGTGGCTGAGGAGAGTGGAAGAGAAATGAAGACGGGAAGAAGTGGAAGAAAGGATGGAAAAGTGGGAAAAAGTGTCATTATTATTGGGATTGATAAAGCAAATAGTATCTTTTTTTTTATATATATATAGATAGATGTGTATATATATTCCATGCATCGCCTCGCTCACTGCCATCTATCATCCTCCCCGCCCCGCCCCGCCCCGCCCCGCCCCGCCCAGCCCCGCCCAGCCCAGCCTGGCCTCACCCCGCATCAGTAAACCTCAATCCTCGCCCCTCGCCTTCACACTAATGGAAAGACCACCCACTCCCCTTCTTCCACCCACTCCTCCTCCTCCTCCTCCTCCTCCTCCTCCTCCTCCTCCTCCTCCTCCTCCTCCTCCTCCTCCTCCTTTGCTTTTGACGTCATCTCTCTATTGTCTCTCTCATGTCTCCTCTTCCCCATTCCATCTCTCCCTCCTCTTGTCTCTTTCATACCTGTCTCTCTCTCTCTCTATCTCCTCCTATTACTTATCTTTCTTCATCCTTCCTCCTCCTCCTCCTCCTCCTCCTCCTCCTCCTCCTCCTCCTCCTCCTCCTCCTCCTCCTCCTCCTCCTCCACATTCCACCTGCCTCCCTCCACCCTCCCGCCATTGTCTTGCTGCTGTGATACAAATCGTCATCGCAATATTATTTTGTTTCGTTAAATTTCCAAACTGATATCAACAATTTTTTTTTTTCATGTGTTTTTCGATGAATTGCATTTACGTTCGAATTATTTCCTTTATTGTATTTTCATAAATTGGAAACGCTACCAAACGAATTGTTAGACTCACAAAATTTTATTGACTAGTTTGCGTTATTAAATATAAATAAACCAACACAAAATTAGTATATATATATTTTTTTAAGTTGAAACAGTTGATGTTACTCCTCTCTCATGTTTCTTGCAATATTGCAGTATTAGTGTTGCTGTAAGAGCTAATAACACTCATCTTCACATTAATGATTATGATAAGGATAATAATGGTAATAGTAATAACAATCATAATAAAATAATGATGATAGTAACAATAGTAATAATAATAGTAATTTTAATGATAATAATAATAACAACAGTAATAACAACAATTTCAATCACTACTAACTCCTCTTAATCTTCCTCTGTTCTCCTCCTCTGCTTTAGGCATCATCCTGGTGTGCTGGGTGGCGGGCACGCTGGTGGGTCTGATGCCTGTCATGGGCTGGTACAACAGGTTCAACAAGTACGAGGAAGTCTGTTTCTTCGTCGAGGTGATGAGTTACCGCTACCTGGTCTTCATTTACTTCGGCACCATCGTTGTACCTGGCCTACTCATGGCTGTATTCTACACTCATATCTACACGGTCGTACTCAAGCAGGTGTGTGTGTGTGTGTGTGTGTGTGTGTGTGTGTGTGTGTGTGTGTGTGTGTGTGTGTGTGTGTGTGTGTGTGTGTGTGTTTGTTGTGTTCTTAGAAATACTT
>JAPQNM010000018.1:21948830-21968830 GCA_029783475.1 Metacarcinus magister
CTTTTCCTTCCTCGCAGCCATTGTTACGCTGCTCCTTCCTTCCTCGTTTTCTGTTCAGTCTGACGCCACTCTGATAGAAATGACCTTCCTGATGCCTCCTCGCTTGGCTTGTTTATTTGTCTGTCTGTCTGTCTGTCTGACTGTCTGTTTGTCTGTTTGTTTGTTTGTGTGGTGGTGTGCTTGTTGGTCTGTTTACCTGTCTGTCGTATAAACATCCTTTGCTTGTGGGGAAAAAATACCTTAAGCAAAACATTGGACCAGCATCCGGATTGCTTGTTATTAATAATTATAAAATTGTTTGTTTATATTTACCTTCCTCCTCCCTCACTCTCTCCATCTTGTCCGCCACCTATCTCTCTCTCTCTCTCTCTCTCTCTCTCTCTCTCTCTCTCTCTCTCTCTCTCTCTCTCTCTCTCTCTCTCTCTCTCTCTCTCTCTCTCTCTCTCTCTCAATGACCGATGTTCTTGCAAACATCTCAAAGCCTCCAGCATGTTCCTATTCCCCTTGGATGGTCCTTACGACACATCACACCCCGTCAACGTCTTCAAGCCTCACTGATTTCCCTCATGACCTCAAATCACCGCCATGAGGACCATTTCCCCCTGTTAGTTGAGCGCTGGTCAGTTTCATTCACGACCTGTCACCCTACACGCTTGCCTTGCCCTATCCTCATGGGTCGTTTCTCCTACACTTGATTCCCTTACAAGGTTGATGCGCCACAGTTACCTGATTAAAGATAGATCATAGAACACTTTTTTTTTCTTTCTTACTGTATCCCTCTCCCCTTCCTATTCCTCCACATCCTCCCCCTTCCCTTGCCGGCTTTCCCCGTTACTCTTAGACTCTTACACCCTTCGTTGGCCCTCTCTATGGCATGTCGCTTCCCTTACTCATCCTGTGTGTGTTTGCAGGTGACTCACGCCAGTCGCCGGGAGGTGAAGGCTGCCAAGAGTCTCAGCATCATCGTGTTGTTCTTTATGATCAGTTGGTTTCCACTCTACACCATCAACTGCGTGAAGGCGTTCTGTGATGAATGCAACGCGTCTAGTGGCCTCATGTTCTTCACTATCACCCTCTCACACCTTAATTCTGCTATCAACCCCTTCCTCTACGCCTACCACATGCAGGTACGTGGATCAGCCTACAGGGTGGGAGTGGGCGGGGATGGGTGGAGGGCGGATGGATAGTGTTTATCTATATCTCCTTTCTGCAGGATTTCCGCCTCGCCCTCAAAGCCTTCATTCTGCAACATATCCTGTGTCGGCCAGTAGACCCCGACCAAGCATTTAAACGCAGTCTGGCTTCCCTCCATCACCACTCCACCGTGCACCGAGTCAACGTGAACGACTCC
Source organism: Metacarcinus magister (assembly GCA_029783475.1). Taxonomy (NCBI): domain Eukaryota; kingdom Metazoa; phylum Arthropoda; class Malacostraca; order Decapoda; family Cancridae; genus Metacarcinus; species Metacarcinus magister. Next base: position 21,950,182 of record JAPQNM010000018.1, read on the forward strand.
TACCTCACCAACCTGCACACGCCCCGCTCCCACAACAGCCCCGCCTCGGGCTCCCCTCTGCCAGGCATGCCCATGGACGGCATCAGGTCACGGTCTTCCACTCTGGGCAGCTTTGGTCCCTGGGACTCTTACAAGGCCTTGTCCACTTCTGTTTCTTTCCCTTCTTCTCCAGCTTTTACTACATCCCCTTCGGTGGGTGTCCACACCAGTGACTTTTTGTCCCATCGCCCACGAACCGCCACCCTCAACACCCATGATGGCCGCACCTCAGCCAAGGATACTCATGATGCAGTGGATGACTCCTCACAGCCCCTGTTGTCATCCGCCATAACACTTTGTGTACCATCCATTCACCACAGCCACTCGCTCAATTCTACCACTTTACATAACAATAACCTCTTACCAGCTGACCAGCAATCATGTCTCACCACCTCTACTGCCTCTGCGACCCTGGCGGCAGGGAGCAGCAGCCATGCCACGTGGTCCTTGGGCCCGGACCAATATGAGAAGTCACCAGCAAGGAGTGTGTCCGAGGTAACAATGCTGGGCAGGGATACTTTCATGGAAGAAAAACAAACGAACAACATTCATGGTTGTCCTGAAAGTCTGCAAACTACATCTGATATGACGAAGCTTGAATCAGAAAATGTGAATGCCAGTGTTCAATCCATGTGTGACACAACTCTGACAACTGGTTCCCTCTCCACCAACACCAACACAAAACATGATGCTACAGGTACTATCAAACAGGAAGGATCCCTGTCTTGTTTGACTGACTCAACTATTATTCCTCTAGCTCCAACAGCATCAATAGAGACATTACATGACTCACCTTGCAATGACACGAGTCAGCCTGACCAGGATAGCATTGAGGCATCCTCAGTAGACGAGGAGGCACTGAGCCAAGACGCTTCAGGCAGGGTGAGCAGCCAGGCCATGGAGGTCACAGATGCTTCAGGTATTAACCAAAGTGATGCACAAACACCAACTTCTCTGTTCTCAAATGGCAGTGCATGTGGCCCCCTACACAGCAGTCCTGAAGATAGCCTTTCTTCTCCTACCTGCCCTGTGACCCTTGGTCCAGAAGCCCTCATCCCCCCGGCCACAGAGAGTGAACCATCACTCTTGTTGCGGGAGCTTGGTAAATACCTCCCAAAAATCTTGCAGAAGAGGGAAGGCAGTCAGCGATCCCGGTTTTTCAGACTCCGGAATTGGTGGTCACAGGACTCAAGACACAAGTCTTATCATGGGATGTCCCTGGAATCTGGGGACACCACCCTCACCCGGCGTGCCCGCAGCATTAGTGGTGCAATAGGGACGTAACAGTTGTCCTGTACCACAGCCTCCTGGGCCTCAGGGGACATCTCTGCATCCCCTCGTGGCGATGGTTTGCTATAAATACTTGTGACATTGGTCATTCAGAGAAGCAACACTTGTGAAACCAGAATGCAGCCCCTCTGCTGTCTACACGTCACCTTGGTCCAAAAGGAGCAGTGTATCCATAGATGTTGGTTCACAGTGTGAGCACACTTGATTGCCTCCCCATGTTGTCCTTCCAAGCACTGATGGTGAGGATTGGATGCCCTCACAACCCTGCTGGTGATGGGCTCAGGAGTGTGCAGTGGAGTGCTGTGGTGCTGTAACTCGGGTGCTGATGGGACTCTGTGGAAGGTGTGGGATGAGCCCAGCCACTGTAAGGCTGAATGTGACTTGTGTTGCTCTACAGTGTTTACTCCTTCAAATTAGAGATCAGCAGCCACACGGCGGCAGTGTTGAACGTCCTTGACATGCCCCTTCCTGCTGCTATGGGCTCCATGTCCTTGCTGTGACCTCGTCAGTATTATCTAATCAGTAATATACTTTATACAAATGATGTGCAGGTATTATAAATTATATTTTCTCATACCTATACCTAAGTATTCTTGTATGCCATCCTAGATGGTAATCTTGGAATAGCATCTCATTGCATACTGATGCTGACATTTAATACTCATGTCTACAAAGCCAATATGTGCTAGGCATATATTCCCTGTCCTTAAGCCTTTGTTATCAGTATCAGATTCAGTATATCCTATCAGTCCATGACCCTTAATATACATAATCTGTCTAGACAATACTTTGGGATATTATGAACTTGAAACCAATCAAATTATCTACTTTGTTATCTCATGTTTTTTGTCAATGTTTTTCCTTGTAAAGATTTTCATAAGATGTACTCCAGATAATATGTAAATGGTTTAGGATCATCGCAGTACTCTTCTGGTTCATCATTGTGTCTACGTTATTCACTGCTGAGTGTTTCATTATGATATGAACAGCTACCGAGGCTGTTTGCTAAGCACAGCAGAACTCAAGCTCCGGCCAAGCCTTGGGGGAGAGGCTACAAGTGCTGGCAGGAAACTGATTAGTGCAAATTCATAATATTCACATGAAGATACCTGTTCGCTGGCATGAGTTTGTGCATTACAGGTGAAATGTTTCAGGCCTATATTTTTATTTGAGGCCTATACAGTATACATTGACACAGGAATAACCTTTTGTATAAAAATGACAGTGGCAAAAGTGTATATTTATGTGTGCACTATAAATACTCTAATGTAAGGTTATGTGGTAATTGTTGTGAATTTTGTGGAACCTACACTTGGGGCAATTATTTTTGTGCATCATTGCATCCTGGAGCTACAGGACCCTGACAAGCTGCAGCAGCAAGTGTGTGTGTGTGTGTGTGTGGGTGTGTGTGGGTGTGTGTGTGTGTGTGTGTGTGTGTGGGTGTGGGTGTGGGTGTGTGGGTGTGTGTGTGGGTGTAAGGGAAAAAGTGAATAAACACATAAATTAATGTCCAAATGAATAAAGGAAATAAGTGAGAGTTGAGTGAGTGTATGGGTGAAGAAACAAGTGGATGTGTGATTGTGTGAGCCAGTGTGTAAGTGTGAACACAGGTGTAGAGTGTTAAGTGTGGAGTGTGGAGTGTGGAGTGTGTGGAGTGTGGTGTGGCCGCTAGCCTGCCTCCCGGATCTGGGGTACATAGGCACTACATGTACTGAGTGACATATAGGGTTAACTTTAGCTTTAATGGGGGAACTATTTTAAGGTCTGTGTCAAATACATTGTTATTCACTAACTGAGTGATATTTGATGTCTTATCATTGCTTCCTCAAAACAAAACATTTTCCTTACAAGTTGATTTTTTATTTATTTGTTTTACTGATCAGATAGATGGATGACTTTCATTCTCACGGAAGCTTCGTAAATATTCTGAATAAAACCTGGCTTTGAATAAAGTGTCAAGACAGTTTGTTGCTGTCTCATACCTTCACTGACTCATCCCAACACTTTGATGTCCTTCCAGTGTAGTGTTGGTGTGTTGTGGTTGTAGTTGTAGTTGTAGTTGTGGTTGTAGTTGTAGTTGTGGTTGTAGTTATAGTTGTGGTGCTGATGAACAGAACTTGAACCTGAGGAACACAATGGAGTACAGTGATCTTTTTAACATATTTTTCCTAATGTTTTCTTTACAGGGTCTGGCGACAAGCGGGATTTTTCTTTTTTAATGTATTTTTGTTGTCTCTTGGCCAGTACCCTGACATGATGAGTGTGCATAAATCATTGTGTTATAGTACATGTGTAGGTGGAACCTTCCACCACCTGGTGTATCTTTATTGGTATGATACACTAAGTGGAATCAAGTGGTTAGTGTAGTATTTGGTAATTGTTTCATAATACCACACTCACTAAACATTATGTGTATATTATAGTCTGGGGAACACCATGTGGGAGGGAGACAAGGTTTGGCTCTACAATGAACAACCAAATTGAAAGAATAATGCCATCATCATCATCATTATCATCATCACCATCATCATCATCATCATCATCATCATCATCATCATCATCATCATCATCATCATCATCATCATCATCATCATCATCATCATCATAGTCAGCCTCCATCTAGTTCCCTGTCTGCTTTATCTTATTTTACCATCCCTGGGTTGCCATTCTGTTACTCTAAATTAAATTTCGAACAGTCCATCTATTATCTGTTCATCCCATAGTGTGTCCTGCCCATGTCCACTTTCTTTCTATTAATTGTGCTCAAAATGTGTTCAACTTTGGTCTGTTCCCTAATCTATGATGCTCTCTTTATGTCTCTCTATGTTATGTCAAATAATATTCTCTCCATGTGGGTGGTGAGGCAAGGAAGGGAAGGTTAGGTTAGGTTAGGTTAGGTTAGGTAAGGTAAGTGAATGTTGGTGTGAAGAAGTCAGTTTTGCTATAATTAAAAAGTCTTGAAGTGTGGCTGTAGAGTGTAGAGGCAAGATGAAGTGATGTATGACAGACATGTTAAGGTTGCATGGGTTAAGGTTGCATGGGTTTCAGTTCTGGTATCCATCAATGAAGATGCTCTCCAGAACGTCAGCTGGGCAAGCCCAACCCCCCACTGTGGTACCCGTGCCCGACCACAGCAGTTCCTCACCAGTAAACAGCTTAAGCATCACAAGCCCGGGCCGGGACTCGATCTGCCGACCAAGCGAATGCAAGGCCAGCGCGCTACCACTGTACTAGCCAAGTATCATCCAAAGTAGAGTTGGTAGCAAAGGTTTGAGTGAAGAGTTCAACTTTAGAGAAAGAAGAGACAGCTGTGGGGCCATCTGGTTGAAGTAAAGGAGGGAAAGATGAAGAAGTAAAATTGTTGGAGATATTATTGAAGTTGGAGAATAGATTTGGCATGATTACTTGCAGAAATATAAAGGATATGAGTTTCAGCAGATGGATGGCTACGGTACTGTTTGTGAGCTGCCTCTCTATCTTTGACAACACAAGAACAAACAGAGTTAAACCAGGGCTTTTTAGCTTTACTATTAGAGAAAGTGTGAGGAATGTATAGCTCCATGCCAGAGATAATCACCTCTGTTATGCGCTCGGCACAAAGAGAAGGATCTCTGACATGGAAGCAATAATCATCCCAAGGAAAATCAGAATAGTACTGCCTTAGGTCCTCCCACTTAGCAGAGTTGAAATGCCAGAAACACCTCCGCTTAGGCGGGTCCTGAGGCTGCACTGGAGTGATAAAACAGGTAACGCAATAAGATTGTGATCAGAGGAGCCCAACGGGGAGGAAAGTTTAACAGAGTAAGCTGAAGGGTTGGAAGTTAGGAAAAGATCAAGAATGTTGGGCGTGTCTCCAAGGCGGTCAGGGATACAAGTTGATAAGTCTTATTAAGTGTTGCCTTGAATTGTTTGTAATGTAGGTTTGCTTAAGAGCCTCCAGGACTGTGGCAGCCAGCAAGGTAACACACCTGGCATATACTTGTACATTAAAGAACTCTGTCAGTCAGGTATCATAATATATTTCCTTAATAAACCATGAAGGGTTGATATTCACAGCTTCCCCAGATGATGTTGAATTACTTGAATTACATATGATTATAGAAAAGTTTCATACGTAATCATTCCATCAAAATTATAGGATGTGAACTAATTTGTATTAACAATGAAGCTTCATCTTGCAGCAAAACTAAAATGATCATTGTCAGGATAAGAAAAAGGACTTCTGAAGCATAATATTTTACTAACAGATTAGGTTTTTCATATACAAAAATATAATACATCTGTCATTTGTGAGACATCATGAATCAAAAGGTGAAAAAGAACATTAGTGTTTGAGTAATCAAATAGGAGTCACTGAGAGCTTGTTCACATACACACATAGTACATAGTGCCAGACATCACAAGTTGAGCATTCAATGATCCTACTTATGGAAGCACACGTTCCTTGTCAACACGAGATCTGCCACATAGACACAGCCGTCACCTAGTGTGTGATGCTAAATAATCATTAAGATGCACAAATGTGGTTAATATACATACAATAAACATACAATTAAGGTACTAGAATCCAACCACAATGAAAGCTCTGCTAGTGATGGGGTTATATGATATAGTATTCAGCTCTAGGTATATGAGAGACTAACTTTGTGACAGTGTACAGGAAACATTGTCATACAACCTCAGAATGCAAGACTTGTAGCATGCAACTGTTGAGCATCAGGAGTGTATATAAAGGATGGGAATAGACTGTTTCATGTCATGTCCATCCACAGCCTCTTGACTTTACTAGTAGTGTCCTGTGATTCAGTGTTCACATTCATGTCGTAAAATGAAAAAAATCATACTATACATATAATAAGATGAAGTGAAATATGAGTGTATAATATAGGTATGTGAGTGCATGTAGTATTAATTGTATGATTTAAATGGTTTTTTGTATATTTAGTTAGTACTTTTTTTATGAAACTTTCATAAGTTCTGCTTTCCTCTAGGATACCTTTCTCCCCCTGAGTGGGAAGCAGAGAGTTGCATCAGAAAACAGTTCTGAAACCCAAGTGTTGAATATACGTATAACAATACCCGTTTGCCTAAATTCTTCCAATAGAATATCTTATCTACCAATTCACTGAAGAAAGAAACATTTCTAAGTCTAGCAATGTCATTTCAAATATGTGATTTTTGTTGAATGAAAATCAAACGATTGCAAAACAGAATATGTAAATATGTTGAATGGAAGATGTTAAGGTATGATTTATGTTTCTGATCAATGAGGCTTTTCTCAGCCTGAGACTTTGATTCATCAAATGTATCATATTAGAAAAATCAGCGACGTAATTAACATGATATATACAACTAAAATTACAGTAGCAGCAGTAATGGTAACAGCAGTATGGGATAGAATGGCAGAATAATCACCACAACACGACCATAGCATCTGTATCATGAAAAAAAAACTATTGACAGATTATCATGAAGCTCAAAGTGATTGATTGTAATGGACCCCAATCATTGTCCCAAGTTTGAAGTGTTAGCACATGAGCAAAGAAGAGGTTGTGCCATAAGTAGATTATAAATAAATTAGTGCGTGAGTCTGCAGGAAGTGATGCCAACCAGTTTGAGCTGACAGCTAACAGTTTTTCTTTTAAATTAACATTGTACATCACATGCCAATACAAGTGCTGTACACAAGATGCAATTGAGGTAATGTGTGTAAGTGTGTGTGTGTGTGTGTGTGTGTGTGTGTGTGTGTGTGTGTGTGTGTGTGTGTGTGTGTGTGTGTGTGTGCCATAAGAGTTCAACATGAGAAGTGAAACATTACGTACATGCTTTGCCGTACACTGCCAACACAACTCTAACTGCTACCAAGGTGCTACAATACCCTGCAGAGCATCCTGGCGCTTGGATGGCTCGGCACCAACCTTTAACCACCTCGCCTCCCCCTTCCAGCCTTAGACGCTGATAGAGTTAGGCACAATGGTCGGGTCCAGCCAGTCAAACTTCCACTGGCGATCAATATTGGTCTTCTGCATGTCCAGACTCAGCTTCTTCAGGTCTTTCTTGAATCTGGAAAAGAAGTTGATCATGAATGCTAAGGGAAACTTGACCAGATCTTACACTCATGACAGTCATTTCTCAATATCTAAACATCTATATATCTGGCTTACATCTTCCTTAAAAGAGGTAGCCAAGACAATGTGTTTAGGGTTCGGGTAAATAGTACTCTCCCCTCCCCTCTGTACCCTGTCTTTTTGTAGGCTGGAACACATAGGAACACATAGGAACACATAGGAAGAACAAACAACAACAGGCCTGCTGGCCCTTACGAGGCTGTTTGTGAGACTACACTATCTACTCTAGAGTGAAGGATACAGGATAGTAAGGGTGAAGGCTTCTCTCCCCAGCCATGGCTGGCAGGGAAAGGAAGGCCAACCAAGACCATACTGTCACTACCACTACTGCTACCACTACTTCCTGGCAAGCGATGTCAGGCCACTAGCGACGTCTTTTGAGGTCTTTGCTAGACTCATTCTTTTTGGGTTGCTTTTTACAACCCACAATGAATACAGTTGTAGTATTCTTGCAGCACCTCCATAAGACATTCATAAAAGATATAAATGACATCAAAGGTAATGATAAGAATTAAGGATTTATTTACCAAGAACTAAGGACTTGTTATGCCAATTTAAAAACAAAATGAAAAATTATTGCGTTCTATCTTGTGGCGATGTGACTCGAGGTCTTATGATTTTTGACCATGTTACAGCATCATACAACGTCAAGTCACACTTCTATAAGACGGAGGACAACACTTCCTTTGATACAAGTGCTCTATTGTTTTTTATAATTGGTGCTTGTGGCCTTATCATTCTTAAGAAGTGATATAATGATTAAGATTCACTATGATGTAATAACAGATTTTGCAACATTGATAAAGTGATCTCAAGTCAAGCATGAGAGGCAATTATTTCCATTGGTTTGTCATTCTAGACTTGCTGCATCACTACATCATTTGTTACACTGAGTACTAGTTCTGCAGTTTTAAATTATCTACTTATTCTTCTACTAGACAACACTAAGGACGAGCATCAATATCAAAGTAAGAAGTGATCCTCTCTAATTCACGTGGCGTTGTTCATCCTCATCCTTGGTGTGTGATAACAAGAGATGGGAAGGGAATGCATGGTATCAATACTCACTCCTCGGCTGCCTTGACGCCCACGGGGTCATACAAGTACTGCATCTCAAAGTCACCGAGGCTGTTGGTGCCGCGGCTCGACAACAACTTAGTGATCACCATGATGTCCAGCGTCATTCTCTTGTCCGGCATCAGAGCCATAATGTCCTTCTCAGTGTAGATTTTCTGTAAACACACCAATGGTCAAGCTATAATACCTTTAATCAACCTTGATGTGGGATGAGGACATTGTTGTTTCACCCAGGAAGGACACAACAGCTAACTCTTAACTCTTCCAAGATGCACATTCCTCACACTCTACACAAAGTATTCTCAAAACGAAAGCCACATACAACACCATCCATCAGTTTATAGATGCAAACAATCTTACGGGTTTTCAAATTCATTCCGACAGTAACAAAAACACCTGACATGAAGATAAGGAGAGCATGTGTGTATTCTTACCTTTTCAGTTGGTACTTTGCTTAAGAGGATGCCCGGGTAGTTGGGTACGAAGGCATACTGATCATACTGCTGGAAGTTTGCTGCGGCGTGACCCAGGGAGCAAGTGGCGATGATGACTGTGACCACATCCACCACTTCCTCCACACTGGTGAAGCCTGGGGAGGAGGAGGAACAGTAGTAGTAATAACACAGTGACAGGCTAGTGATATGTGTTTTAAAAGACATGACTGAAAGGAATAGTCTTGAGAACTAATCATGTATTACTCAAACAGCAAGTTGTATGGGTTATATACTAAAATTAATTGACCTATCTATCTATATACAAGGCTGTTATACCCTTAAAAGAGGGTAGCCAAGACAAGGCACAGCAGGGTTCATGGTGACGTTACTCTCCTCTCACCCTCTGTGCCTTGTCTTTTCATAGGAGAGTATACAGAGGAGGGGCTTCCCAGACCCCCCGCTCCATCCTTTATGTTGCCTTTTACGAACCACAGGGAGTTACAATGGAAAATCAACTTCACTCTCTCCTCACACTTACCATCCTTGTCATTGCCAGGAACATTCTGCAGCCCAACACCATTATTGTTCCTCGGCTTCACCAGTTCTTCCCTCCACCACTTGAGTTCCCAGTCATCTGCCAGCTTCTCAGGTGTGTCTGTTGTAACATGGAAAGGAGAGAAGGAACTATTAGTCTCAATTCATTCCAAGTTTTTTTAGATTTACTTCTTATAACTCAACCAACTACAATGATTTTTTTAATTTCCATTCATCATTCTCCACTCTATCCTCTGAACATGCAATAAATGATGCAATAAACATGTACCTAATGAACTTAAATCACATTAACAAGAACCACAGAAGCCAAACAAACCTAATCTATATTTCTTGTATTAATAAAGACCAGTAATAAACTACAAAAATATTGAAGAAAAAAAAAAATCATATTAGGTCAGATCTTGCAATGATTATACTGTACTAATTTATATCACAGACAGCAATTACTAGCCTTAAATAGCCTTTGATCCCTTCAGTCCACATACAAAACACTCACCGTAATGATGAGTGACAACAGTTTTCACATATTTCTTGATCACATTGTAGAGAGGAATTGCATCATCTCTGTAAGGGTAGTAAGGCAGGATCTCTGGGTCCAACACGCCTCGGGACTCCAGCTCCTTCTCCACCTGTCCCTCACGGTCAAACCTCCAGCGGTCAAAGCCTCTCTTCATGAGCTCAAAGATACCCACCACACCCTGGGTCATGCAGTTGTCCACCCACCCTCCAGGGGACACCAGCTTATCGAGGCCTCGTCTGTAACAGGAATGTCATGAACACATTGCCAACTTTCCTTACAGGCCTATGTAAATATACGGAAGACAAGACGTGATTGGATAACTTAATAGGAGCAGAAACGGAGGATGATAGGCTGGTATAGGAAGAAACAGTTGATATTAATTTCAATCCTCATTATGTTATCTAAAAACTATTTCTCTGACCACACAATCCATAAAGTTATTATAATTTTGTGTTAATTGTTAGTTGATTAGAACGTACGTGTTGATAGCCAGCAGGAAGAGGAAGTGGGATGCCATCAGCTTGAAGAGAGGGTGGGAGGGAGACAGGTTACGGTGGGTGCAGATGACCACACCTTCCATGAGCAGGTGTGTGTAGCCCAGGTGGGTGAGGGCTTGGTGGTGCTGGGCCTCGGCGTTGTTGTAGAACATCTTGGCGACCAGCCAGGTGTTGGGGGAGTCATTAGGGGTGTAGACCTGCAGGCAAGTACATGAGTCAGCTATTGAGAATGACTAATCCCAGAAGCACAGTAATGTAAAAACTATAAAAAGATTGGATTTTGTTCCACTAGATCTCTATAACATGCATCCTTTAAATGAATAAACAAAAATACTATATAATTTTCTTCCCACATGTACAGAAGTATGATGGTAGAGTCACAAAGAACACAATAGAAAGTGTACTCACAGGGTTGTCTGGACCTTTCTTCTGCTTCAGCTGAATGGCAACGGGAAGCAGCCTGTCATCCTTGTCGAGGTAAAAGAGTGCCAGGGGAGAAGCCAGCTGTAAGGCACAAAGGTAAACTGTTGATTCCCTTCTCCCTATTATTAGTCTTGGGAAAATAAAACTCACTAATGATGTAAACCTTTGATTCTCGGATGAACCTCAAGCCAAAACAGGAAGGGAATACAATTATGAATGCACCCAACAATTGTATCCTCATTGACCTAGTTATCTGTGGTGCATTATAATATCATACAAAAGGAAATACCAGTACAGTACAGTACATACAGCTGGAACAGACACACACACACACACACACACACACACAAAGGACTCACCTCACGGTTGTCCTTGCATTCTAGGTTGTCAGTAATTTCCAGGTCACAGAGGAAGATCTTGTTCTTCTCCAGTGCTTCAGCCAGAGTCCTGTCCTCCAGCAGACCGCTTACCGTCTCCTCAGTCACATCAAAGCTGGAAGGTCATGAAGTCAGTTTGGGGTGTATAGACTTGTTAGGTTAGGTAAGGTTAGATAGCCTTGTTAGGTTAAGTTAGGTAGTCTTGTTAGGTTAAGTTAGGTTAAGTTAGGTATCCTTGTTACTTGCTTGTGCTTATCACTATCAATTATGACTTTTTGTGTTGCATTGGATGATTTAAAAGAGGTATTATAATGGAATAAGACATCCTGATTTTTAGAGTTACAACACACTAAATGCCTTTTTGTAGTGACTGCATTACTAGACATTACTAAGCACCACTGTGTCTAGTTAGCTGTCATCAGACTATATACAAACAATAATTAATTCATTGATGATGATTTGAAGGGAAAAAATGTTTGATATTGCAATAAATAAAACAAATAAACTGCGAAATAAAGGTTCTAGTGTTTTGCAAATGAAATGTACTAATTTACATGTGTCATATTGTTATAATGACATATAAAGCATGCTAAAACTATGAATAAAAGCAAAAATATTACAAAAAAAGTATAAATGGTGTGAGCGATTAGGGAAGGGAAAAATAGAGTGGGCAAGGATAGAAAAATGAATGACCATAGATAGTGTGTGGGTAAAAACGAAAATAAAAAAAACACCTAAACACCAAGGATGATACGAGTAAACAAAAGAGAATGTGTGAGTGAGTGAAGGAAGACCTGCGAGAAAAGAAACAAAAGACAAAGATGATATGAGTAAACAAAAGAGCGTGAGTGAGTGAAGGTCTGAAGGAAGAGCTGCGAAGATAGAGACAAAAGCCAACCAAAGTTCAAGCTTCCTCCTTACTTCTCTGGAATGGCCTTGCAGTGCCTGATAATCATTGGGTTGACTCCTTGTACACGCTGCAACCCGAACCACCAGTCCTCCTTCCACACTTCAATGCACTGAAAGACAACACTCAAATGTCAACAAAATTCATACCTTTCATTGATTACATGTTCAGTTCTTGGTTCTAAGAGGAATAATGTATATACCACAACTATGCAACTAAATAATTTCAATCCACTAATATTCCTAGCTCATGAAATTTGATAAGGAGTAGAAGATATAGGTTATTTAAAACAACATTCTATTAGTGTTGATTTCGGCCTCTGTACCGAGATGAACTGAAGCAGCGAGACCAACCTCAGACCACAACAGTTTGCTCGGCGGTCTGGTGTGTTGGTGTGGTGTGTGTTGGTGTGGTGTGTGTACCCGGGTTATAGTAATAAGCTAACGTCCCCTGGTATTGTAGCTGATTGTAGAGGACCAACACAACACAAGCTGAGCGGTGAGTGTTATGCCGATTTGGTTAACTATTTATTTTTATTGTGACGGTACCAGCTACCATGCTGAGGAACACCGCCATTTTATCTACAATACCGCTCTTGTTATTGGTGATTTACTTTCTTCCAGTCTTTCATAGTACTGTTTGGAATACCTTGCCTTGTGTATACAGTGTTGGGGAGAATGTTACCTAAGCACACACAACGTATCAATAAATGCCAAGTGGGTAATATTTCTTAGCTTCGTCTTAGTTAGAATAATACAACGAACTATTATTTTACTTCTTCAACGTAATGCTATAGAGAATTGAGTGTTATTTTTTTTCTCCCCATTACCTGATAAATTATGAGGTTTTACGCACTGCATTTCCGTCGCAAATCCCTAATTTCATCTCTACGGAAAGTGTGTTATTTAGATCCGTCTTACTAAGAATAATAAAGGTAACATATGATATAGAAAGCGTAAGGACTTTGATGTTTGATATTATAGGATTAGTTTTTGCAACGTAATGATGTAAACGCTGTAACATTTTGCGTATTTTTTCAATTGCAACATTCTACAAACATATTAACATGCGTCTCCTGAGCCCCCCAAAACATAATTTTTTCTTTAACTGGTCTCCAAGTTTGTGGGGCTGAGAAAAAAAATGTAAAAAAAAAAAGTTAAGGTATTACAAACCTGTAAATCAAGACTGGGAAGTTCAATACAGGTGGGTTAGCTTGATGTAATTGAATCAGTGGACGAGTGGAAGGTAAACAAAAGATCAATAGCACTCGTTTCCTAAATGTTGATAGAGGTGTAGTACGTGTGTGTGAGTCCGAAACAAAGGAGACAAAATGTTAAGGGTTTTGAAAGTCTTCGCTGGACTGGAAAAAAAAGTGTAGTACCCCATTGTTATCCCATCTTTACACTGTGGCAGATACGCACCAAGACTCAGCGGTGTGTGTGTGTGTGTGTGTGTGTGTGTGTGTGTGTGTGTGTCTGTGTGTGTGTGTGTGTGTGTGTGTGTGTGTTGTAACAGTGAGAGAAAGTTACGAAAAACTCCTCGGGCTGTTTGGTACGTTAGAAAGTCTGCTTATTAAAGGAGATTAAATAAGTGTATGGAAAGAGAGAGAAAGGAAGAGATGATGGTACATTGTGTGTGTGTGTGTGTGTGTGTGTGTGTGTGTGTGTGTGTGTGTGTGTGTGTGTGTGTGTGTGTGTGCGAATACATACCTCCGGTTCCCCAAGGCTCTTCTTGAACACAATCTTCAGGTTTTCAAGAGTGTTCCATTTGTTGGTGGTCCATTCAATGACCTTCGTCTGGGCCAGTAGACTGACCTTCTCACTGGCAAAGGTCCACTGTAAGGCAAACACAGTATAGGGTCATGCAAGGGGCGCCATCTATCCATCTACTTCGCTATTACTAAAACACCCGATATTTCATGATAACTGTTTAAGGGTAGCGGAGGATTACGAGGCTAGAATAATAATGATAATAGTAATAATAATAATAATGATGATGATAACTATGATACTTATAATGATAATATTGATAATGATAATAATGATAATTTACTACGCTTGATCAAATTTAGGCATTGAAGGAATGTTTCTCTCTCTCTCTCTCTCTCTCTCTCTCTCTCTCTCTCTCTCTCTCTCTCTCTCTCTCTCTCTCTCTCTCTCTCTCTCTCTCTCTCACATACCTTCAATTTTCTATCTCTATAACTGTTTAAATTATATCATAAGACGTGTCCTATTTTAACACTTTGCCCTGAATCATCACTCTCAGAAGCTGGTATTGTATAGACTATAGATAATAATGTACAGTGTTCGTGGCGGTGAACTGATAAGGAATTGCCTCACACTGCAAGGAAAACTAGGTATGAGAGAGAGAGAGAGAGAGAGAGAGAGAGAGAGAGAGAGAGAGAGAGAGAGAGAGAGAGAGAGAGAGAGAGAGGTAGAGGTAGGATGCTATGCTAATTAATACTCACATAATATTCTTCGGAAAACTTCTCATCGCTCGGCAAGTTCTCGATCTGGAAAGAAGAAAAAAAAACTGTGAGTGAGATCGTGGTTAGATGGTATGCAATGTATTTTATTATTATTTTTTTTTTTTATTCAAACAAGAAAGTCATAACACTGATATAGATTGTGTTTACTGATAGCGTCTCATATAGCGTTATACGTTATTAATGTACACAAAGTTTGTGGCAACAGCGCGATGGTGCGGATTGATAATGTGATATTTGGATTATTATTCATTGGCATGTCCTGAGGCGTTATCAACAGACCCCTTTCTCACACACACACACACACACACACACACACACACACACACACACACACACACACACACACGCACACACTTCCTCCTTTCGTCTCTCACAACAGATGATGCAGGAAATAATCACGTTGGGTGTTGTTATAGTGAGGAGGCGAGCAGTGGGTGAGTGTGGACAAAGGTGAAGGATACATACATACATACATACGTACATATTCACACAACATACGTTACTACCATCATGTCTCTCACCTACATCGCCAAGGTCACGTCGTTCTCTCAGCCAAGACATCTTACCAAAATATTTCACGAATTGACTCCTTCCCAGACCAGACTCTTCCTATGTTTTTCTTTTCCCCCTGTGACTCTAGGTGTGTGTGTGTGTGTGTGTGTGTGTGTGTGTGTGTGTGTGTGTGTGTGTGTGTGTGTGTGTGTGTGTGAAGTAGTAGTCTTTTAAAACTAATAGTATTTCTACAGTAAATCTCTTCCTCCGTACAGACTCCATAACTCTTATTCTATTGTTGTGAATAAGAGAGAATATTTCAATGATTGACGTGCACCATTTTTAAGCTACGTGATGTGAGATGATTGGTGCGCAGTGGGTGGCAGCGAAACGCCACTGCATGTATGTGTGTGTGTGTTTGTAACATTTTGTACGCGTGACAGGAAACTCTAGTTGTCACCCATCATGTGAAGCGAGTGACGTCACGTGTTCCCCGAGGGACACGTGTTTGGTGACAAGTCGGGTGGAACGAGACTTATAAGCTGGCCAGAGTCATGCTGTGTGGTGTGTTTGTGTCATCACCGCCAACAATGTTATGTTATGTCATGATGGCTTAACTCTACCCTCCCCTACACCTCTTCCCATCAGACACCCTCTTGAGTCCCCTGTCCGCCCTCACTTCCCCTGAGGCACAGCAACACGCCCGTCACACGGCTCTGCAACTGACGGGCTGCAGGCACAGTGCATCCCTACAATCTTGTTCTTTCGACTGAAGGCCACTCTGCTACACGATAATAGGTTTTGACTGATTAGATAAAGCTGAACACCGCTGGGAGTACCCTGGCACGCATGGGGATGGACATGACTTAAACTTAACCTTTTAATACATGCCTTATCTCACTGTAATGGATGTTCGCAGCTTTTCAAAGTTCGCTGGTTATCAAGAATGACAGTCTGACGCAGTCCCGTTAGGCACCCAGCCAGCCGCCTTGATGGCATGCAGGGCGTCAAGGTCATGGTTAACCTTAGCGGGGGAGGATGTGCCGTAGCATCACCTAACACGTCTTCATGAATTCTATCGCCGCCGCCTTAAGGGAGTTGGAGTGACAGGTTGTGTTTGGTGTTGCGTCTACCTTGGATGATTAACAGCGGCGGTGTTTGTATGTATGTTAAGCTGAGGTACATTATTCAAGATCAGGGAACATTATTTTTAATCTGTGTGCCTTGGTATGCATGTTATCGTTCGGTGTGTGTGTGTGTGTGTGTGTGTGTGTGTGTGTGTGTGTGGTGTGTGTGTGTGTAACAATTTGAAGTAAAAACACAATACACATGATGCACTAATATTCCCACAGCTACACACTGGGTATGTAAGCTTTCCACCGCACAAACCACGGAGCAGGCCTATCTTCCCTCTCCTCTCCACCCTTCCCTTCCCCCTCCACCAAAGTAGGCGTGACCCGCCTCTGCCCCCGGGCTGCCCCCAAGGAGCAGGGCACCGCGAGTGTTACCTGAGCTGGGCCGTTCTCCACCTTCTGATCAAATTTGTATTCCAGCCGCTTGTTGTCAAGATCATTCTGTCGGCGTTCAGTGTTGGGATCGACCTGGGGTAGGAAGCAGTCATGGAGGTGGATGTGATAGTGCCTGTGTGCCGCCACCCATCGCTGGAGGGGGAACACCCACTTTCTGCCACCGCTGCTGCCACGATGCACTGTGACAAGTTCCTCCTTCTGTTGTTGTTGGTCCTGCGGCTCCTGTATCTCCTCTACTTCAATGCGATCCAGGAACCATGCGGAGGAGCCTCGCTTCGTGCGTTGGCCGAAGAGAAACTGGGTAATGGAACCGAAGATGGAGAGGTCAGCGAAGTTATCTCTCCACACCTCTACCTTGACCACGGGGCCTGCGATGCCGCAGTCCTCCTTCAGATCCAAGCTTGTCGTGGAGCCTCGTTCGTTATCGTTCCTGAACACCTTGTTGAGGGATAAGGAAGGCGTGGTGCGGCCCTGCGCGTCGTGCACTATGAGGTACACGTTAGCGTCCGTACCAGCACCCCGCCGGTCACCCGTGACGACGTGCAGGCGGTAGTAGGTCTTCCTGGTGTCCGACGTAAAGAGATTCATTTTCCACTCCATATAAGGACAACAGTTGTACATAGGTCAACACCGCCGCGGCGATGTCTCGATGCCGAAGACACTCACACGTGTCTTAGGTATGGAAAGTGACAGTGTAGGTGACAGGGTCACATACCCTAACGTGGTGGTGACAACTTTACCACACCAGATCACTGTCAAGGCACTGTGTGCTTATTGGAGGAGAGTCTCAAACATTTGATGCTGCTTAGGTGAGTATAAGTCCAGTTTAGCACACGAGAAGGGCGGGACACGTCCTAGCGCAGTGTGGTCGCAGAACTGAATGGCGGGGTGGCCGCACCGCGCGTAATACATATAGACTGAGGCAGACACGCTTGGACCATTTGCCAGGAAGTTGCCAAGTGTTTCCTTACCTCGGTGTGGAGCCTTTGAAGAAAGATGATGACATGTGTTTGGTGTTGCATCACGTTGCATCAGAGTGTTTCGTGCTCGTCCCCTACAAGACAACACAACATAAAGGTGAAATTCTCGTCAGACACACCGTCGCCACAGCTTCTCGTCCCCCTGTCCCCCTTGCGGCCACCTGCCCTGCCATCACATCCACCTCGAGTCTGCCCCAGTGATTCCAACACCGGAACACGGGGCCATCTTCATCCTCTTCCCCTGACCCACCTTGCAGCAGCGTTATTATTATTATCATTATTATTATTATTACCATCATCATCATTGGTATATATATAAAAAAAAACAACAGTCGAAGAAACGAGACTGGTAACGCGACATGAGAAGCCAAACCAAGAATACACACGTTACGAGGGTAAACTTATAACCAGTCTGGCGGGGCGAGGGCGAGGGCGGGGCGGGGCGGGGCGGGGCGGGGCGGGGCGGGGCTAGGTATGGTGAGACATGCCAGGAAGGGTCAAACAGGACGATGGTGAAGCACTAGAAACTTAAAACACAACGGTGAGGGTTAGAACAGGAGCTGGGTGAGGCAGTGACCAGAAAAAGCCGTGGGTCTCCTGTGTTATCTATCTGTATTGCCATCAGTGAAGGAATGTAGCGTAACCTTGAAAGTTTCCTATAGGACTATATCGTGGTGGTGATGGTGGTGGTGGTGGTGGTGGTCCTAACAAGAGCCCTTACGTCATTCAAAAGGCTGAGTGAAAAAGGCCTAAGGAAAAAATGTAAAGAGGGTCGATATTTAGGCCTGGGGATGAAAGGATGGGGGACGAATAGGAAAAGAAAGGAAAGGAACTGAATGAATGAAGGTGTGTGTGATGGGGAAGAGAAGGTAGGTCCGGGAGGGTGGGTGGGTGGCCAGGTTGGGGTGGAATA
>JAPQNM010000018.1:21978830-21986330 GCA_029783475.1 Metacarcinus magister
CCTTTAACCTTACAGTTTTCTCTATTATAGTTCCTCCTCCTCCTCCTCCTCCTCCTCCTCCTCGTCATTGTCAGTGAAGGTCAAGGCAGGCGCCATAATCACACGAGGGAGGACAACCAATAGTAGGAAGGAATGAGTAGTTGTAACTCCTCCCACTTCCCGCCATCCCTCTCCCTCACCCCCGCTACCTTCCTCTCTCCCCCCCCCCTTCTCCTCCCTTACTCTACCTTTCCCTCTCTTCCTGACCCTCCCTCAGCCTTCCATTCTCTCCACTACAGCCAAGACAAAGTAATGCGTCACAGAGATTATTATTACACACTCTCTCTCTCTCTCTCTCTCTCTCTCTCTCTCTCTCTCTCTCTCTCTCTCTCTCTCTCTCTCTCTCTCTCTCTCTCCCTTTCTTTCCTACCCTTATTTTCTCTCACCTTTTCTTATCATATCTTTATTCCGTCTTTTCCTGTCTATCTACCTTCCCGTCCCACGATTACCTGCCTGTCTAAACGTCTTAATTACCTCTTCTGTCTGTCTTCCCGTCCCATGATCACCTACCTGTCTAAACGTCTTAATTATCTCACCTGTCTGTCTTCCCGTCCCACGATTACCTACCTGTCTAAACGTCTCCTACCTGTCACTTACCTGTCTACGAGTCGCCAGGTGAGGTGACAGACCGTCCACACTCACCTGTGTCATCCTGTCCAGGTGTGAGTTAATTAGAACACAGGATTAAGATGAGATGAGAGTGCCATCCGCTTCCTTCCTAACACACACACACACACACACACACACACACACACACACACACACACACACACACACACACACACACACACACACACTAGGAAAATATTGCACGTGGCTTCTCTCTCTCTCTCTCTCTCTCTCTCGCTCTCTCTCTCCTCTCTCTCTCTCTCTCTCTCTCCTCTCTCCTCTCTCTCTCTCTCTCTCTCTCTCTCTCTCTCTCTCTCTCTCTCTCTCTCTCTCTCTCTCTCTCTCTCTCTCTCTCTCTCTCTCTCCTCTCTCTCTCTCTCTCTCTCTCTCTCTCTCTCTCTCTCTCTCTCTCTCTCTCCTCTCTAAGTTTTAATTAGGTAACGACGTAGGATGTGACCGGAAACACACACACACACACACACACACACTCACACACCGGAATCCCGGCCGCCTGCCCCGCCACGCGGCTCTCAACGACTTGGTTTACCGGGCCCTGGCCGCGACTGTCTTAGTAGCTATCCTCGAGCCACAAGGTTTGGATCGAGGGGACGGACGCCGACCAGACGGCATCACAGTCTTCCCCTTCAGGAGAGGCAGGATGCTGATGTGGGACGCCACATGCGTCAACACATTCGCGGACACACATCTCCTTGACTGTGCTTCTGCCGCTGGCGCAGCCGCACGAGCGGCTGAGGAGCACAAGCGCCAGCGCTACGCTGCCATTGCCCTACGCTACGATTTCGCTCCCCTTGCCGTGGAAACGAGCTGAGTGTTGGGACCGGCCTTCAACGACCTACTGCAAGACATCGGCAGGCGCGTCAGCCAGCGCAGCGGAGAGATCCGAGAGACGGCATGGCTGCGGCAGCGTATCAGCCTTGCCGTGGTACCTGGTAACGCGGCAGCGATTTGTGGGCCCATGGCCGGCAACATACACCCTTAGCCGCACCTCACACAGCACTACCGTGGGGGAGCACGCACACACACACACACACACACACACACACACACACACACACACACACACACACACACTGGTTGAACGTCATAGCAGCCTGCGGAAAGGTAGGGGCAGCTGCCATCACACTCGGTGATGCCTAATAAAATAAAGATGGGTGGAGACGCACACACACAAAAACACACACACACACACACACACACACACACACACACACACACACACACACACACACATACACACACACACACACACACACACACACACACACATACACACACACACACACACGATCTTAAATAGTCGTGTAGTTAAAAAATGTATTCATTAGTATAGTATGCAGAAGAGATTGTATAAGAAGAAGAAGAGGAGGAGGAGGAGGAGGAGGAGGAGGAGGAGGAGGAGGAAGAAGAAGAAGAAGAATCACAACCGAGTTAACTTCATAGAATAATAAATAGTGTTCAAACTTTTTTTTTTCGAATATAATTTTTTTGGCAACCTAATCTTTGTACAATGGAGAGAGAGAGAGAGAGAGAGAGAGAGAGAGAGAGAGAGAGAGAGAGAGAGAGAGAGAGAGAGAGAGAGAGAGAGAGAGAGAGAGAGAGAGAGAGTGCGTCACAGGAAGTGTATCTTGATTTTTTTTTTTTGTCACGTGATATTCTTGTGTTTGTTTACTGTTCATCATATATATTTTTCTTGACTCGATTCGTGTTTTGTTTGTTTACTTTCTTGTTTGTTCTCATATCCTCTCTCTCTCTCAACATGTGTGATTGTAAAAAAAAGAAGAGAAGAAAGAAAAGAAGATAAAGAAGAAGAAGAAGAAGAAGAAGAAACTTGATCTGTCTTCCTACCTCGTTTTTTTCCTTCTTCTCTGTTTGCGTTTATTTTTATCCTTTTATGTTTACCGTAAAGTGCCACGTGTTTGGTGTCCTCCTCCTCCTCCTCCTCCTCCTCCTCCTCCTCCTCCTCCTCCTCCTCCTCCTCCTCCTCCGTATTACAAAAAGATACATAGAAAGACTAAAAATAATACAACGAACAATAACAACAAAGATTCCCAAGTCAGTTAACTTTAGAACTTCAATAATAATAATAATAATAATAATAATAATAATAATAATAATAATAATAATATAGACTAAACAAGAAAGAGTATTGACTTTTTTAATCCACAACAGAAATATTTATTATCCTTGCATCGTAGCCCAAAAAAAAACACACAATTTAGCAAAGATATTAATAATGGTATTGAACTTTTGTTTTTTTTTCAAGTTTGATTCTAACAATATTTTTTTTCTTTCCTATTATATGTCCATGTATTATTTTTTTTTCCTATCTTGTTTTTTTTCCTATTTTGTTACACGGCTGGAGGGAGGAGGGAGGTTGGGGGGGGGATGGGGGTGAGGAGGAGCCTTCCCCTTTATTGTCTTCTGCCTCTCACTTTAGATCAGATAGTGTTGTCTAGGTAAGGGTCAACATATCTACCGCTGTTTGTTCTTCCTTTGTGTTCCTTTGTGTTCCTTTGTGTTCCTCCTCCTCCTCCGCCTCCTCCTTCCCCTTCTTTTCCTATTATCTCATTCGCTTCACATTAAAGTTATTAAATTTTCCCATTACTTTGATTGATAGCGATTCTTCTTTCCTCCCTCTCTTCCTTCCTTCATTCCTTTCCTTCTCTCTTTTCCTTCCTTCCTTCATCTCTCTCCCTCCTTGTAGGTTATCATTGACCTCTAAACCTTTACCTAGAACACACTGCTCTCTCTCTCTCTCTCTCTCTCTCTCTCTCTCTCTCTCTCTCTCTCTCTCTCTCTCTCTCTCTCTCTCTCTCTCTCTCTCTCTCTCAGATTGTACTTGCCTCCTCCTCTCACGCCTCAATGCGTCCCACTTTTTTTCTTCCTTTCTCTATCAATCTATCTCTATCTATCTATCCATTTATCTCTATCTATCTATCTATAATAATAATGATAATGATAATTGATCTATCTATCTATCTATCTATATCTATCACTACATATAATAAAAGTGAGCAAGAAGGATGGCAACGAAGTAAAAGAGACAGAGAGAGAGAGAGAGAGAGAGAGAGAGAGAGAGAGAGAGAGAGAGAGAGAGAGAGAGAGAGAGAGAGAGAGAGAGAGAGAGAGAGAGAGAACATTTGGTAACGCACTTCAAGTCTTCAAAAACATACTTGACATGTCAAGTTCAATTAGTCAAGTTCAATTAGTCAAGTTCAATCAGACCAGCCCTGACTGACCTTTCCATTTCCTCATCCCCTTTTGAGACCTTTTTAAAAACGTGACTTATCCTTTCGTTTCCAAGACAGCAAGCAATGATTTCCTCCCCCCCCGCCCCCCAAACAGATATATGATGCAGCAATACATTGATGCAACAGTATTAGAGTAGTACAATGTAGTAGTAATAGTCGTAACGAAATACTCAGAGTAATACTTATGGTGTGGCAATGTAGTATCACCATATATTAAATAGTATAAAATGTATGTATGTACGTGTCCTTCCATTAATGTGAGTGTGTGATTTGTGTGTAAGTTTAGTTGCTACAGTACAAGAGTGAGACGAGGTGATCTTACTGCCAGAGTGTGCTGAGAGTTTTCACTACAAGCTAAGAGACGTGTGAATGGTGACGAATAGCACGTAGGAACAAGGTGGTGTTGAGTCGGTCGGTCGGTCGGTCGGTCGGTCAGCATACGCAGGATAGGTCGGTAGGTTAGGTTAGGTTAGGTTAGTAGGTTAGGTTAGGTTAGGTTAGGTTAGGTTAAATTTAAGTAAAGTTCAAGTTAAGCGGGATTCCCAGACACATAATAATAGTAGAATACTGGCGTCAAGGAGTGAAGGACTTCCGAAAACCGGCCGGCGAGTCGCATGAGAGAGAGAGAGAGAGAGAGAGAGAGAGAGAGAGAGAGAGAGAGAGAGAGAGAGAGAGAGAGAGAGAGAGAGAGATCGTAAAATAAAATAATAAATAAAATGAATGACTAAATCAATCAATCAATAGATAAATAAATGCATAAGTAAATGAATCCGTAAATAAATAAATGAAT
Organism: Metacarcinus magister; assembly: GCA_029783475.1. NCBI lineage: Eukaryota > Metazoa > Arthropoda > Malacostraca > Decapoda > Cancridae > Metacarcinus > Metacarcinus magister. Next base: position 21,983,541 of record JAPQNM010000018.1, read on the forward strand.
CAACTCAACTACCGCATTCCTACTCCTTTTAAAACCCGTTCCAACACCTTAACATTTTCAGATCCTTGGAAATTAACCTCACACTATCCCAGCTCTTTCTTACCCTCCTCAGTGCAACCTCGTAAATCTATCTATCTATCTATCTATCTATTTATCTATCTCTCTCCCTTCCTGTCCCTGTCCCTTTCCCGCTATTCTTGTATCCTCATCCTCCAAGACCTTCCACTGGTTTCTACTCTGGACTCACTAGGTTCCAGACAAAAGTTCGTATAGAAAAACTTTGTATGGCAATAATTCGTAGGATAATTCGTGGGATAATTCGTAGGATAATTCGTAGGATAATTCGTAGGATACAGTTCGTTTGGCTAAAGTACGTCAGGATAAAAAGTACGTAGGGTTTAAAGTTCGTCATGTCAAAAGTTCGTAATGGAAAAAAATCGTAATGGCAAAAAAATCGTGCCAATGTTCGTTAGAAAAATGTTCGTACGCGTTAGGTTAGGTTAGGTTAGGTCGTTACGAATATTTTACATACGTACCATACGAACATCTGCATACGAACTTTAACGAACGAACTTTTGTGTACGTACTTTTTTCAAACGAACTTTATCCCTTACGAACATTTGCTTACGAACAATTGCGTACGAACTTTATGCATGCAAACTATTTCCATCCGTACAACCGTAGGACCAAAGTACGTATGGAAATAGTTCGTACGCATAACTTCACTTGTATTTAAGTATGTCTTCAGTGATGAGTAAAGGAGGAGGAGGAGGAGGAAGAAGAAGTGGAGGAGGAGGAGGAGCAGGAAGAGGGAGGAGGGAGGTAAACAGATTGAAGTCCTTGAGTTCCTTCCTCCCTCCCTCCCCTCAACTCGGTGCATCAGACCAGAACGTTGAGGCGCGTAATAAACTTATTCATTCATTGTGTTAACTCGAACACCATCAATGTAGAATGTTAACTACTTTATTACTACTACCAGTGACACACACACACACACACACACACACACACCACACACACACACCACAGATGTCTTTGTACAACGTTAGTGTGAAACCGGTATAGTAAGTTCTCTCTCTCTCTCTCTCTCTCTCTCTCTCTCTCTCTCTCTCTCTCTCTCTCTCTCTCTCTCTCTCTCTCTCACTCTTCCCACAGTTTTTTTTTTCTCTCATGGCTGGCATCTTGAATGTGTGTGTTTGTGTGTTTCAGTTTTATACAATGGGTATACTTTTGTTTTCCTTTTTTTTCAATTGTACTATTGTGTTATGGTGATAGTGCTGGCGGTGTGGTGGGGTGGTGGTGGTGGTGGTGGTGGTGGTGGTGGTGTGGTGGGAATGGATGGATGGATGGGGTGTCAGCCAGTGGGAACATACAAATGAATGTTGTGTTAGGAGATGGTTAAATTACATAAGTGTATCGTTACTGGATTAGTGCCAGCGATGCCAGCCAGATGGTGACACTGTTATTTAGAAATATAATGTTGGCAGTGGTGTGTGCCAGATGAGTGGCAGGGACGGGTGAGCCTGGTGGCCTGTGTAGTGGCGGTGATGGCGGGCGGGCGGATGTTTGCTAGGAATGGATGGGGATGTCAGTGACCACCTGTATGGGAGGTACTCACCTGGGCTGGGCCGTCCTTCACGTTCTGTTTGTATCTGTATGTCTCCTTTTTGTAACCCAGGTCATTCATGCGCTGCGCCTTGAGCTTATCTGGTGTTTCCTGCGGCAGGAGGCAGTCGTTGATGGTAAGGGTGAGGTGGAATTGGGTGGGCTTCACCCAACGCAGCACCGGGAACATTGCCTTGGTGTCGCTGCTCAGCACAGTCACGCAGACTCTATCCACAAACCACGCGGCGCCGACACCGAACTTCTCCATCCACAGCTCGATGGTGGTGACGGCGTGGAGGTCCTCCAGACCACTGTAACGTTTAAAGGTACAGGTTTGGCCGCGGCAGTTTGTTGTCATACGGTTTTGGAGGCGCAGCTTGTTTGAGGCGCGGCCTTGGTCATCGTGCAGGATGATAAACACCTTGGAGTCGGTGCCTGCCCCTTGACGGTCACCTGTCACCACGGTGATCATCACATCGGCAGTAATAGTCTGGGCTTCTGGCTGGGCCTCGCACCCGTTGACGGCAGGGGCACGGCGACGTACAAAGGGGCTCTTCATGGTGGACTGCTGGATGGCACACTACAAAGGTGTTACCAAGTCAGAGTTATAGATGATACCGGACGTGCGTGCGTGCGTGTGTGTATGTGTGGTGGCACGTCTTGTGTGTGTGTGTGGTGGCACGTCTTGTGTGGTTGTGGCGCTCGGGAGCCGGATTGTAAGACTCTCACCCGGGTGGGAGAGCGGCAGACACTGAGGCTCCGTGGCGGGCTGGCAGTGGCTGTGGCGGAGGTGGGCCAGCATCCCCAACACACCCTCCACTACCCCCCGTCATACCGCTTTCCGGAGTAGTGTGACCACAAAGGCCAATACTAGGGTCAAGGTCCCACCAGCCCCGCACGCCCACAGATACAGGAGGCACCACCAATACATAACATGACGACGCGGCGTGCAGGCAGGCGTGCAGGCAGACACCCTCCCTGCGTGGCTATTGTACAGGAGGGGAGGCGTGTCCTTGGCGGCGGACCCAACTCACCCCTGTGTTAATGTTGGCCACCACCACCACCACAATCACCACCACCACCACCACCACTACTACTACTATACCACTACTACCACTACCACCATCATCCCAGCTGTTGCACATTATCTATTCTCTCTCTCTCTCTCTCTCTCTCTCTCTCTCT
>JAPQNM010000018.1:21988830-21998830 GCA_029783475.1 Metacarcinus magister
TAGTTCAGATTTGATTTGAGGAAAACAAGACACTTTTTGTAACGTGAATAAGGAGTATAATGTTGAAAACTGGCACTTACTGGCATTATTTGGCACTTGCATCCCTCACTAGAACACGAAATGATGTGAGAATGAGTACAGAGCGTTTAGGAGGCGGTGTGAACGGGTGAAAGGGTGATGGGAAGGGATGAAAGGTTAAGGTTAATATTTAGCAAGACTAGTAGAGAAGTTGAACCACAGTATTGACAACAGACATCTTTTAAGGAATTGAGAGATTAATAAATGATCTGTCACTGGAAGAAAAGGGTTTGTGATGAAAGAAACAGAGGAATTCCCCTCCTTAAACTTACATAATTTATACATTGTTAATATCATCCTGTTGAAGAAAAAAAAACCAACTTATTGTATTATATTACTGGTTTCCGTTGTAGTTATAAAATATGACCTGTTGTAGTGTATTATAGATCTTTTCTAATACATGAAAGGTGAACATAACATAACATAACATACTTATACATAGACAGATGACTCCTCTACTTGAACACCTGCCTTTGAAACCACATCCAATTAATGAATCGCACTGAACACTCAAAAACACCTGATCTCATTAAAACACAACTTTACGCAAATTTCCTCTTGCATTACACGAAAAAGGAAAAGAGGAAAAAACTTGGAAGGGAAAGAAAAGATTTTAGTATATACTAGTAAAGAAAAATACACGTAGAGAAGCTAAGATGAACAAGCATAGTGAAGGGAACAATACTTTTCCATTGCCTCATTTGGAAATCATAGAAAAGGTTGCATATGGAGGCGTGGAGAGACCGGAAGGAAGTGTGTGTGTGGGTGTGTGTGTGTGTGTGTGTGTGTGTGTGTGTGTGTGTGTGTGTGTGTGTGTGTGTGTGTGTGTGTGTGTGTGGGCGTGTCATGTGTCAAGTAATGAGCAAGAAGGGAGGGAGGTGCGTCATTGTCATATACAAACAGGACATGATAGAAGACACTTGTTATTGGTTAGAATGAGAGAGAGAGAGAGAGAGAGAGAGAGAGAGAGAGAGAGAGAGAGAGAGAGAGAGAGAGAGAGAGAGAGAGAGAGAGAGAGAGAGAGAGAGAGAGAGAAGGGAGAAAAAAAAATTTATAACATTTTAAACCTCTTAGCTATGAGATAAGAAGTTTTCAAGACTATAAACAGACTTGACTCATAGCATTACTTAATAATTTCCTCGTTCTTTTTCCTTAACACGTGGACATACATACATACATACAGACATTCATTTACTTCCCCTCCCACACACACAACACTCCCTCGTTCCCTCCCTCCCTCCCTCCCTCCCTTCCCAAATGCTCTAGTTATGACCCTAAATGACTCTTCCTATTTATTTATAGTACATCTTGGCTTCCTTCCACGGGCCAGCTGAGAGTAAGAATGTGAACTCATACGTCACTACACACGGGTTGGCTGGGCTAGTCTAGTGCTGTGGGTGGGGTGGGTGGGTGGGCCTTAGGGTGGGCGGTGGGGCTTGTCCTGGGGGTGGGCTGAAGCGGGGGTTTAGGGGGGGGGGCAGCAGGCGAGACGGTGGGGTTAGACACAGTTTTTATGAGGAGGTTGTAACTAACGGCCTTCTGAGTGGTGGAGTAAATGGCGTTTAAGAGAAGGAAAAAAAGAGAGAAGGACGTAATGAGGAAATGCTATGAGGGAGAGAGAAAAAAAAAAGATGATGATTATGATGAGAAAATATGAGAATAGTAAACAAACCGAAGAGAGAGAGAGAGAGAGAGAGAGAGAGAGAGAGAGAGAGAGAGAGAGAGAGAGAGAGAGAGAGAGAGAGAGAGAGAGAGAGAGAGAGAGAGAGAGAGAGAGAGAGAGAGCATCATGGTCTTGAGTTGTACAATTGACAGGCGGGTAGTGGGTAGCCGGCTCTCCTTGACCAGCTATTAATAGTAAATAAAGGGAGGGAGAAGGCGAGGAAGGCGTGAGAAAGGGGAAAAGAAAGGAATAAGTGAAGGAAGTGATAAAGATAGAAGAGGAGAGGAAAGATGCAAGATGAATGGTGTAAGGAGGAAAGGAAAGATGCGAGGAGCAGATTGATATGTGTTGAGAAGTGAGGGAAAGGGAAGGTGTGGGTGTATAAGGGTGAGAGGGGAAAGGGAATGAGGAGAGGGTGGGAGGTGAGGATGAGGGGAGTGGTGAGGTGTGAGGGTATGGGGCAGGTGTGAGGGTATGAGGGGAAAGGGTGTGAGGGTGTGTGGGTGTGAGAGTTGGTAGTATCACGGAAGTCAAGTGATGATAGCTAACTATTAAGAAAGGAAGGATGTGTATTTTGAAGCTGAATTAAGATTATGTCCCTCTCACTCACACACACACACACACACACACACACACACACACACACACACACACACACACACACACACACACACACTTATATATAGCTTATATAAACGTCTATATGCTAAGGTTCTATTTATCTTTAAAAAAAAAAATTTCCTACACCTTTAGGGTTATACGTCGCAAATGTGAAACTTTATTAAACACTTTTTATATAATTCTTTCTCAAGGCAACATATAAGAAGGTTTCACTAAAATCCTTAAGAAATTAAAGGTGATTAAATAATACTCTTGAACTAAATAATTATAGACTATTCGAGAGGAAGAGAAACCGCATTTAGTTAGCGCCACTAATAGCACCTCTCTCTGAATGATCCGCACTTGTGATTAGATAAGAGATGGTGAGGTGATTAGTGCTTGAGAATCGTGCTGTGGAAGATAGACTGAAGCGGTGAAGAAAGGAAGGACGTCAAAGGTATTAGTTCGGTAGTTTGAAGGATTGGATCAGTCATATGCTTATCTGAAACAAGTTCAATGTATACAAAGTTCCAGCAATAAGAAAGATGTATGGTAATAGATAAAAATGTAACAGTTTATCCTGCAGTTTCTGAGGACAATATACTGGAGAGGATATACAAGATGTCACTACGAAGAATGTTACATAATAGGTTTAGATAAGTCAGATAGGAAATCAAAATTGACTAATGTTGAATTTCCAGCTAAAGTCTGAGCGAAGAGATATAGGATATAACAGTAGTGGTATCAAAATATAAGATAGGAGTGTAAGATAAAGAGAGAAAGTATTGTTAACCTATCTGGCAAGCTTACGTAAGTCTGTTAGATACATAAGAAGACATTGCCAATAACTACGATATATTTATCCGCTAGTTAGTGATATGGACACATAGGAAGAACAAACAACAACAGGCCTGCTGGCCCTTACGAGGCTGTTTGTGAGTACACTATCTACTCTAGAGTGAAGGATACTGGATAGTAAGGGTGAAGGCTTCTCTCCCCAGCCATGGCTGGCAGGGAAAGGAAGGCCAACCAAGACTAGACTGTCACTACTGTCACTACCACTACTGCTACCACTACTTCCTGGCAAGCGATGTCAGGCCACTAGCGATGTCTTTTGAATCGACATTTCGTAAGTTAGGTACATCAGGATGAACATACTCACAGTTTACGTTAACGGATAGTATTTTAGTTGTGGATTGGCTTCTAAATATTTAGATAAGGCAATCAGTAGTAAGATAAACCCAGTGTGACATCTACTCCACTAACACTTACTGACTGACTGACTGACTGACTGACTCTCTCTATCTTGCTTTTCCGGTTAGGTTTTTAGATTCAGTTTTACGTCTATTTCTACCTAATTTGGGCTATTATGTATGCATGGCTTGTATTTATTATTTTGTTTCTCTCTCTCTCTCTCTCTCTCTCTCTCTCTCTCTCTCTCTCTCTCTCTCTCTCTCTCTCTCTCTCTCTCTCTCTCTCTCTCTCTCTCTCTCTCTCTCTCTCTCTCTCTCTCTCTCTCTCTCTTGGTTATTTATGTCGAAAATGGTATAATTTGATATTTTGTTATTGTTGTCTCCGTGTGTGTGTTTGTCCTTGAGATAAAACGTCATTGTTGTGAATGTTGTATTGTGTGTGTGTGAGAGAGAGAGAGAGAGAGAGAGAGAGAGAGAGAGAGAGAGAGAGAGAGAGAGAGAGAGAGAGAGAGAGAGAGAGAGAGAGAGAGAGAGAGAGAGAGTAGCAAAAAAAGGTGTAAGGTGAGTGTGGAGAGTGTGTTGTGGTGCATTGTGGGAAGCTCCAGGTGATGGGCGACACAAAGGCGGCAGACACCACCGCCGCCTTAGCTTGAAGATATTAAAAGTCTCGGCATTACTACGGTTCAGTCCCTTATGTGTACTTCTCTCTGTACCCTCGCGTGACGGCCCTGCCCAGCCAGCAGACTAAGTCATTGTAGAAACTGCATGTATAGTGTAAAATTTTAGTGTATCATTAATGGCAATACATAAAAATATCTAAAAAAAAAAGTTAATGAATCTAGAATATCCAGAGTGACACCTGGCTGCTGTCTCACACTGTTACACTTTTTTTTTTTTTTTTTTTTATTTTTTTTTTTTTTTTTAGCACATTGAGTTGAACATTTGACAGCAAGTTAAAGCATCTGAGCGACATCTTGAGACGCCCGTCGTGCCTCCGTTGGGATTCATAAGGAAGTAAATAATTGTTAAGACGCTGCGTGGTTCCTGTTGTATAAAGGATAGGAAAGGACAAGGACAAGGACAAGAGTGACAACATTTGCACTAACCTGAGCCACCATGCCGACGGCGTGCACGATGTACTTGTAGGATTCCCTCTTCTTCTTCAGGTCAGATTTCCTTGCCTCGAGGCTCTTGTCGTGTTGAGGCAGACACACCCCGTACTCGTCGAAGAGGTAGTCGTTCCTGGATGCAACCCAACGGTGGATGGGGAAGAAATACACTGTCTTCCCCTCCCCTGGGTTCTCCTTGAGGTACGCCGAGCCGAGGTAGTTTCTGACATTCTTTGAACCTTGATCCTTGGTGAACTTCCGCTTGTTGTTGTTGCGTCGATCCTCTATGTGGATGTAGTCACAGAACCAGTCGTCAGCGATGCCGCGACTGTCTCGGGAGATCCTGATCCGTGCCACGCCACCGAAGTCTTCAGGGACAGTCCACGTTGTAGGTGTCCCGTTTGGATCGTTCCAGGTCATTGTACAGGATTTTGTCGAGTTTGAGGCGTGGCGTGGCGCGGCCCCGCTCGTCCTCCAGCACTATCCACACGTTGGCGTCCGTGCCGGCACCTTCCTGGTCCCCGGTCTTCACTATTACATGGAAAGCTTTCTTCATGGCGGCGGATGGCGACTTATCACCCACTTCGTCGCTCTTTCGGGGCTCTCTGATGTCACTGGAAACTGCTTCTCACCGTATCTTCCGGCACTAATCCCTCTTTTTAAGATCTCGATCAGTGTGTAGTGAGGTTGACACAGAGGTCGTGGTTCTGGTAGGCGGAGGCGCAGTGAGGTGATAACAGTGACTAGGTTGTGGCGCCACGGTGCAGCCAATACACTGGGGAAGGAGTGGACACCTGGGTTCACTTTATCAGGAGATAACTGAACACTGACTTGATAGTGGAAGGTGGGTAAAAACGTGTTAATCCCGCGTCAGGACACCAGGGGGCAGGCGGCGGTGAGGGTGAGGTGCAGGGTAGGGTAGGGTAGGCGTCACAGGTGCCCTTGGTTACACACCTGCTGGGACGCACAACACACACCTGCAACGCAAAGAACAACACTGAATTACACCCGTTATCAAAGAAAGAGAGAGAGAGAGAGAGAGAGAGAGAGAGAGAGAGAGAGAGAGAGAGAGAGAGAGAGAGAGAGAGAGAGAGAGAGAGAGAGAGAGAGAGAGAGAGAGAGAGAGAGAGAGAGAGAGTACCTTAATATGACAGAAGTACAACACAAATGAACTCTTCTCTTTATTTTTCTTTCCACCTCCCTCCACGCAAACATCGCCCCCTCCACCCCCACCACCCCCACAAACCCCACTCAGCCTCCCCCTCCTTGGATGAAGTAAAATAAAGAAATATCCGGTAACTACAATTCTCTACATGCTACAGTGTTGCTATCTTAAACTCCTCCTCTTCCTGTCCCTCCTCCTCCTCCTCCTCTCCCTCTTCCTCTTCAACTCTTGGCTAATCTCTAACTTCATCTTTATCTCTCTTTGTCTGTTGGTCTGTGGCGTGGATGAAATTAAATGCAATATAAAGAAATAATAAACGTATAAATCACCGAGGTAGGCAGCTACGAGAGTTATGTGTGTGTATGATAAGCAGCTGTTGAAAGTTCATAACATAGTCATATAAGGTTGTTAGGTTGAAGGTCACTTGGTGGTATATTCCCACATTGCATAGCTTTTTTTCTTATGCGTATACAATTTATTAATTATATAATCCATAGTGTTGTTTCAAGGTCACCGGGTTGTACAGACATTCTCACCTTTCATAACTTTTTTTTTCGTATGTGTATGTGTGTGTGTGTGTGTGTGTGTGTGTGTGTGTGTGTGTGTGTGTGTGTGTGTGTGTGTGTGTGTGTGTGTGTGTGTGTGTGTGTTTCTCTGATGCCTCACGTCTTGAACATAAATAACATAAGTAAGAAAGGAGGCTGCAAGAGGCCAGTTGATCTACTAAAGGCAGCTTCTGTTAGTAATTCCAAGATCTTCACTGTGTAACATAAGGAATTGCCAAGTGTTCTCCCCTAGATTGGTATTTATTCTCCTCTCTGTTTATCATAATGCAACAACTTACTCTCCCGCTGTAGTCCCTGCACATCCTTTGGGCTTTCCCTTATGGACCTTCTGCATCCTCCCTTCACTGTGTTAGTACTTGGAACGCACCGGACGCTAAACGTTACTTGTCTTGTATCAGGTTTTACGTGGAGTGGAAAATACGAGTTTACAGCCAAGGAAATATGAGGTCAGTTTTCTGCTTAATGTATGAGACAACTATACTATATATTATGTACAGGTGATGATTAATGGCAAGGAAAGAAAAGATGAGAGAAAACGGAGCTTTACGACGGTAACTACGGTAACTTTGTAATGCTTAGTGTGTGTGTGTGTATGTGTGTGTGGTAGGGAGGGAGGACGAGCCGTGATACATACATACAGTACATGTTTACTTCACGTCTAAAACCCACTGTTCACTTACACTATTATTATTATTATTATTATTATTATTATTATTATTATTATTATTATTATTATTATTATTATTATTATTCATGATTGATTGGTATTAAAACGAACAATTCCTTTCCCGCGTTATAGGTGGTGAAAAACACTTTCTCGGTCTCTCTTATATGCCTTATCTTTATTGTATTTTTTTTTATCTTGTCACTCATCGCTGATAATGTTATCTTCATTTATTAGTGATATTACACAACCCATTGTTTATGTCACTCACACTGTGTGTTTGCTTATTGTTATTCATTCACGGTCATTCACTGTCCTTTGTATTTCATGACATTCTCTCTCTCTCTCTCTCTCTCTCTCTCTCTCTCTCTCTCTCTCTCTCTCTCTCTCTCTCTCTCTCTCTCTCTCTCTCTCTCTCTCTCTCTCTCTCTCTCTCCCCCCCCCTCACTAACTTATTCCTGTGAAACAAAACTGACGTGGCAAAGTTTTTTTTTTTTTATGTTCATCTAACGAAGTAAATAACAACAACAACAACAACAACAACAACAACAACACGAAACATGACAATCATCCAACTTAGATGCTGAATGAAAAGACAAGAAGTAATAAGGAGTATAGTGAATAATATGAATTAATTAAAGCTATCAGTAGGTATGACACAGGTAAGGAAGGAAGGAAAGGAGAGGGAGGAGAGGAGGAGAGGGATCTGTGTTAAGTCAAGATAATGTCAATCATCATCTATTATATCGGAATGGTACGGATAAATGTGACGGACATGACCTATTGCTTCTGATGATGATGATGAGGAGGAGGAGTACTGGATATGCCTATTTCTCCTCGTCCTCCGCGGTGTAGCGAGATAATTATTACCACTTGGATGTGATCTGAGGTGCTTAGTAAAGGTTGTGTTGCTGTGGTGCTGTAGTGCTGTGGTGCCATGGTTTTCCCTAATAGTAATGTGTGATGCCACTGAAGGTCTTATCAGTTAATGGCAGTTCGTAAAAGTCTCTAAGAATATTTTAAAGATAATTTTTCTACACGTTTTCATGTTTTGTTTTTTTTAGTCACCAAAATGAACCAAATAACGACACTTGTTTACGTTGTGGCTCAGTGCAAATTATATTAACTTTCAACTCAGACCAACACCCATTCATGAGGTATGTTGCTGCCTTTCCGGTTGATGTTGGCGTTAGTTTTGAGACAGTCCTGCATTCTATTTCACTATCTGGTTTTTTTTTTGTTCCCCCTCACTCGTTCTTTGTCTCTCTTTTTCTCTTTCTCTCTCTCTCTCTCATCTGTCTTGGCGTTACCAAAAAGAAAGAAAGAAAAAAAGTTGTGTCCTCGTCCTTGAGTTGATTGGTTATACTCGTGTTTGTGTTGTTGTACTTGTGCTGTGGTTCAGGTAGTGAGTTTACAAGCATGGTTAAAAGTTGTGCAAGGAAGCATATTTTAGTACACGTACATACCATATCATAATGTTACACCAGTTAAATGGAATGTTTATTGAATAGTAAACTGCATGTTGAAGTAAATCATATAGTCAATATTAATAATTTTGTAGATATATTTTTCCTAACACCACATACACAAACCTTATAAACATGTGCACAATTTTATCATGTGAAAAAAACCTACATGAAAGAGTGTAAAAATAAAAAAAACTATCGTAGAATCTTATCCTGTCGAGTTCCACGGTCTGCCACCAGATGGCATCACCGCTCTGTAGAAACGATACATAAACCTTTTAGGGGACGAGTATACGAGTGCTTGTATTCCCTCTCTAGTATTTATATTCTAATACTCTAGTTTACATTGATACGATAAATGGATAAGGTACACCGGTCTTTTTATTATTATTATTTCCTTCTCACCTGTCTTCCGTCTCCTCACCTGTACTTAACCTTTCTCATCTATTCCTTTTCTTCCTCTTCATCGTCTCAATTAAACTCTATCTTATCCTATCCATATTTTTCATCACTTTTTTATTGCCCTTTTTCCTGGTCCGTCTTACTTCTTAATTCCTCTTGTAGTTGTAACCTCATAATTTGCCTTCCGTTTACCTTGGCTTAATTAATTGCACACCTAGCAGAGAGGTGAGTGTCTGGCGGTACCTACACAGTGTCTGGTGAGCATCTTAGATAAGCGTTTGTGACTCCTTGAGACTTCTTACTTAACTTATTTGTGGATGCAATCAGAATGTTGAAGACCATGCGATATAGATGTTCAAAGAAAATGGAACTTTTAAAATTTTTATTTTATGGTAAGCTGTACAAATATTCGTTGTTACTGTTGGTGGAAGCTTCAGGGAGTAATGATAACTTAGAATAATGATGCAATGGCAGAGCGTTGAGAAGGTTGAGCTACTGCTGCTGCTTATCTTATCAAACTGGCTTTCATCACTCCGTCTAACTAACCCTTATCTGATATGACCTACTTCTTATCACTTGCTCCCTTACACCCACTTTATCCCACGTTTTTATATTGCTCTTATCTGTTCCCTTACTTCCTCCTGTTAATTCTCGTTCCCTTCTGATTCCTTCTTTCTAATTGCATCCATGACTGAAAATCGTCATAGGTAGGAAATGCTAGGTTAGGTTAGGTTAGGTTAGGTAACTCAGAGCTTGCAGTGTTTTTTTTTTCTTCTTCTCTTCTTTATAAACATACTAAAGGAGGATCAGAAGGTAGTGTAGAGTTGTATGATACTGATTTGTTACGTGTTTTTTGAGGAGTCAGTTGTTGGTGTGTAACGGTATGTGTATGTCCATGCGTGGCGGACTGGCTGAGTGTGTGTTAAGGAAAGTTGAGTCAAGGATCGATATTCATGGTGTAGTACAAAGATTTGGTAGTCTTTAGCGGAGTGATATTATTACTATCATTATTATTATTATTATTATTATTATTATTATTATTATTGTTGTTATTGTTATTGTTATAATTTGCGGGGTGAAAGGAGAGATTGTGA
>JAPQNM010000018.1:22006330-22018830 GCA_029783475.1 Metacarcinus magister
CACCCACGTGATCATGCTTTGTTGACGACACCATCCTCACGCCCGCGGAAATACCAGCATCTTCTGGCCCAGCAACACACACGTGGCCATCTATCGTTGACGAGAGACTCCACTTGCTCCAAATCCACCGGACTCCACTTCCACGAGGAACTCCACACCACTCCATCCATGAGGTCATGTTTTATTTTGACGCCCAACGCTCGCCGCCTTCACGCCCACGGACTACCCACTTCCACCTACGCTGGACTCCACATCCACTCCAAGAGGACTCCACCGGACTCCACTTCACGTCCAATCCACTACAAAGGACTCACTTGAGTTATTTTTCTTTTTTCTGTTCTCTGAGTCTGTGAAGTGCATTTTATTTTATTTTTTACCTCAGAGTTAAGTTTCTTATTCAAGTATTTATTTTATTTTCTTGAAAATAAGTTTTTTCTCTTTGTGTGTGCTTGTCCGCCATTTTGATCCGCCATATTCTCCTCCACCTCCCTCCTCACGCCGCCATCTTGAAAATTGACGCGCGCTTTTTGAATTTCTCCTCAACCCTCTCCCTTGTTATTTTGTTTACTAGGCGGCCATTTTGAATTTTGGTCTTGATCTTGAAAATGATCTTGATCTTGTTTTAAGCAGCCATCTTGTTTGTTTACTTAGCGGCCATTTTGGAAAATTATTTGAAAATTACTTGGGCCTCAATACAGTCCACTGGAAAAGACTTGTACTTTATTTTTTCTGTGACTTTATTTTTTTATTTACAATGAAACTTTTATTTATAACTTTTCTGTGGAGCGTATATACATACAAGTTTGCACATTGTACTAATTTTACTATACATTGCAACAACTGAAGCAACGCCCAGACCCGATTGAACATTTCTGTACAAGACCTGTGCTGCAGTTACGTACATCCCGAACGAGTCTATTATATTTTTGTGAGTCTTTACTGATTTTAAAGCGGGTTTGTTTTCATTTTTACTGTGTGTTACTTAATTATTTTTAATGGATTTTGAATTACTTATTTTTTCTTGTGTTCGACATACACATTGTATACTGAGATGTTTACGGTGTTCCAATACACCCTATATCGTATCCGACTTCGGGTGAACTGAGTATTATTTCTGATCTGAACTGAGTATTGTTTCTGATCTGAACTGAGTATTGTTTCTGATCTGAACTGAGTATTATTTCTGATCTGAACTGAGTATTGTTTCTGATCTGAACTGAGTATTGTTTCTGATCTGAACTGAGTATTGTTTCTGATCTGAACTGAGTATTATTTCTGATCTGAACTGAGTATTGTTTCTGATCTGAACTGAGTATTATTTCTGATCTGAACTGAGTATTATTTCTGATCTGAACTGAGTATTGTTTCTGATCTGAACTGAGTATTGTTTCTGATCTGAACTGAGTATTGTTTCTGATCTGAACTGAGTATTGTTTCTGATCTGAACTGAGTATTGTTTCTGATCTGAACTGAGTATTGTTTCTGATCTGAACTGAGTATTGTTTCTGATCTGAACTGAGTATTGTTTCTGATCTGAACTGAGTATTGTTTCTGATCTGAACTGACCGGCTGTCTCGAAAGGGACCAGCAGCAGACTGTACAGTGAATTATACACACACACACACACACACACACACACACACACACACACACACACACACACACACACACACACACACACACACACACACACACACACACACACACACACGAACATACACACACACACACACATACGAACACACACACACACACACGTATACGAACACACACACCCACGTACGAACACACACACACACACACACACACACACACACACACACACACACGCACACACGCACACACCATAGGATGCATGGCAGCACACAATGTTGTACAGCATTATAATGTTATGGCCGTGCATTGTGTGGGAACAACGACAGACACACACACACTCTGCAGGTACAAAATAGTCAGCAGGACGCATGGAAGTGTCAAAGAAAGTCAGTATTAGTTCCTTTATTATGCCGTTCAGGTCTTTACGTTAGTTGTACAGTCTCTTTACTCTTCAATATTCAAAAATGAAGACTGGCTAAGATTTGTAACATAAATGGTGTACAATTGCCCATTAATTATAACACTGGAGGATTGTTCATCACATCATTATTATTAATAATAATAATAATAATAATGATAATAGTAGTAGTACTTCTACAATCACACACATCATCACCGTAACTACTATTGGACCAATTGACGCAGCGAGTGGTTAACGCCTCGGCCACATCCGAACCATCCCCCGAAGAACTGTCCTCACACTGCACTGCGACGCTTTTGGTAAAGGTAGTCACCACGCCTTCAGGCTATCTCCTGCTAGCGTGATCCGCCGCCTCCCTATCGGCGCCTCACCGCCCCGTTAGTACCCGGCCTGCCAATCCACTTGTCCGTCTAGTGGTCGGCCGGCCAGGAAGTCAGCAAAGTTGGTAGTGAATTCCTCCACAACGTGATCACGTAGGTGTTCTGCGGTGTTGGTGGTGGCATTATGGGGCGTCATCACCACCTTTGGATGTGTCCAGAGGAGGCTGTCCTCAGGGACAGGCTCCTTCTCGAAGCAGTCCAGCACGGCGGCGGAGAGCCATCCCTGCTCCAGTGCCTTCAGCAGGTCCACCTCGCTTATGATGTCCCCGCGGCCCACGTTCACCAGCACCGGACTCTTGCTAGCACCGCTGAGCATTGCGCCTCCGAGCAGGCCGCGCGTGAAGGGCGTGGAGGGCAGCACGTTCACTAGGTAATCGCAGTCTTTTAGGAAGCCAGCGAGGCCCTCCTGCCCGTGCCACAGCTGGTCCACATAGAGTTCCGTGGAGGCACAGGACCGAGGGGTCCTGGCAAGGCCATATATGCGGCACCCAAACCCCTTGAGTGCCTTAGCTGTGGTGAGGCCCATCTTGCCGAGGCCCATCACGCCTACCGTCAGCTGGCTGAGACTGCGGAAGTTACGGTCGGCGTGCCACCCACTACAGTCCTTGTTCACCTGTTTCATGTGGTTGTCCATCCAGCCGCGCTCGTGGCACACAATCTGGCCCACCACGTGCTCGGCCATCATGAGCGTCGTCGCTGCGTTGATGGTGCGGGTCAGAATGAAGGGTGGTTCAATACCCGGTCCAAGAACTTTCACCATCCCATCGACACCGGCCCACGTAACATGTGTCCAACGAAGTTTTTCCAGGAAAGGGAGTCCTTTTTGTAACACTACTTTTGTTAGTAACGGTGGATCGGCAAGCAAGATTTCTGCCTTCGACAAGGAAGTGAATTCTTCTTCTGTTAAGTCTGTTTTTATGTTTATGTGAACATCTTGGAAACCAAGGTCTTGGGTAAGCACATTGACCACCGTTATCTCCGGCAGAATCCTGGAGATGGCGTCACCAACGTCCGGGAGGACGGAAAGGATGTGGACGGTGTGTGCAGTGCGCGGCGTCATCTTTCTAACTAAATAAGAAATGCGTTTTCTTTTTGTGATGCTGTACACCTGAATATCTTACGAAACAGTACAAATCTTGCTGCCAGAAACTGTAATAAGTCTTTTTTTTATATATAGCTTTGTGGTTATTACATTGGTTAAATGAGTAAACATGAAATGATACGAGGAGGTGAGAAATAAAGTAGGATTTTATTGGAGTTTTTCATGTTTTTGAAAGTAGAATAATGCAGAGTCTTTTTGGTTTGGGAGAGGCAGCGCTGCATATAATGTGTGTGTGTGTGGGGTTAAAGTGCAAAGTAGGACAAAGTCCCCCATAGTTATATGTATATATATATATATATATATATATATATATATATATATATATATATATATATATATATATATATACCACAATGTATAAACATACCTGTCCTCCTATTATTTGTTTTTTATCAACCTAGTATTCCTGTCCTCCCATCCTCTGTAATTTCCTCACAAATTTCTGTATATAAACTTTAAACTGTATTTATTAAAGTTTTCATTTATAACCAAAGAGAGAAAGAGAGCGAGAGAACAAAAAGAGAGAGAAAGAGAGAGAGGCAGGTCAGGTCCTGTGGGTATTTAGAATATTAGACTGCTACATATGTATAATGAGGGAGAAGGCCGCCTCCTTCCTAGCACCCGTCATCCCCTAGCGAGGTGACAACTGTTCCCATACAATATTTTGGAATGTTCTCAGAATGATACATTTCCTTGTAAAGATGAAGCAACTACTTTCTTCTTTTAATTTTAATGTTATCAAAAGGTATTAAAGAAAAAGAAAAGAAAAAAAAATATACATATATATATTTTTTCTTTTTTTCTTTTCTTTTTCTTTAATACCTCATCATGTGTGTGAGTGTGTGTGTGTGTGTGTGTGTGTGTGTGTGTGTGTGTGTGTGTGTGTGTGTGTGTGTGTGTGTGTGTGTGTGTGTGTGTGTGTGTGTACTCGTGCGAGCAATTGCATATGCATCTGTCTCACTCAAATTATCTCTCTCTCTCTCTCTCTCTCTCTCTCTCTCTCTCTCTCTCTCTCTCTCTCTCTCTCTCTCTCTCTCTCTCTCTCTCTCTCTCTCTCTCTCTCTCTCTCTCTCTCTCTCTCTCTCTCTCTCTCTCTTCTTTTTTATTTAAACTTAAGTTCTGACTGTCTGTCTGTCTGTCTCTTTCTCTCTCTCTCTCTCTCTCTCTCTCTCTCTCTCTCTCTCTCTCTCTCTCTCTCTCTCTCTCTCTCACTCTCTCTCTCTCTCTCTCTCTCTCTCTTCTCTCTCTCTCTCTCTCTCTCTCTCTCTCTCTCTCTCTCTCTCTCTCTCTCTCTCTCTCTCTCTCTCTCTCTCTCTCTCTCTCTCTCTCTCTCTCTCTCTCTCTCTCTCTCTCTCTCTATCTGTTTGTATGTCTGTCTCTGTCCCTTTCTGTAATTAAACTTTAAACTGTATTTATTATTATATGTTTTCATTTATAACCAGAGAGAGAGAGAGAGAGAGAGAGAGAGAGAGAGAGAGAGAGAGAGAGAGAGAGAGAGAGAGAGAGAGAGAGAGAGAGAGAGAGAGAGAGAGAGAGAGAGAGAGAGAGAGAGAGAGAGAGAGAGAGAGAGAGAGATATCAAAATTTTAATACCATAAGTATATGTATAGTTATATGTTTTCATACACACACACACACACACGCACACGCACACACATTATATATATATATATATATATATATATATATATATATATATATATATATATATAAAAGGTAGATGGCGAAGTAGGAGGAAGGATGTGGGTGGTGTCCGGTCCTTAGGGGACCTGAGAGGATTAACAGGGGTCTGCCCTCTCATCCCCCCAGCCCCCCTATACTGATCACCAAAATGAATCCAAACTAATGACGCTCCACCCATCATTTCAGCAGCCACTCTCAGGGTGAGGGGGGTGGGGCAGGAAAGGTGGGGAATCCACCGCCTTAAATTTTGGTATATAGTACTTCTACAATCACACACATCATCACCGTAACTACTATTGGACCAATTGACGCAGCGAGTGGTTAACGCCTCGGCCACATCCGAACCATCCCCCGAAGAACTGTCCTCACACTGCACTGCGACGCTTTTGGTAAAGGTAGTCACCACGCCTTCAGGCTATCTCCTGCTAGCGTGATCCGCCGCCTCCCTATCGGCGCCTCACCGCCCCGTTAGTACCCGGCCTGCCAATCCACTTGTCCGTCTAGTGGTCGGCCGGCCAGGAAGTCGGCAAAGTTGGTAGTGAATTCCTCCACAACGTGATCACGAAGGTGTTCTGCGGTGTTGGTGGTGGCATTATGGGGCGTCATCACCACCCTTGGATGTGTCCAGAGGAGGCTGTCCTCAGGGACAGGCTCCTTCTCGAAGCAGTCCAGCACGGCGGCGGAGAGCCATCCCTGCTCCAGTGCCTTCAGTAGGTCCGCCTCGCTTATGATGTCCCCGCGGCCCACGTTCACCAGCACTGGACTCTTGCTAGCACCGCTGAGCATTGCGCCTCCGAGCAGGCCGCGCGTGAAGGGCGTGGAGGGCAGCATGTTCACCAGGTAATCGCAGTCTTCTAGGAAGCCAGCGAGGCCCTCCTGTCCGTGCCACAGCTGGTCCACATAGAGTTCCGTGGAGGCACAGGACCGAGGGGTCCTGGCAAGGCCATGTATGCGGCACCCAAACCCCTTGAGTGCCTTAGCTGTGGTGAGGCCCATCTTGCCGAGGCCCATCACGCCTACCGTCAGCTGGCTGAGGCTGCGGAAGTTACGGTCGGCGTGCCACCCACTACAGTCCTTGTTCACCTGTTTCATGTGGTTGTCCATCCAGCCGCGCTCGTGGCACACAATCTGGCCCACCACGTGCTCGGCCATCATGAGGATCGTCGCTGCATTGATGGTGCGGGTCAGAATGAAGGGTGGTTCAATACCCGGTCCAAGAACTTTCACCACCCCATCGACACCGGCCCACGTAACATGTGTCCAACGAAGTTGTTCCAGGTAGGGGAGTCCTTTTTGTAATTGTACTTTTGTTAGTAACGGTGGATCGGCAAGCAAGATTTCTGCCTTCGACAAGGAAGTGAATTCTTCTTCTGTTAAGTCTGTTTTTATGTTTATGTGAAAATCTTGGGAACCAAGGTCTTGGGTAAGCACATTGACCACCGTTATCTCCGGCAGAATCCTGGAGATGGCGTCACCAACGTCCGGGAGGACGGAAAGGATGTGGACGGTGTGTGCAGTGCGCGGCGTCATCTTTCCAACTAAATAAGAAATGTGTTTTCTTTTTGTGATGCTGCACACCTGAATATCTTACGAAACAGTACAAATCTTGCTGCCAGAAACTGTAATAACAGTCTTTTTTTTCTATATAGCTTTGTGGTTATTACATTGGTTAAATGAGTAAACATGAAATGATACGAGGAGGTGAGAAATAAAGTAGGATTTTATTGGAGTTTTTCATGTTTTTGAAAGTAGAATAATGCAGAGTCTTTTTGGTTTGGGAGAGGCAGCGCTGCTTTCGGTGGAACTGTCCTGCTAGCTTGACGTGACTGTCTTGCGTCACCACTCCTTGCTTCCACTGCATCTAGAACTTAATTACCTTCCTTGACAACCCCTTTTCATCATCACGTTGGCTATGCGTCCTTATACCATCCCTGCCTCTTCTCATCTCCATTTGCCACCTCGCACTGCCTCTTCCCTAGACACAGACATCCTGCTCTTTCTACCAGACCTTCTTAAACCATCTTTGTCTTCATTCGTGTTCCTTTGACTTGCTTTTCCCCTTCTATATTTTACACTGGCAGACAAACGGCTTTAACTTCATCGATATCGACGCCTCATAAACTGTGAATTGTAAACCAGTATAATGAAGTGGTGCACGGTCAGGGAACTCCATGTCTCCTTCAGCAAAGTTCTGCTTTCCAACGGTTCGTGATATGATGCAATAGCTGATTATTTTCCATTGAATATCTTGTTTTCTCCCAAGAATGTTTCCTCTAGTCAAGATACTTTGGTAGGAACAGTATCACAAAAGAATTTGGCAATACAAAAGTGCACTATAGGTATGTCTTACTATTTATTTGCTTGCTCTGTAGTGTTCCTTAGTGAGTAATTACCCATTTTCTCTCCCTGTATTTTGTTGCTAAAAGCGAATTTTCAACGTAACATTTACTCAAAATTTGTTCCCTAAAATATTAGACCTAGAACTCAGTCACTACCTCAACCGGCTTGATTACAATCCATTTACCTGACTGACCCTTCCACGATTTTAATCCTTGATAGACCTCATTACTATTTCATTTGACAGCGTTAATCCGTCTACCTGCTTCTGACCCTTTTCACGCTAATTGTGTTGTAAATCCTTTCTCCCTTTCTACAGTCAGTCTACAGTAAAGATTACGCCTAAGTACGATGTATGTGATCGGCGTTTTACTGCAAATTTCTTTTCAGACTCGTATGCCTGCCATCTGTGTGTCTTGCAAAAGGAACACGATGAACTTAAGACGGATGTGCATGTATGGTGGTCGTTTGGACGGCGGTGGTACAGTGGTCACGCGTTCGGGCATGCGAACCTAGGGTCCCGGGTTCGATTCCCCGATATCCGCTGGCCACTTGTCATTATTAGGTTTTACCGCCGAGTGGCCAAAGATTACCCAAATTGCTGCCATACTGTCCTCAGACGGGACTTACAATGTTTATATGCATTTCAGACTTTGGCAGCGATTAGCCTCTCGTCGTTCCCAACATATTCAAGAGAGAACTTAAACATTCGAGGCGTCACTATAAAACATCTAAAAACCTACGCTAAATAACAGGCAAGAGGCAAGTCCGTCATGCCTTTATAAGGCCTACTGGCGCCAACGGTTTGTGATATAGAAAAAAAAAGCCTGCGATGAGGCAACCAGTATGGCAGATAATACTAGTTTCAATTATTCATGCAGATACAAATGGCGTCATGAACACCAGATCGGAGGAGCTGCTGGAGTAATACAGGCGGATGATTCAGCGATATAAGTGTAAATCTAACAAAATAATTCTTTCTGGATTCCTTCCCTGGAGCTTTTTACAACAGGACCTTCAGCCATAATAACCGTCTTATGTCCATTTGTACAAAGGAAGGTATCGATTTCATTAACTACTGGGATGACTTTTATAATAAACCTTTCCTTTTCAAGATTGATGGCCTGCACCTCAATTGAGTTTGAGCAGCTCGTCTTAGCAGGCTACTAAATAACGAAATTTCTGATTTCAGGAGAAAAAACAGTATCCAGCCTCGCACAGCCTCAGCTACGTAAGAAACACCACATGTAGATAAAGTAACGTAAAAAATTTGAAGGAAAGTGTGAAAGAGCTAAAAAGAGAAGAGATGAAGCATGGAGGAGAATGAAAAGAAAACCAATTCAGGAAAGAAAAGAAAAATATAAAATAGAAAGGAATGAATATGTAAGGATAAGAAGAGAAGAGAAGAGATATGAAAAAATATATAGTTGACAAATGCAAAGAAGAACCAAAGCTGTATTATAGATTTATTAATGGGAAAAAAAAGAAAAAAAAGCGCGAAAGAATTTTCAGAAAGTATTTACAACTGAATTTGACTTAAAAAAAAAGTCACGAGGAGAAAAGAGAAAAAATGAAATGTGGGAAATCAGGATAAATAGAGAAGAGATCAAGGAAATGATGAAGAAACTGGATGAAAGAAAAACAATAGGACCAGATGGAGTATTGGGATATATCTTGAAGGAGTGTAGACTAGAAATAGCTGAGCCAATACACACACACACACACACACACACACACACACACACACACACACACACACACACACACACACACATACACACACACACACACACACACATACACACACACACACACATACACACACACACATACACACACACACACACACACACACACACACACACACACACACACACACACACACACACACACACACATGTGTTCTGACCTCGCTAAGGTCAGGTCGTGTCGTCTTTGCGCTCCTCGGGGCAGCCCGGGGTCAATGTGTTGACCCTTTCCCCAACCCCCTACCTAATCCTCCCCCTCCCCCTCAGTGAGAAGTGGAAGTTCTACACAATTAAGAACAGTGAACTTGTAATGAACATACAACACAGTGAAGTTACTTAAAGCAAAAGAAAGTAAATTCAAGAGCTATAAACAATGAAAACCGAGTGGAGGGACGAGTTGACCTCACTGGCTGGGACTGTGAGGAGGGAGGGCTATGGGTGCTAATCCATGCCTGTTAATCCCCTCCGGACCAACACCTTCCCGCCAACACAGCTGCACCTCCACCCACTACCCTCAGCTGCATCTCTACCCAGCACCTACAGCTGCCCCTCCACATATCACCCTGTGGGTAATATGTGGCCTCCTACAGGCGGCACCTCCCCCAACACCTGAAGGCGATGCCATCTAACCAGGCTCGAGTCCATCCCCGGCCCCCAAGGTGCTACAACACCGTCACCAGATACCAGCAGGAAGGACAAGGTCGTGAAGCGGACCTGACCTGACCTACAACATACCACCAACTATCACTATGCTAACAATTTGTCTGAATAGTCTCATATAAAGAAGAAAAGTCTTCCACTCCTCACATTTACAATTAAGCAATTTTAAAATGTATATTTTCAGCTTATGGCTGCTTTTTCTAATAAACCGTTTATTATTATTATTATTATTATTACACACACACACACACACACACACACACACACACACACACACACACACACACACACACACACACACACACACACACACACACACATACACACACACATACACACACACACACATACACACACACATACACACACACACACACACACACACACACACACACACACACACACACACACACACACACACACACACACGTACGAACACACACACACACACACACGTACGAAATCACACACACACACACACACACACACACACACACACACACACACACACACACACACACACACACACGTACGAACACACACACACACACACACACACACACACACACACACACACACACACACACACGTACGAACACACACACACACACACACACACACACACACACACACACACACACACACACACACACACGTACGAACACACACACACACACACACACACACACACACACACACACACACACACACACACACACACACACACACACACACACACACACACACGAACACACACACACACACACACACACACACACACACACACACACACACACACACACACACACACACACACACACACACACAACAACAACACACACAACACCCAATGCCCAGACCATAACATCGAGTTCAACGAGGAGGCGGCGCCAGTTAGTCAACGCCAACTGGACGAAGCAGCCTCCCGCAACCGCCTGGAAACACTCCTTTCGGAACTTAACCAGGTTCATCGCGCCCGCCTGCTAGCTGCAGCCGAGCCCTACAGTGGAGCCTGGCTTGGAGTCATCCCAATCGAGAGCCTGGGACTCCTTCTACCCGACGATGCCGTCCGTATCGGTGTAGCTCTACGCCTAGGCACTTCGGTCTGCCTCCCACACCGCTGCAAATGCGGAGCCATGGCAGACAGCCTTGGCCACCACCAGCTCTTCTGCCACCGTGACCCGGGCAGGTTGCCGCGCCACGCCGTTCTCAACGACGTGATCCGTCGTGGCCTAGCTGCCGCCGGAGTCCCAGCGCTTCTCGAACCCCGGGGTTTGGACCGTGGCGATGGACGGCGGCCAGACGGGGTGACGGTATACCCCTTCAGCGCCGGTAAATCCTTGTTGTGGGACGCGACATGCACAAACACCTTCGGTTCGACCCATGTAATCGACTGTGCAGTCAACCCCGGAGCAGCTGCTCGAGCCGCCGAGCTGCGAAAACGCACACGGTATGCGGCCCTGGCCCAGCGCTATCGCTTTGAGCCCCTTGCAGTCGAGACAACGGGAGTGATGGGTCCCGCATTTCTCGGCCTTGTTCAGGAGCTTGGACGGCGCGTCACCGAACTCTCAGGCGAGCCCCGAGAGACATGCTGGCTTCGGCAACGCATCAGCATGGCTGTGGTCCGTGGCAACGCGGCTGCATTCACCACCACATGTTGCCTAACACCCACGCCTTCCTAATGGTCGCACACACACACACACACACACACACACACACACACACACACACACACACACACACACACACACACACACACACACACACACACATACCTACGTGTGCACATGCACACATACTTCCACATGCAATGCACACATTAGGTACACAGGTTGAGCGTCACAGCAGTCTGCGGGAAGGCGGGTGCAGCTGCCCTCACATAGTGTGTTACCTGGATAATAAATATGGGTGGAGGCGCTCACACACACACACACACACACACACACACACAGACACACACATACGCGCACACAGACACACACATACGCGCACACAGACACACACACACACACACACTCACACACACACACACACACACACACACACACACACACACACACACACACACACACACACACACACACACACACACACACACACACACACCATAGGATGCATGGCAGCACACAATGTTGTACAGCATTATAATGTTATGGCCGTGCATTGTGTGGGAACAACGACAGACACACGCACACTCTGCAGGTACAAAATAGTCAGCAGGACGCATGGAAGTGTCAAAAAAAGTCTGTCAGTATTAGTTCCTTTATTATGCCGTTCAGGTCTTTATGTTAGTTGTACAGTCTCTTCACTCTTCAATATTCAAAAATGAAGACTGGCTAAGATTTGTAACATAAATGGTGTACAATTGCCCATTAATTATAACACTGGAGGATTGTTCATCACATCATTATTATTATTAATAATAATAATAATAATGATAATAGTAGTAGTACTTCTACAATCACACACATCATCACCGTAACTACTATTGGACCAATCCCCAAGAACCCCGAAGAACTGTCCTCACACTGCACTGCGACGCTTTTGGTAAAGGTAGTCACCACGCCTTCAGGC
>JAPQNM010000018.1:22028830-22031330 GCA_029783475.1 Metacarcinus magister
CCTTGCCTTGCCTTGCCTTGCCTTGCCTTGCCTTGCCTTGCCTTGCCTCGCCTGCCCAGATACGCGGCTTCGTGTTCGTCTGAGCAGCGGTGCGAGCCACAAAAAACCGGTGCACTGTGCGAGGGAAAGGTTAGTGGGACGCTGCCGCCAACGCCACGCATCAGCCCTCCCCGGGTAAAGCAGGTGAAAGTCGCTTCCATCCACAACCCCGCCGGCGTCAGCAGCGGCGTTGTGGCGACGCTGCTCGGATACTGCTGCGGATGAATGATGTGGTGCGGATGGGTGAGGGTGTAGTGGGTGGTGCGTGGGTGGTGCCTCGCTGCTTCACGAGGACTGAAATGTGTTGACCTTGTCCTTGTGTTACCGCGGGTGGAAGGTGACCATTGCCGTGTCATGCGAGGGAGTGTAGGCTCAATTAACTTTTTCACCTCCACGTTCTTGAGAAAATATGTACAGCTGCATGAAGTTGGTGTAATTTATGCGGCAATTAACGTGTTAGCTTCGTGGTGCAGGGCAAGGCAAGGCAAGGGTAGGGCAAGGACAGGGTAGGGCAGGGGCAGGGTAGGGCAGGGGCAGGGTAGGGCAGGGGCAGGGTAGGGCAGGGCAGGGTGTGTAGTCATGCCCTTTGCCACAGGAATACTTTTCCGGGTGTTGGAGGACCTGACCGAACCTTCATCCAGCACCTGACAGCACTAACTAACGAGGGGAGGAGAGTGGAGCGTTGTATCGAGGCCTCTTTGTATTGTGTAAAGGCCGCCCTCAATGTACGATCTGCAGTTACGCCCACAAGCGATGCCTCACGATGGTGGTACTTCCCTGTTGTTGTTGTTGTTGTTGTATAACCTATTAATTGTTTATGATTTGTTTAGCATTACTGTTGCATTTATTTTTTTATGCTTCACTTTCCGTTATAAATTTTAGTGATCTTTCATTTCCGAGTGTTTTTTGCCTCTATCATACTCGCATGATTGTTATTCTCACTTATTGAACGGGTCGCCCCACTTCAGGACACGAAACTGTCTGTCCGTCTGTCTGTCTGTTTGTCTGTAGCCGACGTAACACTCGTACCCTCCACACTTAGATAACTCCGCACTACAGCCCAGCATCAGAAGAGGGCAACACTGCAATACGAACTGCAATACGCTGCTCTAATCTAAATACCCATCCCACTGCCTTTGAAATTTCAGTTGCTTTCATCTGACCGGGAGAAAGTATCTGAAGGGCATTACAAAACACGTCTTATATGAATGGAAGAGCGGGAACGGGTGGGTGGGATGCACACACACACACACACACACACACACACACACACACACACACACACACACACACACACACACACGTGAGGCTGCAACTCATTCCTTCAATTTCCTAAGAGGTCGTGGCTCAGCTGTTGCCGTGTCGTGTGGGAGGAGCTGCCCCTTTGCATGTAGGCAGAATGTCACCTTCCTTAATATTCATCAGGGCATCTAGAGTTAAATATTTCAAGGTTCCTCAGCCTGGCGTCAGTCTCACAAGGGTGTCGTGTGGGTAATGCAGGCTGGGGTGGAGGACCGTCCCCTCCTTGGAGTGTGACAGGATTCCACTTATAGTATTTATGAATCTATTTTCTAGTTTAATAATTACCGTTCAAGATTAATGATTATTTTGGTTTTGTATTAGTTAGCGTTCAAGCGTCATCAGGTGCTTATAGGTAGACCTCGTACTCTGTGATGGTTGTGGTGGTGGTTGTGGTGGCGCTCAAGGTCACCTTCTGGGTATGCTGCCCTTACATAAAATTACTGCACTGTTTTTGGTTGAGACAGACTACAGGTGCTCTGCTCTACACGCCGTCTGAACCTGTATCTCCCTCCCTGATACACATTTTTTTATACACTTGTCTAATGCATTTATGATGTGACTGTGGTGACGAGGGAATAAAATCATACGTTAGGTTTCCTAGAGAACATGTCAGTCAGGTATATCTCTACCTGCCACCAGACACCTACCTGTACAACGAGGGTCTTGCAGGTGTGTGGGCAAGGTTAATTGACGTGTGTATCTGCCTAGAGTCGTCTTAGTGTGTAGAATGAACAAAAGAGGACAAGTGAAGCGTTGCATTGCTATGTATGGCACGAGGATCAGCATTGTGCAGCACGTCTTCGATGCATGAAGCACTGCTAGCAGTTGACGCCCTTGTGTGGGAAGGTGCACACCAACGGGACTAACGGGGCACGAGGGAGGGTAGGGCGTTGACCGTAGGGGCTCACATCACCTCCTGTCACTACTGTCTCATCTACCTCAAAAGTCCAACCACATATCACATGATTCTTTAACTAATCCCAAAGAGTCAAAGCTTATAACCTTAACTTAGAAAACCAATCTCTACCTTAACCAATCTCTTAATTTGTATAGATATTGACTTTTGAAACACTTGCATAATTTCAAAGCATCACAATACTTACTTACGTTGTGTGTTGCTTGCAGAACACTACGTGGACCTCGGCGCCTCCTCCCAAGT
>JAPQNM010000018.1:22040960-22060960 GCA_029783475.1 Metacarcinus magister
AATACTTATAATACTGTATACTCTTACATGCAGTTATATAATCCTATTACATGTGCGTATTAGCGAGTTTGTGTGCGTTTGAATATTTTTGTGTGCGTATAAGTGTGTTTGTGTGTGTATGTGATTTTTGACGTATTTTCTATGTGTGTATAACTGTGTTTGTGTGCGTATGAGATCTTTTACTTATTTTTTTGTGCGTTTTGATTTTCTGTGTGCGTTAATGTTAATATTTGTTAGTTATGTGTGCGTAATTAATTTTTTTATTATTAATTTGTGTGCGTATTTGTTTAAGTGATATGTGTATGCGTGCGTTTCTTATTTTTTACTTATTTTATGTAAATTTGTGTGCGTATAACTTCTTATGTGTGTTTAACGTGCACACACATCAAATACCCGTGTACGTCTTGCCAAAGGAAGAGATAAAACGTACACAGAAAGACCGTGACTGTTCCTGTGCTTGCCGGTAAGTCTGTGTGCGTTAGTGTACGTTTGATTGGGTTTGTGTGCATGTGTTTTTTTATTTTTGAATTTATTTTACGTGCGTATAATATTTTTTGTGTGCGTAAATGTTACAATTTGTTAGTAATGTGTGGTTAAAGGAAGGTGATTAGTGGTAGTGGATGGGCGTGGGCGTGGGTGTGGGTGTGAGGAGGAGGGAACAGTCTGAGTTATAGAAGAGGAAGGTGATTAGCGGTAGTGGATGGGCGTGGGCGTGGGTGTGGATGTGAGGAGGGAACAGTCTGAGTTATAGAAGAGGAAGGCGATTAGTGGTAGTGGATGGGCGTGGGCGAGACGGCAATGGGCGTGGAAACAGAAGGGAAGGAATAGATAGATAGATAATAAATAATAATAATAGGAAGAAATAATACAAGAATTGACTATTTTTTCAATTTTATTTATTTTATGGACAATTTTTATTTCAACCAAAAAAATTTTGAACCAAAAATGTGAGCTATATTTATATATATTTTTCTCTCTCTCTCTTCTAATCTTATTCTCTTCTTCCTCTCTTCTAATCTTCATTCTTCTCCTCCTTCCTCCCTTCTCAATTATCACCTCTTCCTCCTCCTCCTCCTCCTTAGTCCGTGGGCCAAATCAGAATTAATGTCTAATTAATGAGTTTGTTACACTCGCCTTGTAACTATGGTTTGATGTTACCAGCAGGTTCTTAGGTCATATAAGACAACATGTTCACTTGTTGTCATTGTCACAACCTGGCAAGTCATTTTGATCAGAGTCTTGTGTAAGCGACAGTTCGGCCAAAAAGATGATTTCATGGCTTGACATCGGTCAGCTTGAAACACTTTTCTTGGAGTTCCAGAGTGTATCAAAGGGTTGGATAACTACATTAAAGTATGTATGGACTTAACGCAAACTAAAAACAATTATAGTTTGTTTATTCATGTGAAAATTCATTTGTTCTATCACGTTATACCAGATTTATTTACATTTTCAGCTGAAAAAAGTGTACAACCCATTGAAACTCTTATGATATGTTCTGCTTATTTAAGTTTTATGTTTCTGTCGTGGTGGTTGGGACATCTTGAGAGGATGGACCAGAAAAAAGATGGGAATGGACACCAAACAGTAAGAGACCGAGGGGAACACCCAGGAAAAGATGGAGAGATGCAGTTAAGAAGACATTGGATAGATACAACATGCCAGAAATAGAGGAACTTAGAACACAAGGGACTATGCAAGACACAGGAGAATGGACGAGGAGGCTGGCTGGCCCCACTGACAGAGATCCATCTCTAACTGGGAGCAGAAGTAAGAAGTAAGTAAGTTTATGTCCTATATATATATATATATACCAAGTGATTTTCCGAAAAGATAATGCCTTTATTGTAACTTGAAATAATAATTTGACCCTCTTATGAACACTGTAAAAATGAACTTAAGATGAACAGATAAAATGATGATAATTATACTATATACAATCACAAAAACTGATCTATAATGTAGCTGTGTTTTCACATCAATATTTACACTGCGATAATGTCACATCTCTTACAGACTTTTTTATAGCACAGCATGACGAATACATGTTCAGATTGTGTTCTGTAAGTGTTCACTCTACATCAACTTGACCACATTATCAAATGTCTGCAAGTTGGATTTTGACAATGTAGCAAAAAAGTCAACTTCCCTTGTTTGCAATGCATCCTCTTGTCCATGAAAGTGACACGAAGCTCATTGCCCTTGTGGTGTGCAGTGAGTAGGTCATCTGTTATCCTGTCATCTGCTTCTATTCCTGATGCAATATGTTGATGAGTGGTTCAGTGGTATCCCTGGGTGTGAATGGGTGCACCCAGCTCTCAATTATGTCTATAACTTTGTGCACATCATCTTCATCTTCTTCATTGTTGGGACGCTGGAATCTTTGTGGTGCTTGCTCTCAGCATCATATAGTCCTACCATTTCTGTACAAGTGTGCAGGGTTTTGGCTTTGTCATGAGGTGTCAAGATCCATCATTGGACTGCTCCCTGGTTGAGGCTAATGCCAACAATTCCTTCCTTTGTCTTGGAGTCCCTGTTGAGTGTTTGTTCAATCGTCTGGTCCACAGGTACTTGAGCAAATGCACTGTTGGGGCTGCGTTGGACTGAAAAGTGGCCATCCTCAAGCAAGCCATTGGCACTGGGGTGGGTCTGTGGTAGCAGTACCATCTCACACCAGTACACTGACAGGTACTGAGCATAGTTGGTCCTGTTGTATGCAAAGACCCATGGCAGCATCTCTTGAATGGAGCTCAGGTGCAGACTCCAGACGTGTTGCTTGTATGAATCTCAGCAACAAACAGACCACATCTATGTATGAGTCCCAGTAGGCAGCCAGCTTCCCTCTGTTGGATTGACAGAACACATCCAGTTCTGGGAGTCTTTTTACTGCATCTGACATCAGCATGGCAGTCAATGTTTCTACACAGGGGTTTCTGCAGACTCTATCCAGCTCCTCACGGACAGCTTTGTATTCACTCCTTTCATTCTCTTTCATCCATTCTTGGAAGGATTTCAAGTGGAGCCGTTGCATTGCTTCCATCATCTTATGTGCCCGCAGAGCCCTGTTATACTGACCACCCTCAACAGCCCCAAACACTGAGCCAGCTGCAACGATGCCTGCTTCAATAAGGATGTCTGACAACACAGCATTAATAAAACTATACAAAATACACCGCATCATCAAAAGTTCACATCTGAAAAAGTGTGCAAATTAAAACATTCTATGTGATTGATAGAAAATCCATTTTGATACCATTTTTGCTTGAGCTAAAGGTGTGATATTTTTAAGTAATCATCTGAAATCAGATATAAACATTATAATCCAAGAAAACAAGGAATGACGCTTAAATATATATAAGAAATACTAACAATGTGGCACTTTTCCGCCTAAAAAAGTCAAAATCAGGTATAACGTGATAGAACAAATGAATTTTCACATGAATAAACAAACTATAATTGTTTTTAGTTTGCGTTAAGTCCATACATACTTTAATGTAGTTATCCAACCCTTTGATACACTCTGGAACTCCAAGAAAAGTGTTCCAAGCTGACCGATGTCAAGCCATGAAATCATCTTTTTTGCCGAGCCGTCGCTTACACAAGACTCTGATCAAAATGACTTGCCAGGTTGTGACAATGACAACAAGTTAACATGTTGTCTTATATGACCTAAGAACCTGCTGGTAACATCAAACCAAAGTTACAAGGCGAGTGTAACAAACTCATTAATTAGACATTAATTCTGATTTGGCCCACGGACTAAGGAGGAGGAGGAAGGGGAGAGGAAATACTAGAGGAGGATAGGAAGGAAGGAAAGAGGAAGAATAATGGATAATAGAGGAAGGAGAAGGAGGAGGAAGAAGAGGTGATACTTGAGAAGGGAGGAAGGAAAAAGAATAATGGATAATAGAGGAGGAGGAAGAAGAGGTGATAATTGAGAAGGCAACAAAAGTGCACAATTTCTGACTTGGCCCACGGACTAAGGAGGAGGAGGAAGGGGAGAGGAAATACTAGAGGAGGATAGGAAGGAAGGAAAGAGGAAGAATAATGGATAATAGAGGAGGAGGAGGAGGAAGAAGAGGTGATAATTGAGAAGGCAACAAAAGTGCACAATTTCTGACTTGGCCCACGGACTACCACCTCCTAACCTAACCTTCTTCCTTTTCCTAACCTAACCTTACCTTTTTCCTCCTCCTTCCTTAATTATCCATTCCTCTCTCTTCTCTTCTCAATTATCTTTTCTTCCCCTCCTCTTGGTGCTCCTGTTGACACACAATTAAAGAGAGTTAGAGATAATTAGAGAGAGTGATAATTAAAGATAATTTTTTATAAATCATTTTTTTATATTATTTTTTAATTTGTGAGTTTATAAAAGATATATATTATAATTAGAGAAAGTGTGTGTGTGAATGTGAGTTAATTAGAGATATAGTTAGTTAGAGGAAATGAAAGATAATGAGAAAGTGTGCAAGAGTGTGTTAGAGATAGTTCCAGAAATGACATGAGTAACCAACTTGAGAAAGAAAGTGAATGAAAGAATTAGAAGAAATATACAAAAACATCAATTATTATCATTATTATTAATAAAAAATTATTAATATTATTTTCTTTTACTTTCCTAGTGAGAGAGAGGTAACATAATAGGTAAAAAAGAAGAGGAGGAAGAAGAAAGAAGAGAAGAGGAAGAACAAATATACAAAAACATCAATTATTATCATTAATAAAAAAAAATTATTTTCTTTTACTTTCCTAGAGAGAGAGAGAGAGAGAGAGAGACACACAGAGACACACACACATTAATATACACATACATACATACATACACACACACACATTAATATACACACATACATACACACACACGCACACATTAATATACACACATACATACATACACACACTGCACCCAAAAACATAACCCCATACAACAAATTCTTTCTACTTTGCACTCAAAAATATTTACATTTTTGACATTCCTGCAAAAACTAATGAATGTATTTTAAATTTGAAAATATCTATAGGTAGCTAAACCTTTCCTCTACACCCACACCAACACCCATTACCGTACTATTACTATTCATACTACCTGCTGTAGTGGAAGCCAGCCAACACCACAGTAATACACTGAGCAGAGAGGTTCTTCTTTATCCTTGTAACATCTCTCATGTACGTCAAAACTTATGGCTCCTTGTAAGGGCTGGTCCACTTAAGTACACGTAGCTACGTATGTAAATCCGTCTTCAGGCAGAGTCACGAGTGGAGGACTGACCGCCTCGCCTCGCCGGAAGAAGAGTTAGGTAAGGTAAGGTTAGGAAGAGGAATAGGAGGAGGAGGAGGAAGAAAAACATTTTGAATTACTGAAAAACACTTAGAATACACTTAAAATTATTAGAATGACTTAAATCTGCTTGTGTTTGGCCCCTGGAAAGTATTTATAAATATTTAAGTCATTATAAGTAGGAGTAATAGTGGTTGATTGACTTAAAACACACTTAGAATGGCTTGAAATACACTTAAAATGACTTAAAACACACTTAAATTCACTTAAAATTACTTACAACACTGAAAACCAATTAGAATTACTTAATGACAAAATAATAATAATAATAATAGTATTTTGTTTTTTCTAAGTAATGTAATTTACTTCTGCCTTCGGAATGTTGAGAACCAGCAGCAGGTGGTGAGGTGTTGTTAGGTGAGAGAGCTGAGGCGTTCTGTCTGTCTCCGGTCCGGTGGCATGGAACTTGCCTCGGTTAGACTACCCCCCTACCCCTGGACAAGGGGGTGGCGTAGTGGCGGGAAAGCCGGTGAACCAGCGCCGGCAGACTAGAGTGGTAGTTCAACCACTAATTAGGAGGAGACGAGGCAGGTGCAGTTCCTCACACATGCCCCCACTAAAACATCTGCTGCACAGCTGATGTCGAAGAATTGCAGCTGACCAGGAGACATAAACAAACTTATAATATACTTGAGTGCAGGAAACAAAACTTGTAAAAGACTGGAGTGCAGGAAACAAAACTTGTAAAAGACTGGGCCCGTATTCTACAAACCGTCATAGCTCAATCCGTCGTTCATAGCGAAAGAAAATGGCGCATTTCAGTCATAATACTGTCAGAAACTCTCATGATCGTCCATAAACGCTTATGATCGACCATAAAATGGTGTCGGATGCTAAGACAGGGTTCCCCCTGTCTTAGCGCCGCCTATGACCGTCACTAGTGTGTCAACATAGCCGCACCACAACAACAAGGTCCCCAGCCGAGGAATATTTTCCGAAGGAGGGACGTGCTTAACGAGCTCAGTGATGCTGAGCTTATATATATATATATATATATATATATATATATATATATATATATATATTTATATATATATATATATATATATATATATAGTTATATATATATATATATATATATATATATATATAGTTATATATATATATATATATATATATATATATATATATATATATATATACCTATAGTTATATATATATATATATATATATATATATATATATATATATATATATATATATATATATTGATTTATTACAGCTTTGGGTAATACATATATATAATACTTCAGCCCACTCAAACGAAAGAAAATGTAATATTTAATGCTCTATTCTGTTCCTGCTCACAATAATGAGACACTACAGTGCACTAGTGCTTCCGTAGATTATCATTTGAATGCTCAAGTCTAGTGTATAACTGAAAAAATGAGCTGTAACAACACTGCTATTAATTCACACAATATTTCAGCTCGCCAAAACAACACAAGAGGTATATTTTCAGCTTTAGCCTGTTCTTTCTCTTATACGGAGGCACTAATCTCTCTCGTGATACCCATTTCAAGCCCCAAGTCTAGTTTGTTATTGAAAAAAACCGACCTACGTGAATATTCTTTTCGGTGTGTACTATGTTTATGAAGTCAAAACAATTTAAATCCAAGAAAATAATGCCAAGAACCTACTTCATTCCATATATTTAAAGTTGACAAATTGTGAGCGTGCGTTCTAGCGGCAGAGGGTGTATGAGATATGACCCACGAGTTCTGGACGACCATAAGACTGACTGTCATAAATTCTGTTAGCTATGAGCGTTAGTTATGGTCGTCCATATAACTATGTAGAATACGGGCCCTGGAGTGCAGGAAACAAATAAAGAAGAGCTATTGCCGGCTGAGAAGGTCGGCTCCAATGTTGTCTGTCCCGGCAACATGAACAACCCTAAATTTATAGGGTTGTAGACCTAAAGCCCATCGTAGTACTCTATCATTTTTACCTTTAAATTTCTCAAGGTATATTAGAGGCTTGTGGTCTACTTCAAGGATAAATTCCTTACCTCGAAGATAGAAGTCAAACCTATGAATGCCGAACACGATGGCCAGGCATTCCCTCTCGATGGTAGAGTATCGTCGTTCCTGATCAAGTAGTTTCCGGCTGGCATAAGAGATGGGGTGTGGACGATCATCATGGTACTGAAGGAGTACAGCACCTAATCCATAGTTTGAAGCATCGGTACGAAGGACGAAGGTCTGGCTGGGGTCCGGAAGACGAAGAATAGGTCCCGAAGTCAAGGCTTGCTTCAGCAGCTTGAACCATTCATGCAGATCTTCAGTCCACTGGAGGGGATCCCGTACCGGCTTCTTCAACAAGTCAGAGAGGGGGCCGGTAAGCTCAGAGGCCTGAGGAATGAAAGCTTTGTAAAATGATATCAAACCTAGGAAACTCCGGAGTAACTTCTTGGTGGTAGGAGGAGTCATGGAGGTGATGGCAGTCAACTTGCCAACTTGTGGTTGAAGATGGTCGCGTGACAAAACAAATCTCAGATAGTTGATGGACTCTGCTCCAAACCAGCACTTTTTAAGTTTGACAGTCAGACCGTTCTGTTGTAGTCTATCTAAAACAGACTTGAGGGCAGAGATGTGAGTGGGCCAATCAGATGAATACACAAAAATATTATCAAAATAAAATGAAACATTGGTCAAGCCAGCAAGCACAATCCTCATTAAGCGAATATAAGTGGCACAGGCCGTAACAAGACCAAAAGGCATCCGGGTAAATTCCATCAGGCCCTTGTGAGTTGGAAACGCAGTGAAGCGTCGAGCTTTGGCAGAAAGTGGAACCTGGTAATATGCCTTACTCAAATCTAGCTCTGAGAAGAACTCAGCACCAACGAACTTATGCAGCTCAGTCTCAATACTGCAGGATGGTTCAGCATGGAAAATAGTAACGGAGTTGAGTAACCTGTAATCAATGGCCATCCGATACGTACCGTCGGACTTCCTGACCATGATAACCGGAGAGCAGTGTGGAGAGGTTGAAGATTGGATGATTCCTTGACTCAACAGTTGCTCAACCTCTTCTTGGTAGTAGTGCTGGAGATGGATGTGATGGTAGTGGCAGTAGTAGTAATAATAATAATAATAATAGAAGTAGTAGTAGTAGTAGTAGTAGTAGTAGTAGTAGTAGTAGTAGTAGTAGTAGTAGTAGTAGTAGTAGTAGTAGTAGTAGTAGTAGTAATAATAGTAGTAGTAGTAGTAGTAGTAATAATAATAGTAATAGTAGTAGCAGTAGAAGTAGTAATTAAGAGGAAAACCAGTGAAGAAATCAATGCAAGTTACAAGGTGACGGTGCCCTTCAGAAGACGGTGGAGACAAGGGACCTACCAAGTCAATGGCAACTCTGGAGAAGGGTTCAGTTACGACAGGTAACGGTTGAAGAGGTACTGGACGTACCCATCCCTTAGCTGACATACGTTGACACTTGTCGCAGGAACGGCAGTAATCCCGGATGTCTGCACACATCCCTGGCCAATAAAAGTCTTACAATACCTTCATCTGGGTCTTCCAGTGGGAGAAATGTCCAGCCAAAGGACCTTCATGAGCAACACGTAGGATGATGGGACGGCAATCGCTGGGAACAACCAAGGATAAACTATTTACCTTTTGAGGGTGATCCGAGGAGAGACATTTTCAGTACAGGAGGCCGTCTTCATGTATGAACTGGTATGTGGCACCATCCCGGGCCTTCTCAACTTCTTGAGTTTGATTGTAAACACGTAGAGGAAGGACAGGATTCCTGAAGTTGAAGAAACTCATCAGGGGTTACAGTCAAAGGATGGAGCTTAGGCAGAACTAGAGGGTGGACCCGTTTAGATCGACCGGCTCTGGTCTCCACAGCACACACTTGAGTAGTGGAGGACTCAACTGGTGGTAGATGCTGACATCCAGAAGGGCGGTTGTCCTTGTCTTGAGAGGAGAGGGAGGTTCTGGGCGAAGGCGAGTCATTAAGAGGCGCCAGAGGATCTTGTAGGGAAGAAACGTCGATGGTGGCTTGGTCATGGTCACTATGGAGAAGATGGTTGTCATTACTGAGTTGAGAATCAGGACTATCAGGATCTTGTACCCCGGGAATATTCCCAACTAGAGCACTAGCAAATTTAAGTGGGGCCCTTACAGCATCTGTCCAACCAGTGTAAAATGGGCACCGTAAGTAACACTTAACGACAGGAAATTCGTCGATGCGTCCCAAATAGTCAGCAACTTGTACTTTGGGGCAGAGTGATGGGTCAATGTCTGGCAAGGCTTCCTCGGAAATTACAACTCCAGAGCATCCGGTATCCCTAATTATAGAGGAAGACCATGACCCATTAATAGTCCCCGTAACTGAGAAGTTAGGCACTTTATGGTCTTCTAAACAAAATCCAATCTTATAGGGGGGCGTGGTAGTAGTTCCATCCTTGAATGCTCGAGGATTCCTGGGACAGCGTGGTCGTATATGTCCTGCTTCCCCACAATTGTGACAAGTCACGGTGGAGGGAGTCCGACTCCCAGGAGAAGGTAGAGACTGGAGTGGAGTAGCAAGTCGAGGGGAGATTTTCTTAGCGTTGTTGTAGGAAGAGACCTTAGGATAGGCGTTGTGGGCGGATGCCCAGTCATCCGCTAGTTGTATTGCTTCCTTCAGCTTGGTAGGCCTTCTTTCCTTGATGAATAGGCGTATTTCTGGTGATAAGGAGAACAGAAATTGGTCAAAGATAATAAACTCCCTTAAATCAGCATAAACATTGGCCACAGAGGAAGACTCAACCCAAGAATCAAACATCCTCGATAACTGGGTAACGAACTGATGGTAGTTCTGTCCTACTCTAATCTTGTTTGACCTGAAATCCACCCGGTAGCCATCTGGAGTTTTACTGAAGCCCGTTAACAAGGCTTGCTTCAGTAACTCGTAATCCTCAGTGGTGGATGACGGAAGGGACGTGTAGAGTTCGGCAGCTTTACCAGTAAGGAGACAACCCAGACGAACGGCAAAGGTATCTCTGGGTAAAACCAGCATCTCGGCCACACGCTCAAACCTAGTTAAGTAGGTGGCAATGTTCTCTTCATCCTTGTATGGTGGTAGACTAGGTCTAGAAACAGGATCATGTGATGGTAGGACTGAGGGCTTACCTTTAGCTGCAATTTCTGCCAGCTTGATGTCTTTCTCCCTCTCAGCTTGTGCTTGTCTTTCTTCTCTTTCCGCTTGTTTTTCTTCTCTTTCCGCTTGTTTTTCTTCTCTTTCAGCTTCTTTTTCTTCTCTTTCCTTCGTAGCTTGTCTTTCTTCTCTTTCTCTTTCCTTCTCAGCTTGTCTTTGTCTTTCTTCTCTCTAAGCATGTCTTTCTTCCCTTTCGTGTTTCTGTTGTTCTACGATCCACTGGTCAATTTCCTTGCCCTGCAGACTGAGGGCTTCACCCTGCTCCTTCAGTTCTTGAAAGGAAGACATGGAGAAGACCAAACAGAGAATACAACACAAAACAAAAATTGGACAACACCTCACGTGCAAAATCTGGTAAAAAGCAAGAGTTTGAGGGCAATCAAAACACTCTCATAACATTACTCCCGGGCCTCAGGCAGCAACGGCGCGCAGCAGCGACTAATAGATTACAACCCACAATCTGTAAAAAGATAATAAATAATTGGTAGTTCTTATCCTGGCGAGGTCGCCAATATGTCAGGACCGAGGTGACTACCAATTAATATTATGCTTCTATAGAGTTGTGGGGAAGAAAAATCATGGAGTATGATACCCCGAATATATTTACACAAAATAATACCAAACAGCAAGCTAAAAGCCAAAATAAATCACCAACGACGATCTGCTCGTAAACAATTACCAGAGCAGGGGTATGGCACCCAAATAACTCCCTGAACAGCTGTCTGGAGGGTGAGATGCGTGGCAGCAACACTCAGCAACGTAGATTGCACCTCAGACAGCAGGGAGGGTCGAATGGTGTAGGTACAGTTGAAGGGCACACTGGAAGGGAGCCCAAGTCTCCAGAAATGCCTTCGGAATGTTGAGAACCAGCAGCAGGTGG
The DNA here is from genome assembly GCA_029783475.1 of Metacarcinus magister. Lineage (NCBI taxonomy): Eukaryota > Metazoa > Arthropoda > Malacostraca > Decapoda > Cancridae > Metacarcinus > Metacarcinus magister. The sequence continues at coordinate 22,052,324 of JAPQNM010000018.1, forward strand.
TGAGGTGTTGTTAGGTGAGAGAGCTGAGGCGTTCTGTCTGTTTCCGGTCCGGCGGCGTGGAACTTGCATCGGTTAGACTACCCCCCTACCCCTGGACAAGGGGGCGGGGAAGCCGGTGAACAAGCAGTTGGAGAGGTGAACCAGCGCCGGCAGACTAGAGTGGTAGTTCAACCACTAATTAGGGGGAGACGAGGCAGGTGCAGTTCCTCACATACACTAATATATATATATATATATATATATATATATATATATATATATATATATATATATATATATATATAATTATATACATATATAAACTTTCTCGATAAATCAGCTTTTTGGTGAATATTCAAATGATCTTTTGTGTGAAAATTATTCTAGCGGTTATATTATATACCGTTATATATATTCATATTAAATGGGATGGATAATCATACTTCAAATCATAACCATACTGAGAGAGAGAGAGAGAGAGAGAGAGAGAGAGAGAGAGAGAGAGAGAGAGAGAGAGAGAGAGAGAGAGAGAGAATGTGGAATGTGTGATCCCAGCCCTAGGGAATTGGATAACGGAAGTATGACAACCCCCCACCTCTCTCTCTCTCTCTCTCTCTCTCTCTCTCTCTCTCTCTCTCTCTCTCTCTCTCTCTCTCTCTCTCTCTCTCTCTCTCTCTCTCTCTCTCTCTCTCTAGTATCCATCAAAATCTAATTTTATATACATATAGCAATGTGTAATCTAATAATGTCAAATATATTTTTCACTTATAAAACAACCTATACGAATATACCGTAAAGTAGTGTACACCAAAGGCTAAAGTAATATAAAATAATGTGGATAATATAATTTTACTTATTAGTATATATATATATATATATATATATTATATATATATATATATATATATATATATATATATATATATATATATATATATATATATATATTAAAAGGGAAAACAGAAATAAGTAAAAAAAAATCCCGCTTGTCGCCAGACCCTGTAAAGAGGACAGTAGGAGAATAGAAGCAAGGGGTGGAGATCCAGTTAACATTAGAGGTGTCTTGACACTCCTCTTTTGAAAGAGTTTAAGTCATAGGCAGGTGGAAAAACAGACAAAGGAAGAGAGTTCCAGAGTTTACCAGTGTAAGGGATGAAAGAGTGAAGATACTGGTTAACTCTTGCATTAGGAAGATGGACAGAATAAGGATGAGAAGAAGTAGAAAGTCTTGTGCAGCGAGACCGCGGGAGGGGGGGAGGCATGCAGTTAGCAAGTTCAGAAGAGCAGTCAGCATGAAAATAGCGGTAAAAGATAGATAAAGATGCAACATTGCGGCGGTGACTTAAAGAATCAAGAAAGTCAGTTAGAGGAGGAGAGTTGATGAGACGAAAAGCTTTAGACTCCACCCTGTTTAAAAGAGCTGTGTGAGTTGAGCCCCCCCAGACATGTGAGCCATACTCCATACATGGGGGATAAGGCCCCTGTACAGAGCAAGCAGCTGAGAGGGAGAAAAAAATGGACGCAGACGCCATAGGACACCTAACTTCTTGGAAGCTGATTTAGCAAGAGTAGAGATATGAAATTGCCAGTTTAGATTTTTAGCAAAGGATAGACCGAGTGTGTTTAATGTGGTGGAGAGGGGAAGTTGAGTGTCATTGAAGAAGAGGGGATAGTTATCTGGAAGGTTATGTCGAGTAGATAGTTGTAGAAATTGAGTTTTTGAGGCATTGAACAAAACTAGGTTTGCTCTGCCCAATCAGAAACAAGTGAAAGATCAGAAGTTAAGCGTCCTATAGCATCTCGCCTTGAGTCATTTAATTCTTGTTGGGTTGGGCGTCTGTTGTACGACGTTGAAAAATGCAAGGTGGTGTCATTAGCATAGGAGTGGATAGGGCATTGAGTCAGATTTAGGAGATCATTGATGAATAATAGAAAGAGAGTGGGTGATAGGACAGAACCCTGAGGAACACCACTGTTGATAGTTTTAGGAGAAGAACAATGACCGTCCACTACAGCAGCAATAGACCGGTCGGAAAGGAAACTAGAGATGAAGGTACAGAGAGGATGATAGAATCCGTAGGAGGGTAGTTTAGAAATTAAAGATTTATGCCAGACTCTATCGAAGGCTTTCGATATGTCAAAGCCGACAGCAAAGGTTTCACCGAAGTCCCTAAAAGAGGATGACCAAGATTCAGTTAGGAAAGCAAGAAGATCACCAGTAGATCGGCCTTTACGGAAACCATACTGGCAATCAGAGAGAAGGTTGTGAGCTGATAGATGCCTCATTATCTTCTTGTTAAGGACAGATTCAAAGGCTTTAGAAAGGCAGGAAATCAAAGCTATAGGGCGGTAGTTAGAAGGATTGGAGCGGTCACCCTTTTTAGGGACAGGTTGAATGTGAGCAAACTTCCAGCAAGAAGGATAGGTAGAAGTAGAGAGACACAGACGAAAGAGTTTGACCAGGCAGTGAGCAAGTTCGGAAGCACAGTTTTTGAGAACAACAGGAGGGACTCCATCCGGACCGTAAGCCTTCCGAGAATCAAGGCCAGAGAGGGCCTGGAAAACGTCATAATAAAGAATTTTAATTTTAGGGATGAAGTAGTCAGAGGGTGGAGGAGTAGGAGGAATATGCCCAGTATCATCCAAAGTAGAGTTGGTAGCAAAGGTTTGAGCGAAGAGTTCAGCTTTAGAGAAAGAAGAGACAGCTGTGGGGCCATCTGGTTGAAGTAAAGGAGGGAAAGATGAAGAAGTAAAATTGTTAGAGATATTATTGGCTAGATGCCAGAAATCACGAGAAGAGTTAGAGTTGGAAAGATTTTGACATTTTCTATTGATGAAAGAGTTTTTAGTAAGTTGGAGAATAGATTTGGCATGATTACGGGCAGAAATATATAGGGCATGAGTTTCAGCAGATGGATGGCTACGGTACCGTATATATATATATATATATATACATTATATATACATTATTACATATTATACATTATATAAAGGGGAGGCGATGGTACAGTGGACAAGCGTTCGATCCCCCGATATCCGCTGGCCACTTGTCATTATTTTATATCACCACAGAGTGGCCAAAGACTACCCAAATTTCTGCCATACTGTCCTCAGACGGGACTTACAATGTTATATGCATTTGAGGCTTTAGCAGCGATTAGCCTCGCACGTTCTCAACATATTCAAGTTAGAACGTAAACTATCAAGGCGTCACTATAAAAAACAATCTAAAAAAACTTGCGTCAAATAACAGGCAAGAGGAAAGTCCATCCTGCTTCTATAACAAAAAAAAAAGCCTACTGGCATCAACGATTTATGATATAGAAAACAGAATATACATATTATTTACATATTATACATATTTTTTTTATATACAGTTTTATATACATATATTTTACAGTTGTTTCAGCGTGTTTGGGTAATAGTAGTAGAGAGAGGTTGTGCGGGGATTAGCTCCGGGGTTTAGGTAGGATACGCGGGGACGAACAGGGAAGTGGACATTGAAACTTACACTCACCGACCCGTGAAGTGATCGCGCGTGTACTGATAGTAGAGTGACGGGAAAGAATCAGTGTATTAAGCAATATTAGTGAAAAATTGCAGTGGAGAGGCAAGAAAGCCAGTGTGAGGAGGAGGTACGGTTGACCTTATCGCGGGTGTGAGGAGTCAGGTCATGGTCATAAGCCTAACGCTGATTCTCACCCTTGCGGACAGGGACAGTACGGGTGAGAGTGTCAGGTGACCTCTTAACACGCCTCTAAACAATACTCGCCCTTGTGAACAGTGAAAACAAGTTAACTTCTTTACTTACTTACTTCGAAAAACAAGAAGCGAGGAGTAATTACAATGAACAAGTGTGTGTGTTACTGAAAATTATATAAGAAAATTGGTATCGCCTTGGCCACAGAGCATGTGGTGGCACACATAGCACAGAAGGATAATTCAACGGGTTACGTACACCTTGTGACCCATATAACACACTGACCACAGGTAAATGGTTCAGTACAACAAAGAAAAAGAAAAAGTAACCTACGAACATGAGCACAGACATCACCATGAGTAACACCCAGGAGGCAGAAGACACATGCCCCTGTGTCGTTTGTCAGAGGCACTGCGACACTGGAATTAAATGTAACGACTGCCACATGTGGGTTCACTATTGGTGCACTGGGCTACCAACTTACAACCTAATTACCTTGACGAGATCAAGCAGAAGGTACTCATGCCAACCTTGTACCAAACAAAATCATGCTAATGTTGAGGACCTCTGGGAGGAAATTGAGAAATGTAAGTTGGATGAAAGTAGGCCAAGTGATTCACCTCTACAAGAGGTAAATGTAGAAAACAACAATATATCCAGCGCCAGGCAAACTCAAGAAGCTTTCTCCCTCGGTAGCAGCCCTGAGGACATGGAAATTAACCTGATCCTGGACACTCCCATAACTCAAGGACCCCCAACACAAGGGGACGATTCTGAACAACAATCAACCTCCCTATCTATAATAACCCCAAATACAACTCAGGAAACCACAAATCAAGAAGGAGGTGACGGTGCTCCCACCACCATGTCAAATCAAACAAACAATAAGAGTGGTAATTCACACAAAACTCGAATCTGTCACTACCACAGACGAGGCAATTGTCGGCATGGACTCACAGGCAAGAACTGCCCCTTCAAACACCCTAAACTTTGCCAAAAATATATTAAACACGGACCGAACCGTGACCACGGCTGCAAACAGGGCAAAGAATGCACATTTTTACACCCAACATTGTGCAGAAATTCTCTCAGTAAAGGAGTGTTTTTACCAAAAATGCAAGTTCATCCAACCCGAAGGTACTGAACAGCACAAAGAAAATAAAACTACTATGAAGTCTAGTAACCAAAGGGAAGATAATGATGCAGACCGCATAAACCGGAACCCTACAACACAAACACCACACACAAACCAAACAAATGAGGAAACTAGCAACACTGCCAACCTCTCAGCCTTTTTTTAGAATTCATGGGAGAAATGAAATCAACGCTTGCCAACGTAACTCGTGTAATGGAAGTGCAGAACCATTCCGTACTGAGCATCATGGCAGGCAACCAAAAACTAATGCAACATCAAACAGGTGCACCACTCCAGCAGGCACACCCCTGGATACCACCGCAGGCTCCTATCACCACACACAACCTGCCACAGACAAGCAATACAGGCTTCCAGTAGAAAATATAGTAATGGGCAATATTCAAGGTCTTTATCCCAAGACAAACAAAAGTAAAGTCCCTTTTATTGGCGAACTTGCTGAGATAGAAGACCCCATGTTCATTGCCCTGACTGAATCGCACCTTAAGGAAAGTGTGAAAAATGCTGAGATTCAAGTGAAAAACTACACCTCATACAGAACAGACAGAGATGGGAGAACTCATGGTGGAGTCATCACCTATGTGAGAAACAACATAACTCCAAATATAAAAATACTTCTCTTAAGCTCAAGTGGACAGATGGAGGTACTAGCACTGCACATCAAAGGATTAAATGCCATATTAGTAAACTGCTATCGTCCTCCACAATGTGCAGTGGACAACTTCGCTAGTGCCATCAGAAGCATTAGTGAACTGCTGGAAAATTTACCTCCTCCCACACCAGACATTCTAGTATGTGGTGACTTTAACTTCCCCTTCATCCAGTGGCCTGAGGGAACAATCACAGCCGGGAGAACTCAAGAAGAACAAACACAGGCCAGGCTTCTTCTAAAATTCACAGAGAAGTTTTTCCTCACCCAAACAATAACAACAGCCACCAGAATTAATAACATACTGGACCTCTTTTTTACAAACAACCAGGAAATGGTGAGCAACCACTCTACAGAAAAAAACATGTTCTCTGATCACAACCTCATCACAATAAACACCACATATAAGAAGCTTGGCTCAACTCCAAAACTCAGTGACTCCTCAACAAAATCCTTTCTCCAACCTCAATTTCTTCAGCGAGCAAACCAAGTGGGATCACCTGAGCAGCAGTCTCAGTGCAGTGGACTGGGACGTGCTACTTGATGGTAAAGACCCCAACGAAATGCTTAGCAGCTTGCTAACGACACTTCTAAACCTGTGTCAGGCACATGTGCCCCCAAGGAAAAGGACCAAAATGACGCGACGGTCCAACATCCCCAAAGGTAGAAAAATAATGATGAGGAAGAGGTCACGACTCTGTGGACAACTGAAAAGGACGCCACAGGAGCACAGAAAACAGACACTCATCCAAAAAATATCTAAGGTGGAGCAGGAAATAAAAGCGTCACATGACAAGCAAAGAAATTTTGAAGAAAACCGGGCAATAGAAAATATAAAGAAAACCCAAAGTATTTCTAGTTACTGTAAGAGATTCTCCAAAACAAAGGAGCAGATAGGACCCTTACAGACTGAGCAAGGCACTGTCACCAAGGATCCCATAGAAACATGTCAAGCCCTTGCTCAACAATTCAACAGAGTCTTCAGCTCTCCCAACACAGCAATGCTAATCAAAGATCCAGCTGCAGAGAGTTGCTGTTGACAGCCACACCTCAGAACAGTCAGAGGTCACTAGTGGAGTGCCACAAGGATCAGTACTGGGACCACTGCTATTCCTGGTGCTAATGAATGATATTGACAAAGAAATTGGCAACTCCTTCATATCATCATTCGCAGATGACACCAGCCTGAGCCACGTCATCACCAACGAAGAAGACATAAGCCTCCTCCAAAATGACCTCAACACAATCTACAAATGGGCAGAAAATAGTAACATGGAATTTAATGATAATAAATTTGAACTACTAAGATGCGGCCCTCATCAAAACATCAAAAAATCAACCAAGTTGCACACAGAAGGAGGTGACGAGATAATCTCAAAACCACAAGTAAAATGTTTTGGTGTTCAACTTAATGAAGAGGCAACCTTCCATCACCACATCAAAACAACGGTGAACAAAGCCAAGGGAATGGCAGGCTGGGTCCTCAGGACATTTAAATCGAGGGAAAAAGAGGTGATGCTGACCCTTTGGCGAGCCTTGGTGCAGCCCATCCTTGACTACTGCAGCCAACTGTGGTCCCCTCACAAAAAGAGTGAAATTGAGGCCCTAGAGTCAGTCCAAAGAACGTTCACCAGAAACATCAACGGAATGAACACCCTCGACTACTGGCAGCGACTGCAGGAACTTAATCTGTATTCCCAGCAGAGAAGAAGGGATAGGTACCGGGCAATATACACCTGGAAGGTGTTAGAAAGGCAGGTACCAGACCCTACATTGGGTTCCCTGTAGTCAGTAATCAACACCCGGACTGGAAGAAAGTGTAAACGGCAGGCCCTTCCTTCAGAGGCTCCTGCAAGAATAAAAACGCTGCTGGCATCCAGCCTAAGTCACAATGGAGCCAAGACCTTCAACTCCCTCCCCAGAAAAGTGAGGGATGTGACGGGATGCTCAGTGGCGAAATTCAAGAAAGAGCTGGACAGATTCTTATCGAGCCTGCCAGATGAACCACCAGTCAACGGGTACACTGGAAAATGTAGAGCTGCCACAAACGCAATACCTGACCAGGTTGAGCTTGCAAAGAACGATGCTCGATACGGGAGCAGCGGTGGACCACCATGGCTGTGAGGCATTGGCCTCTAAACTTAACTAAGTAAACTAAGTAAGTAAGTAAGTGATAATCTTTGAAACAACTGTACACGCATAATGCAACATTGCATCTTGACGTCACACGCATACGTCTGCTTGGGCGTCTGGTTGTGTTTTTGCACACATAGCAATCCAGACGCCTCTTCTGTCCATTTAACATCTCTGTAGGAACAGCAAAGTGGCGATTGAATGCATCTGTGATGCGATCAGGCTGAGGTGCATGGCAGCGACTATTGATGGTGTTTGTGGGCTGACCAAACTCTTCAAGAAGCTAGAAAGCTATGTTGTGAATAAACTCACGCAGTTTGAGCTTCTTAGAAGGGTCCATCTCCCATTTGACTAGCCAGAAATTGTAGGCATTGACCATAGTTATGTCTATCATGTGGAAGAACTTGTGGTACCACATGACAGATTTTCTCAAGCACTCAACACTACTTATCTGACTATCAGACTTGTCCACCAAATGCATATTCTTGGTATAGTCAATCACAACATCAGGCTTCATGATAATTTTCTTCGTATTATAATGAATTTTACCTGTGGTGACTATATCGCCTTTATGGATGGTGGAGAGGAGATGAACTGGCGTCTTGTCATTCCATTTGACAGCAATAACTTTGCCTGACTTTTCTTTTTGAATGAACAGGTCTTTTTTTCGTCGCTTCTTATCATCGCCTGAGCTTGGGTTGTCAAGGATAGTTTTATTTCCATTGAACTTTGGCATAAACTTTCTGTTTTTCCGTACAGTTCCACATGACCCCGTGTTGTTGTCATGTAGAAACTGAGAGAGCTGGACTGGTATACCAATTGTCAGTGTAAAGAATATGACCCCGGCCCATGTAGGGTGCCATCATTTTTTTGACAATGGCACCAGACATGCCCATTGGGTCATTCTTGCTGGCCTTTGGTATATCAATGTCTGTGCCTGTGTACACAATCATGTCAAGCACAATTCCTGTATCACAGTCACACAGCACAAAAAGTTTGATGCCAAAGCGATGCCTCTTTGTC
>JAPQNM010000018.1:22073460-22085960 GCA_029783475.1 Metacarcinus magister
CAAATTATTTATATGTACGCACAAATTATCTATACATACACAAATTATATATACGTACACACAAATTATCTATACATACACACAAATTATCTATACATACACACAAATTACCTATACGTACACACAAATTACCTATACGTACACACAAATTATCTATACGTACACACAAATTATCTATACGTACACACAAATTATCTATACGTACACACAAATTATCTATACGTACACACAAATTATCTATACGTACACACAAATTATCTATACGTACACACAAATTATCTATACGTACACACAAATTATCTATACGTACACACAAATTATCTATACGTACACACAAATTATCTATACGTACACACAAATTATCTATACGTACACACAAATTATCTATACGTACACACAAATTATCTATACGTACACACAAATTATCTATACGTACACACAAATTATCTATACGTACACACAAATTATCTATACATACACACAAATTATCTATACATACACACAAATTATCTATACATACACACAAATTATCTATACGTACACACAAATTATCTATACATACACACAAATTATCTATACGTACACACAAATTATCTATACGTACACACAAATTATCTATACGTACGCACAATTTACCTATACGTACACACAAATTATCTATACATACACACAAATTATCTATACGTACACACAAATTATCTATATGTACACACAAATTATCTATACGTACACACAAATTATCTATATGTACACACAAATTATCTATACGTACACACAAATTATCTATATGTACACACAAATTATCTATACGTACACACAAACTATCTATACGTACACACAAATTATCTATACGTACACACAAATTATATACGTACACACAAATTATCTATACGTACACACAAATTACCTATACGTACACACAAATTACCTATACATACACACAAATTATCTATACATACACAAATTATCTATACATACACACAAATTATCTATACATACACACAAATTACCTATACGTACACACAAATTATCTATACGTACACACAAATTATCTATACGTACACACAAATTATCTATACGTACACACAAATTATCTATACGTACACACAAATTATCTATACGTACACACAAATTATCTATACGTACACACAAATTATCTATACGTACACAAATTATCTATACGTACACACAAATTATCTATACGTACACACAAATTATCTATACATACACACAAATTACCTATACGTACACACACATTATCTATACGTACACACAAATTATCTATACGTACACACAAATTATCTATACGTACACAAAAATTACCTATACATACACACAAATTACCTATACATACACACAAATTATCTATACGTACACACAAATTATCTATACGTACACACAAATTACCTATACGTACACACAAATTATCTATACGTACACAAATTACCTATACGTACACAAATTATCTATACGTACACACAAATTACCTATACGTACACACAAATTACCTATACGTACACACAAATTATCTATACGTACACACAAATTATCTATACGTACACACAAATTATCTATACATACACACAAATTATCTATGCAGGTGACAGCAGGTTGTGATGAGGAATGCACGCCCACGGCCACGCCCACAGCAGCATGAAGTGTTCCATTGTTTCCTCCACATTCCTGCGCGGTGACGGGCGTGGTATAAGGTGAGCCGAGAATCCTGTCTTCTTCTTCTTCTTGTTGTGATCTGTTATTGGGCGAGATCTGAACAGGTTTCTGAGATTGTATTTGCATTATAAAGGTAACCAATATTAACCCATTTGATAGCTTCTAAATTAACCTTAACCTATATTAACCAAACCTTAACCTTAACCTTAACCTTAACCTATATTAACCAAACCTTAACCTATATTAACCAAAACTTAACCTTAACCAATATTAACCAAACCTTAACCTTAACTTTAACCTTAACCTACATTGACAAATAACAGAACCTTGTTCAAACCAAACTAAACTTTACTTTTCGAAGAGAAAGTCTCCGCCCGTCACCACACTCACAATTGTACACACACAGCCGCCCAAACTCACTCACACACACACACACACACACACACACCAGCTGGGCATGACAGTGGTGCCCTACACACACACACACACACACACACACACACACACACACACACACACACACCTTGGCACTCCACCTCCACAGATCAACAAACTCAATAATAATAATAATAATAATACCTGTTTTGATGGCTTCCCAGCCTTCCGTCCGCCATTTTGAATTGATGGAAGGAAAGGTGGTAAATCTTACTATAATAGCACCTCCTCACTGATCACCAAAATATTGACATAGGTGATAAGGTATGTAATGTACAACACGTTTGTGGTGGTTTTATTTGGGGGACGGCCTTAGTTTGGCCACAGAGGCTCTTTAAAAATCTGGTAGGTGCCTCAATTTTTAAGTCCACACAGATGTTGAGTTATGGTTAGGTTAAGATTGTTAGGTTAGGTTACGTTTATGTTATGGTTAGGTTAAGTTAGGTTAGGTTCGGTTCGGTTATATAAGATTTTTACATTTTATTACCCAAAAGTTAGGGTTCTCAACCTTAGATTTTTTCTGGATTTGGGTGATAAAATGTAAAAATCTTATATAACCGAACCCAGACTCATCCAAGAATGTGCTCACATGGTTGCATACCCCCTCTACCTGATATTCACTGAATCGATGCGTTGTAGTCGTCTCCCTTCTGCATGGAAACTGTCCACTGTGATACCTATATTTAAGAAAGGGTCTAGATCTACTCCTCTGAATTATCGCCCAATAAGCTTGACATCTGTGTGTTGCAAGTTAATGGAACGTGTCGTTCACAAGCAAATTGTCACCTACTTTGAGAACAATGCTACTATTTCTCCCCATCAATTTGGTTTTCGAGCTGGTCATTCAGTTGAGGATCAGTTGATCATCACTTACGAATCTGTCACTAAGTGGAATAATGGAGGATATTTTGTTGATGTGATATTTTTTGACTTTAGTAAAGCTTTTGATGTTGTGAATCATGTAATCCTGATTGAAAAACTAAGAATGATAGGTATTAGGCCGCCACTTCTAGACTGGATATGGTCTTTCCTCAGTGACAGACACTTTAGAGTGAGTGTTGCTGGGATGTTTAGTGACTCATACGCTGTAACCAGTGGTGTGCCCCAAGGCTCCGTTTTGGGGCCACTGCTGTTTCTTTTATATGTAAATCATGTTACCTCTGATGTGTCTTGCAATTTCAAACTTTTTGCCGATGATTTAAAACTATATGTCCAAATAAGACACTCCACTGTAAGTGAGGCTCTTAGGGGTCTTACAGAAGGTCAAAGAGATATTGATGTGATTGTGTCAACTGCTGAATCCTGGGGACTAAAAATGAATGTAAACAAATGTGCAGTATTAAGATTTCAGAGAGGATCATTTGACTGGAATCTTATGGGTCCACACTCTAACTATTACTTACATGATGCACCAATTAGGTTTGTCCAAGCTTTCTCTGACCTGGGAATAACAGTTGATAACTCACTGAAATTTCACCAACACATTCATAACATTGTTTCCAAGGCTGCAGCCTTGGCTAATAGTTTGTTAAAGGCCACTGTGTGTCGCTCTCCATCATTCATGGTCAGTCTTTATAAAACCCACATCAGACCTCTTGTGGAGTTTTCTTCGTGTCTGTGGTTCACTGGATATGCGGGCGACAACAAACTGCTTGAGTCTGTACAGAGGAGATGGACTAAACGCATTCAGGGCCTCCACGACATGAGTTATTCAGAAAGACTGACCCAGCTGAACCTATACTCTGTAAAAGGAAGGCTTCTTCGAGCAGATCTGATCAAATATTGGAAAATTCTACATAGAAAATCAGCCATACAGCCCGAGACTCTGTTTGTACTTGCCCCATCAGTGGCCACGCGAGGTCACGCCTACAAACTCTTCCCAACTCACCACAACTTGGAATCAAGACACAGATTTTTCTCCCAGAGACGCATCCTTCTCTGGAATTCTTTGCCTGCCCAGGTCACTGAAGCTGACGCATTGATCCCATTCAAACGGCTACTTCATAATGCTTTAGGTAACTTATTATTCGAATTCAACGATTAATTGTACTTGAACGTCTTTTAAATGCTGCAAATGGTGAACACAATCCAGCCATTACTATTTAATACAGTATTGTAGATCGTATATCACTTGGTCTGGCACACCAGCAGCTCTGGGCTCCCCTCTCTAACTATTTCTTACAGCCTTCTGCTTACCTAGTGCTATACTTTATAATGCAAGGGAGCCAACCAGGTAAGTTAACCAGGTAAGTTAACTGAACCGAACCTAACCTAACTTAACCTAACCATAACATAAACGTAACCTAACCTAACAACCTTAACCATAACTTAACATCCGTGTGGACTTAGAATTTGAGGCAGCTACCAGATTTTTAAAGAGCCTCTGTGGCCAAACTAAGGCCGTCCCCCAAATAAAACCACCACAAACCAAACGTGTTGTACATTACATACCTTATCACCTATGTCAATATTTTGGTGATCAGTGAGGAGGTGCTATTAGTAAGATTTACCGGAAAGGTAGAGTTGATGGAGGTAAAATATCTTAATTGGAGAGAAAATAACTGTCTAGATGGAGAGAAAATCGGAAAAACGGAGGAAAATATTCTTCTACCTCTTTCTGTCACCACCGCCATCTTAGACTTGGACTTGGGTTGGAAAACTTTATTATTATTATTATTATTATTATTATTATTATTATTATTATTATGGTGTTTTATATATATTTTTAGTGTTGTTAATTATTTTTAAGAGTTTTTTGTTCAATATATTTTTTTTGTAATAGTTGTTTGATTGATTTTATTTGTTTATTTACTTTATATCTCGTCTTTTCGTACGTTTTGTAAACATTGTCGTACGTTGGAAATGTTTATTTTCTTGCCTTACCACACCACCACTTACGACACACCACCACAACGCACTCAGCTGCTGTCTCCTGGGTGCAACCTTGGGTGGGTGATGTGTGGGGCAGGCACTCCCTCGTCACTCCTTGGGTTCATGCATGTATCGTTGGACTGCGAGGTGACACACTATGACCTTCTGGGCATCCGGGGCGCATATTTCCGAAATCTTCATCACATTTCGGAAATATGCATCCGGGGCAGGGTGAGGAAAACCACGCCACCTACTCCCAATCCTCTCTGGTTTACTGAACCTTAACTTTCTATGTACAGCACCCTCAGGTCTTCCCCTTGACAACATGCTACCCAGACTGCTCTCACTACACTGCAGGTGACGCTACAAAGCCCGCGTCTTCTCCCAAAAACCCGCCAAACATTCGCGCCAATATCCTCCATCGTAACACTATCTCCCTCCTTTCAAATCAGTCGCCCCGACTGTCACAACACACTCTACAAAATACCAAACAAACAATACACACTAAAATAAAACAAAATACAATACCCAGGCAGGCCGTGGTGCCGCCCCAGGAGTCCTTCTCTCCATCCCTCCCAGCATCTGGTGGCATCAAGTGGAGAGAGAGAGAGAGAGAGAGAGAGAGAGAGAGAGAGAGAGAGAGAGAGAGAGAGAGAGAGAGAGAGAGAGAGAAAAAAAAAGAAAAATCTTCATTTTAAGAACTAGGTAGTGACTTCCCAACTCTCTCTCTCTCTCTCTCTCTCTCTCTCTCTCTCTCTCTCTCTCTCTCTCTCTCTCTCTCTCTCTCTCTCTCTCTCTTAGATTGAGAGGAGCCTAAAAAAGTGGTTAAGGAATTCTGAGCCTTCTCACAGAACCCCCCTCGAACGGTGAACAACTTTCTGCGCATGCGCAGTGAATAAGTGATTATAACAGTCGTTACATGTTAACTCAAACCAGGCCCTTGTATGAAATACCACTTGATAATTGCACCTGATGACTGCACCACACCGCCACAGCCCATCTTGACCACTATACTATACTATTTCTGACTTGGTATTAAAATTGTAATACCATACAACCTGAAAAGCGACCTCCTAAATGGCTAATATTGACAAACCATGTCAAACTACGCAGGCAGCGCGTGACGAGCCACCCAGTACTGAACCCTTTCGAATACTACCAACTAGAGATTCTTTAGAAAAAACTCGCAAGTCAGATCTACAAAAGCAATGTCGAGAAATGGGAATGACAAAAATATGGGTTAGAAAGGATACGCTAATCGACATGATCCTCCAGAATTCCCAGTCAGACACAACACCTGACGCCACACACCAGGCAGCACCCTCACCCTCCGCTACTTAGCCGCTGCACCCTGACGCCAATCAGCTGCCGCATCCTGACCCCGCTCAGCTGCAGCACCCTGACGCCACTCAGCTGCCGCACCCTGACGCCACTCAGCTGCAGCACCCTGACGCCACTCAGCTGCCGCACCCTGACGCCACTCAGCTGCCGCACCCTGACGCCACTCAGCTGCCGCACCCTGACGCCACTCAGCTGCCGCACCCTGACGCCACTCAGCTGCCACACCCTGACGCCACTCAGCTGCAGCACCCTGACGCCACTCAGCTGCCGCACCATAACCCCGCTCAGCTTCTGCACCCTGACCCCACTCAGCTGCAGCACCCTGACCCCGCTCAGCTGCAGCACCCTGACCCCGCTCAGCTGCCGCACCCTGACTCCGCTCAGCTGCAGCATCCTGACCCCGCTCAGCTACAGCACCCTGACCCCGCTCAGCTACAGCACCCTGACCCCGCTCAGCTGCAGCACCCTGACCCCGCTCAGCTGCAGCACCCTGACCCCGCTCAGCTGCCGCACCCTGACACCGCTCAGCTGCCGCACCCTGATCCCGCCAGCTGCCGCACCCTGATCCCGCTCAGCTGCAGCACCCTGACCCCGCTCAGCTGCAGCACCCTGACCTCGCTCAGCTGCAGCACCCTGACCCCGCTCAGCTGCAGCACCCTGACCTCGCTCAGCTGCCGCACCCTGACCCCGCTCAGCTGCCGCACCCTGATCCCGCCAGCTGCCGCACCCTGATCCCGCTCAGCTGCAGCACCCTGACCCCGCTCAGCTGCAGCACCCTGACCTCGCTCAGCTGCAGCACCCTGACCCCGCTCAGCTGCAGCACCCTGACCCCGCTCAGCTGCCGCACCCTGACCCCGCTCAGCTGCCGCACCCTGACCCCGCTCAGCTGCAGCACCCTGACCCCGCTCAGCTG
This sequence comes from Metacarcinus magister, assembly GCA_029783475.1. Lineage (NCBI taxonomy): Eukaryota > Metazoa > Arthropoda > Malacostraca > Decapoda > Cancridae > Metacarcinus > Metacarcinus magister. The sequence continues at coordinate 22,080,692 of JAPQNM010000018.1, forward strand.
CCGCACCCTGATCCCGCTCAGCTGCAGCACCCTGACCCCGCTCAGCTGCAGCACCCTGACCCCGCTCAGCTGCCGCACCCTGACTCCGCTCAGCTGCAGCATCCTGACCCCGCTCAGCTACAGCACCCTGACCCCGCTCAGCTGCAGCACCCTGACCCCGCTCAGCTGCAGCACCCTGACCCCGCTCAGCTGCCGCACCCTGACCCCGCTCAGCTGCCGCACCCTGATCCCGCCAGCTGCCGCACCCTGATCCCGCTCAGCTGCAGCACCCTGACCCCGCTCAGCTGCAGCACCCTGACCTCGCTCAGCTGCAGCACCCTGACCCCGCTCAGCTGCAGCACCCTGACCCCGCTCAGCTGCCGCACCCTGACCCCGCTCAGCTGCCGCACCCTGACCCCGCTCAGCTGCAGAACCCTGACGCCACCCAGCTGCTGCACCCTGACGCCACCCTGTCACTACACCTCTACTCCAATGAGCCGCTCCTTTCCCACTCTCCCACACCTAGCTCCCTTCCGCTATTCTCCCACACGCTCCCACCCCCCTCCCCTTCTTCCCTGCTCTTTCCCTACCTGTCGACTCTCTCCCACTGCCCATCAGCCCCTCCTTCTTCCCAACAAGCTACACCATCACAACTCTCCAGTCCGACTCTACACTCAGGAACAGCTGATATCACCATGCAAAATAATGCGAGTGCTATATCGAAAATAACAATAGACTTGAAAAAAATCAAAGAAAAGCTAGAAACCAAAGACATGGAAATTGAATTGTTAAATACTGAAGTGAAGACTGCTTATTCAATTGTTGATCAGCTGCAACAGAGAATACGTGACCTTGAAAACCAAAATACCAACAAACAACACTCCCATCAACAGGAAGTGACAGAAATTACCCCCAATCTCCCTCAACGAATCCTTCTTTTGGGTGATGAAAACTGGACGCATGCTAAAGTCGCAGATGTACATAAAAATGTTTCAATTAGAACTATTAATGGTGCCAATATTGATCTTCTTAGATCCTGGGTATCTGAAAAACTAAACTGGGTTCCAACCAAATGTATAGTTTATTGTGGTTTACATGATATAATCGAAAACACTGTCCTTGAAACATTACTTGATGACTATAGCTCTCTAGTTAGCGAACTGAAAGACAAAAACAAGGACATGACTATCCATGTATGTCAGCTTGCACCAACATTACTATCTCAGGATACACAGGCAAAATTTGGGGATTTCAACGAACATTTAAAAATGTGGTGTGAATCTAACTGTGCAGCAGCAGCAGCAGCAGCACGACAGTACGTAAGGTGCACGTGACTACAATCTGCGTGGATGAAAGTGTCGCCAAACAGCGATAAACTTACGACACGAGAATGATGCAATATTCCTTTGTGTATTACAAAAATAGTTTCCTTTAGGCCAACGTTCACTCCACAGTAATTATCGTACACTTGGAAGTCAGTCGCTGCCAAACAGTGGTTCCACTTTAGGGTAAAATACCCAATTTCAGGTATTTGGATAGTTTTTAAGGTAACATTTAGAATAAGATTAGAATATGCAAAATCTATGGTAATCAAGTATTTCTTGAAGGTATTTCAAGGTTGATTAAGATATTTATTGTAACAATTTATTCCACATGAGATTGTTCTTAAAATCACAAACTTGTTAGTAAATTAACGCTTACCTTTACCTTTACACTGATACACAAATTTGTAAACAAGGAATCAGTTATTTAATTAGACAAGGTATTCATAGACCGTCGAAAGTTAATTAATGCGTGTTAGCACCTTCCTCACAAGGGCAACACTTCTTGGCCTTCACCTTCAGGAGTTGTCCCTTTATTACTTTCAGGAGTTGCCGCCTCAGTTTCAGCACTTCCAGGCGGGCCGTGATGCAGCCCTGGAAGGCAGTCACATGGTCGGGCGTGCCCCTAATAATGATGACGTTTGACTTTTAGTCGCTGCTTGGCAGCACCGACACCCTCACGCCGGGGTGTTGCTGAGCTTGCATGATGAGCTCCTCGCCCCCAGGACCCACCACGTGACGCCGCATGTTAGGAGGCACCTCCAGGAGCACTCGAGTAGTGTTTCCTTGCGGCACTTGGCTGTCTCGCGCAGCTGTGCATCGACGGACTCGAGGTGGCAGTCACCTGGCTCTTAGAGCCTTCAAGGTTCACCTGGCAGGAGGTGTGGTCACACGCACGGTGGGGTATTCTTTGTGAATAGTGTCACCCTTCGGACCGATGACGTGCTGCCGTCCACCTGGAGGCATCGTCAACACCACCTTCACTGAGTCCTGCTGTCAAGCCTGACTCACTTCACTAGTGGAGTGGTGGGTGTGTCTGGGGCTTACTGGGAGTGTCTCTTGGAATGCCTCTGCCTCAAGTGGGCCGCACACCAGCTGTGCAGGTGGCAGGGTCAGAGCCTCAACAGAATATCCAACAAGTTCTTTGGTGTCCTCCTTCATGTGTTCAGTTTCCTCGGTTTCCCTTGAAGGTAACACCTCGGCATCCACTGCTGGAGGTAGAGGTGTTGCCACTTTCAGGTTGTCGACTTTTTCTTCATCCTGGATATCATCTCCTGCAGTCTGTGCAGCATCAACAACACTATCTTGGCTCGTCCTCTTGGTTTTGCTCCAAGGGAAAGGAAGAACCAAGTACAGGGTAGCCAAGGAGGCAAACATCACTACGAGTCCAAACACGACACACGTGAGTTTCACTGTGTAAGTAGTGATCGGCTTGTGCCTTGGCCACCTGCTCCTCCAGGCAGGCGAGGAGGCGGCTCTGCTCGCGGGTCCTCACCATGAGGCTCCACCAGCACACACTCTCAGGATCCCTGCATGCTTCCAGGGGGTCTTGTGGGGGTGTTAGGGCGCAGGGTGACCAGCCACCACAGTTGAGCCAGTAACTCCCGCACCTGCCGAGCAGCAGCAGTAGGGAGACTTATCCTTCCACACCTGAAGGGTCTCGGTCACCGTCCAGGCAGTGTTGGAGGCGTGTTGCCAGACGGTGCCGAGGAAGGCAGTGATGCCCACCACGAGGAACAGCAACACACCCTTTAGGAACACTTTGTTTGTGTGTTGGGTATTTCAGTACACACACACACACACGCGCGTACGCACACGCACACGCACACACGCACACGCACACACACACACACACACACACACACACACACACACACACACACACACACACACACACAAACACATACACACACACACTAAGAAGAAAATCTCATTCTCACACTTTGCACTGAAACATTTCCACTGTTTTCACTTTCATTCTTCTTCTTATTGCATCACATTAAGTTCTTTGCTTGCTTTTTTTAATTGGGTCTCATCCTTTTTCTTTTTTCTTGTCGTATTCACTTTTACTGTACTCAATCTTTCCATGTTTTTGCTCCTTTATCTTGTAACTTAATTTTCATGTTTTTGTGTGATTTATACATATCGTTTGTCAAATTCATTATTATCTTTCTTCCATAATATGTATTTTCTTCGTTGCTTTGTAATTCATCCTTTCAGTTTCCTGTTATTTTGTAACTTGTCTTTTTTTATTCCCGTCTTAGTAAGGTGGAACACTTTGGGCAACGAGGAGGTGTGAAGAAGGAAACTGTCTGTCTGTCTGTGTGTCTGACTCCCATGCTAACACGTCCACCACGAGGTCTGTCCACTACGGAAGAAGAGGAGGAGGAGGAGAAGGAAGAAGAGGAAGAGGAAGAGGAATAAGAGGAAGAGGATGATGATGATAATGATGATGATGAGAGTGGTTTATTTAAAATAAACGTTCTCTTGGTTGTTGAGCAGGAAAAAAAAAGCCACACGCCTTCACGCCCCACCATAAGGCTGTTTTGTGCAGGCAGTGTGAGAAGAGAACAGAGAAAGAAACCATGTATTCCGTGTACCTAGACCCATGTGTGCCTTTATGTTACCTTGATTTGGGTGTTAATGTTCTGGTCCAGCCTGTGGTGGGACAGTGGTGTGTTTGGTTACAGTGGCACATCATCAAGGTTCATGCCGCCTCCCCCCCCCCTCACCGGTACCTACTCCACTTGACCGATGCCGCCATTGAAGGCAAGATTTCTGGGCCACAAGTTCCTGATTGCTCCACTCGACCATTTATCGACGTTCACTCGAAAATTCAGCGTCACCAGCTGGACTTAATCGCGGCACCCGCGTCCACTTCAGTACACTGACCACTTGGCCGCCGCCTCATGCAGGCAGAGGTGGCGGTGCGTGGCAGGCGAAGCTATGCGGCGTGGTGGTGATGTGACGCTCTTACGAGAACAATGAATGACTGCTTCTTGACCTGCACCCCTTACTTCTATTTCTCCTGCTGTCCTCTTTACAGGGTCTGGGGAATGAGAATAGTTCTCTATCACTGTACTGCTGTGGCCGATGGTACGTACCCTCGGAACAAGCCCACTGTGTGCCTTGGACGGCGGCTCGTTGAAAACCAAAGCCTATCAGAGTGAAAATGAAGGACAAAAGTGTGTTTATGAGATGTGAGTATCTCTTGAAGGACGCGGAGACTGGCGTGATGATGAAGCTGCAACGAGAAGTGACGACCGCACAGCCAGGCATGAAGTGTCATCCATCATGATAAATATACACAGCAGCAGCAGCAGCAGCAGCAGCAGCAGCAGCAGCAGCAGCAGCATTAATCTTCATTACCTCGTCATGCTGTGATCAAATCATCCCCAGCCTATCAACGCCGTTTTGGAACTCTTATACTGTCTGCTGTACAAGGAACATAACAAACAATAATGTTTGCCGCCCTTCGGAACCACGCACAATGGACGCCATCATTATGGTTATGGATATAAAGGAAAACCAAACTCAGTTATCCATAGAAAGAGGATGATTAGCGGAAGCTGTTACGTCACCAGGATGAGCAGCGGCAGCTGTTACGTCACCAGGATGATTAGCGGCAGCTGTTACGTCACCAGGATGATTAGCGGCAGCTGTTACGTCACCAGGATGAGTAGCGGCAGCTGTTACGTCACCAGGATGAGTAGCAGCAGCTGTTACGTCACCAGGATGATTAGCGGCAGCTGTTACGTTACCAGGATGAGTAGCGACAGCTGTTACGTCACCAGGATGATTAGCGGCAGCTGTTACGTCACCAGGATGAGTAGCGGCAGCTGTTACGTCACCAGGATGATTAGCGGCAGCTGTTACGTCACCAGGATGATTAGCGGCAGCTGTTACGTCACCAGGATGATTAGCGGCAGCTGTTACGTCACCAGGATGATTAGCGGCAGCTGTTACGT
>JAPQNM010000018.1:22090960-22129809 GCA_029783475.1 Metacarcinus magister
CACTCGAATATCGAATAAATGAAACTTACAATGCATGGAATTGAAGATCTAAGTACTTTTAATGAGGATTGATAATATTCATACTTGCGTACGTACGTTTGTATTTAAGATAACAAACTTGATTCTTGAACTAACTCTCTAAGAAAAGACATTATTAGGCTATCAAACTTTATTTATTTTGATTATTTCGAGATTAATTTTGTATTATTATGCATTGGTTCTGTTATTCATCCTTGCAGCATCATGGGCGTGTCATGGTGACGTAAAGTGTTCATTAATGTGAATGAAATGCAGTAATGATAAGTAAACACACATTTAAAAGTCACTACTTAGCCTACTAATGGCGTCATCCGAATGTGAGGATTCTTGTCTTTAAATACGCACTGTTTATTTCAGTGATATTTAAACATACATATCTTATAATTAACTCAACAATAAATACAATATTAATGTTTTGGTTATATATTTTTGATAATGAGAAGCCTAAGAATAAGTAATAATATAAAAACATAACTATATCGTCAGTATTGTCATGTCGTCCAGTGAGGTAGGAAGTGTGTGTCTTCAAAACATAACGAACACATGTAATAGTGTTTCCCCGTGAATACTGGTGAGGCTCCAACACTGTGGCATGAAGAGTAAAGTAAGTACTCTGGTTATAGTGAAGAAGGTATAGTGTAGGTAGTGATTAACAAACAAAACAATGAATATTACTAACGAAGCCTAGTCGAGTTTAACCTCACCACAACACAACAATTATTTCACATGTAGAGTCACCAAGTCAACAAATTTGTTGTTTACATGTTCAAAATAGACACATATACACAACATGAGTTTATTTTTATTATATATTTGTTGTATTATTGTCTGAGTTTCTGTTAATATTCAAGCGTCTATTTACCTCGTTACGCTACACGCCGCTGTTTAAGGTATACGACAGCTGGACAAAGAAATGGTTCGATGATTACTAGATGAAGAGAAAATTATAAATACCAGAACCGAAAAACAACAGGTAAATTTCCAATGTTTCACCTGTCTCACTTTGACGAACGAAAGCAGTTGTTTTTTTTCTGGTGAATTTTAATGTTTTGAATTAATCTGATAACCGTTTCTGTCGCAAATCATTATTCTTTTTCATCCTTTCCTTCCCTTCTTCATGAACTAATATGATTTGTGACAATGAAGAGTTATATATTAATCAAAACACATCAAAGTTTACAAGGAAAAGATAAGTTACGTCCTCGTAGCCTACATGCCGCAGTGACAGTAATAACATAGTACTTTGCCACCACGCACCAGGGACACACACACCTTTTAACATCATACTTTCCGACTGTGTTCAAATATAATAATAACCTAGTGACATTTATTCCATATATACATAATCAGATCTCACGGCGCATATAGACAATTATCAAAGGGTTCCGTGTTTCTGGTCTAATTTTCCTGTGATTTACTGTATTCATTTAGCTTCACAATGGCTGTGATTTTAGTTTTTGTTACACCCTCAGAACCACCACCACACACTAAACACCAAGGTCCTTCCTGTTACTTGTGTTTTTTTTAAGTAACTACATCAAATAGTGGAAATGTTACCTTATACCTTAAACCTTAAACTAGGCTTTCCCGGTACAACAGACTGCTTACTTACTGTGCTATACTACTGCATCTTGTGCCTTTCCTTCGGTTCTGTTTAATTTTATTTATTTAAAAGTCTGCATCGTAAAGTACCAAAAGTAGCACGACTCTCAGTACCACGCTTTAAAAATAGAGAAAGGAAAAGAAAAAGGTTTAATGTAGTCTTGCACCTGGAGCCTTACTGAGTGTTACAATAGCCTAGTTAATTGTCCGTTGGATGGGAAGTGTTTCAGTGGTTGTAATGCATTATTTTCCTCCTCTTCGTGTTGTACATATGTAAACTCTATAAACTATTGTTAAATAATTATATGCAATAACATCGTAATTTAAAGAAGTGGTTATCATCAAAGAAATAAATGAATGCGACAAATATAATCATAATAAGCCATGAAGATAAAGTGCACGATCCTATATTAAAGAAATTCAATCATATTTCATGGATTGTATTATCATATATCAGCAACAATTGAATACTAAAACCCATAAATTCTTTTAAAACATATAAAGTTAAGTAGCAGCAACCTTAGGAGTGAATGAGAAGTGTTAGGAGGACAAGTGTACTGAGTTATAGTAAATGAATTCATTGTGAGACAGACTGACGGAGTTTTTGTACCTGCATGGTCTCTCCTGTTAATTTTGGGTATAATGTGACAATGGTGACACACTCTGCTACCTGCTCACCTGTCCACCTTCCTGCTTGACTCCATGAGGGTGTGTGGGGGTTTAAGGGGAGTGTGTGAAGGGCGTGTCTGCTGCCTGTCTGTGTGCCGGGTTGACGCAGACCAAGGAGACTGTTACTTTTAATGTCCTGGATATACCTTCCTTGACCCCGCTAAACCTTCCCCTCCTCCCCTCTGTCTGCCTCAACGACCCTGCCTGTGCACCTCGGTTCCGGGTCGTTTCACCCCAAATCCCGTTCACACCTGAGTCGTTTCGCTCCTATTCCTGTTCGCCCTGGCTCGTGTTGCTCCTAAAATCCAGAGTGAAATGCTTTACTTTTGGGTAATGAAATATAAAAAGCTTATATAACTGAACCTACCCGAACCAAACTGTACCTAACCAAACCTGACAACCTAACCTAACCTTAACCTAATCATAACCTAACGTAACCTAACCATAAACTAACATAACATAACTAACTTAACATAACCTAACATCATTTCAAAGACGCTTTGCGAGGTCAATAATGACGAGCACCGCCTGAAACCTTCACAGATGTGTTGTGTACACTATGTATAATATGTCGGACTTCATATTTATATCGATATCGTCCGAGCAGTAGTTACGCAGAAATACCCTTTACTTTTCGAAGAGAAGGTCTCATAGAAAACATCGAATATCTCAGAAATTAAGAATTTGCAACGGAAATGTAATTAAGAAAACCTTCTCAGAATGCATCAGGTAACTTAACAATATAACCTTCAATTATCTAGAGCATTCAGGTGAAGATGTAAAATAATACCGTTAATTGTACTGTCAAGGGTTCGATCCCCAACCACACCACTCTCATGGCTACTTAATCTTTTAGATAATTTCCCAAGTGTTACAATATACAAGGCATTACAGTGGTACTTACCCCACTCCCCCTACCATCCCTACCCCTTCTCTACTCCCAGCTTCATTTATGTCTAGAGAAACTTAACACAGGTGCAAGTTACAGAGTACAGGAGTAATGTAACCAGGATGGCGACACTGGTAGCTGGTGTGTCGTGGGCCGCGTATGGAGGAGGCAGAGTAGTAGCCGGGATAAGGCGGAGGAAGCGGCGGTTTCGTAGAGTGACGCAGCGAAACAGCAGCTAGTCGGGAGACTCGTTAATGTGTGCCAGGGGCGTGTTGCGGGAATGCAGGGTGGCGGATCTTCAGGGCTGTGGGGCTGCAGGGCTGCGGGGCTACGGTGCTGCAAAGCTGCAGCGCTACAGGGCTGCAGGGCTCCGGGTCTGTAGCCCTGCAGGGCTGCATGGCTGCGGGGCTGTAAGGCTGCAAGGCTGCAGGGCTGCGGGGCTGCAGGGCTGCGGTGCTGCGGGGCTGCAGGGCTGCGTATCTGCAGGAAATAAGGGCTGCGTGGTTGCAGGACTGCGAGGTTGCAGGGCTGTGGGGCTGCCGGGCTACGGGGCTGCAGGGCTGTGGAGCTACGGGGCTGCAGGGCTGCGGAACTACGGGACTGCAGGGCGAAAGGGCTGTGGGGATGCAGGGCTGCAAGGCTACGTGGCTGCAAGGTTGCAGGGCTGAAGGGCTGCAGGGCTGCAGAGCTGCGAGGTTGCAGGGCTGAAGGACTGCAGGACTGTAGAGCTGCAGGGCTGCAGGGCCTCGGGGCTGCAGGGCTGCAGGGCCTCGGGGCTGCAGGGCTGCGAGGTTGCAGGGCTGAAAGGCTGCAGGGCTGCAGGGCTCCAGGGCTGCAGGGCTGCAGGGCTGCAGGGGCTGCGGGGCAGCGAGGCTGCAGGAATGCGGGAGAGTGGGGTGAGGGAGAGAGGAGGGGGCAGGGCTGGATGGATGGAGGTGGGGTGAGGGAGAGACGAGGGGGCAGGTATGGTTAGATGAGGGAGTGGGGTAATGGAGAGAGGAGGGGGAAAAGCTGGATGGATGGGGGAGTAAGGTGAGAGTGAGAGGAGGGGGCAGGGGTGGATGGATGGAGGAGTGAGGTGAGGGTGAGAGGAGGGGGCAAGGCTGGATGGATGAGGGAATGACGTGAGGGTGAGAAGAAGGGGCAGGACTGGATGGATGGGGGAGTAGGGTGAGAGAGAGAAGAGGGGGCAGGGCTGGATGGATGGGGGAGTGGGGTGATAGAGAGATAAGGGAGCAAGGCTGGATGGATGGGAGAGTGGGGTGAAGGAGAGAGGAGGGGGCAGGGCTGGATTGATGGGGGAGTGGGGTGAGGGAGAGAGGAGGGGGCATGGATGGATGGGGGAGTGGGGTGAGGGAGAGAGAATGGGGAAGTGATGGATGGATGGGCGAGTGGGGTGAGGGAGAAAGGATAGGTGAATGGGGTGAGGGAGAGAGGATGGGGAAGAGATGGATGGATGTGGGAGTGGGGTGAGGGAGAGGAGGGGGCAAGGCTGAATGGATGGGCGAGTGGGGTGAGGGAGAGAGGAGGAGACAGGACTGGATGGATGGATGGGGGAGTGGTGTGAGGGAGAGAAAAGGGGGCAGGGCTGGATAGATGGGGGAGGGGGGTGAGGGAAAGAAGTTGAGCAGGACTAGATTGATGGAGGAGTGGGATGAGGGAGAGAAGACGGGGCAGGGCTGAATGGATGGGGGAGTAGGGTGATGGAGAGAAGAGGGGGAAGGGCTGGATGGATGGGGGAGTCGGGGTTGGGGAAAAGAGGAGGCAGGGCTGGATGGATGGGGGAGTGGGGTGAGGGAGAGAAAAGGGGGAAGAGCTGGATGGATGGGGGAGTGGGGTGAGGGAGAGAGGAGGGGGCCGGGCTGGAGGGATGGGAGAGTGGTGTGAGGGAAAGAGGAGGGGGCAGGGCTGGATGGATAAGATAGTGGGGTGAGGGAGGTAAGAGGGGGCAGGGCTGGATGGATGGGTGAGTGGGATGAGGGAGAGAAGAGGGGTCAGGGCTAGATGGATGGAGGAGTGGGGTGAGGGAGAGAAGACGGGGCAGGGCTGGATGGATGTGGGAGTGGCGTGAGGGAGAGAGAAGGGTGCAGGACTGGATGGATGGGGTAGGGGGGTGACGGAGACTGGAGGGGGCAGGGCTCGATGGATGGGAGAGTGGGGTGAGGGAGAGAAAAAGGGGCAGGGCGGGATGGATGGGTGAGTAGGATGAGGTAGAGAAGAGGGAACTGGGCTGGATGGATGGGGGAGTGGATTGACGGAGAGAGGACGTGGCAGGGCTGGATGGATGTGGGAGTAGGGTGAGGGAGAGATAAGTGAGCAAGGATGGATGGATGGGGAAGTGGGGTGAGGGATAGAGGAGGTGGCAGGGCTGGATGGATTGAGGAGTTGGGTGAGAAAGAGAAGAGGGGGCAGGACTGGATGGATAGGGGTGTGGGGTGATGGAGAGAGTAGTTGGAAGGCTGGATGGATGGGGGAGGGGGGGAGGGAGAGAAGAGGGGGCAGGGCTGAATGGATTGGGGAGTGGGGTGAGGGAGAGAAGAGAGGGCAGAGCTGGATAGATGGGGGAGTGGTGTGGGGGAGAGAGAAAGGGGCAGGGCTAGATGGATAAGGGAGTGGGGTGAGGGAGAAAGGAGGTGGCAGGGCTGGGTCGATGGGGGAGTGGGGTGAGGAAGAGAGGAGGGGGCAGGACTGGATGGATGGGGGTGTGGGATGAGGGAGAGAAGAGAGGGCAGAGCTGTTTGGATGGGGGAGTGGGGTGAGGGAGAGAGGAAGGGGCAGGGCTGGATGGATGGGGGAGTGGGGTGAGGGAGAGAAGAGGGGGCAAGGCTGGATGGATGGGGGAGTGGGTTGAGGGAGGGAGAAGGGGGCAGGGCTGGATGGATAAGGGAGGGGGGGAGGGAGAGAAGAGGGGGCAGGGGACGGATGGATGGGGGACGGTGGTGAGGAAGAGAAAAGGGCGCAGGGCTGGATGTATGGGGGAGTGGGGTGAGGGAGAGAGGAGGGGGCAGGGCTTGATGGATGACGGAGTTGGGTGAGGGAGAGAAAAGGTGGTAAGGTTGGATGGATGGGTGTGTGGGATGAGTGAGAGAAGAGGGGGCAGGGCTTGATATATGGGGGAGTGGGTTGACGGAATACAAAGGAATACAAAGGAATAACAGGCAACAACAGCCCTGGTGGGCCTTACAAGGTTGCCTGTGTAGCTACTCTACTTCTATATTCTCTACAAGTCTGAGGTAAAGGATAGTAAAGTGGAAGGCTCCTCCCCACCCACCTCTCCCTCCGGCAAACGCCGGCAGGAAAAAAAGTGGTTAAAGAAACACCTGCGCAGAAGTAGTAATAAAAACTGCGCAGGAAATTTGATAGTATAGTATGAAAAAGAAAGAAAAAGGCTATCTATCACTATTAAAACATCATTAACGAAGCGGGTAATAAGTTAGGTTAGGTTTTGTCGTCAAGTACTTATCGAGTTTAGCTTTAAAAGTTTCAATCGTATTACTGTTGACTACCTGTGCTGGGAGAGAGTTCCATACATTAACTATTCTATTGAAGAAAAAGTGTTTAGATTCTTCCGATCTGAAGGCTTTACCGATTATTTTGAATCCATTGTTTCTTGTGTTTCTTTCCCGATCAACAATTACGTAATCGCTTATATTGACGTTATCGAAACCACGAATCATTTTGAAAACTTCTATTAGGTCTCCCCGTAATCTACGTTTCTCTAAACTGAACAGATTGAGCTCCTTCAGTCGTTCCTTGTATGGCTTATTGCGCAGTCGCGGAATCATTTTTGTGGCTCGTCTTTGGACTCTCTCCAGCTTTACAATGTCTTTTCTATAGTAAGGTGACCAAAACTGAACGCAATATTCGAGATGCGGACGTACGAGGGAATTGAACAGTGTCAGGACGACTTTATCAGATTTAAACTCGAAGGTTCTGCCAATGAAACCAATTAATTTGTTAGCGGTTTTAACGGCTTCTGAGCAGTTTGCCTGGTTTGAGGTCGCTACTAATAGTTACGCCCAGGTCTTTTTCTTCATTGAATAGTTAGTGCGATTATTGTTACTCCCAATATGCAAAACTTGACACTTATTTAAGTTATACGTCATCTGCCACTTCTTTGACCAATTTACTAAGCGATCGAGGTCGGACTGTAGTAGCGCTTTTTCGGCAGTAGTAGTAACTCTTCCAGTTATTTTCGTGTCGTCAGCAAATTTGGATATCTTACAGGTGAGGCCTTCATCGATGTCGTTTACGTAGATTACAAAAAGAACGGGGCCGAGCACTGAACCTTGCGGCACTCCACTTAGAACGTTTCGCCAGTTTGATGCTTTACCGTTAATAACGACGCGTTGTTTTCTCTCGTAGAGCCAGTCTTCGAGCCACGAGTGAATTTTACCAGTAATGCCGTGCGAAATTAATTTACTTAGAAGGTGCTTATGGGGAACTTTGTCAAACGCTTTTTGAAAGTCCAGATAAATGACGTCTACCGCTTTGGATTCGTCGAATATGTTAAATACGTCGTTGTAGAAGTCTAGTAGGTTAGTGAGGCATGAACGTTTATTACGGAAGCCATGTTGGGAGTTTTTAATGAGACTGTTCTCTTCCAAGAAGCTTACTAGTTTGTTACGCAATATGGTTTCCATTAATTTACTGACTACTGAGGTGAGGCTGATCGGTCTATAATTACATGGAAGAGACTTGTTTCCCTTCTTTTGAATGGGGGTAACATTTGCAAGTTTCCAGTCTCGAGGTACTTTACCGGAGTTTAGTGATTTATTAAAAATTATCGAGAGGGGTTTACATATTTGATTTTTGGTTTCTTTTAATACACGTGGCGCTATGCGGTCAGGCCCAGGAGTTTTGTTTACTTTAATATTATCAAGTACTTTTATTACGATATCCTCTGTAATCTCGCAATTATTTAAAAGGATGCTATTGTCTGTGACTTGCGACGTCTCTATGAAACCATTTGTGTCTTCACTTGTAAAAACTGAGGCAAAATATTCATTTAATGTTTCGGCCATATCGACCTCGTTGTTAACGTGTTCCCCATTGTCTAGGCGAAGTGGACCGATGTTACTAGTTTGGACTTTTTTACGGCGAACGTAACTGTAGAATTCTTTCGGGTTCGATTTAATTTTACTGACGATAAGCGCTTCACAATTTTTTTTACTTTGTCTAATAAGTTTATTAGTTTCGCGGCGAAGTCTTTGAAATAATATCTTATCACTTTCGAGTTGAGTTCGTTGGTATTTACGGTATGTACGTTTTTTGTTAGACAGGCCTGTTTTTATTCGATTATTCCACCATTTTGGTTTAATATTATTACCTGAACGTCTTTTACAGACTGGAATACACGATTTTACCGCATTGTTTAAGATGTGAGTGAATTTATTCCATGAATCATTTACGTCGGTTTCACATGATAATTGGCTCCAGTCTGTTTCTGAGAGAATATTTTTAAGTCTTTCGTAATTACCTTTACTGTACACGTAAACTAATTCTTCACTAATGTTTTCATCGTAAATCTTGAGATTTATGTCAAACTTAACAATTTTGTGATCGCTCGTGCTGAATTCTGGGCCAACAATGACGTTACTTATTAGAGTTTCGTTTGTTGAGAATACAAGGTCTAATATATTATCACCTCTCGTTGGTTCGTTAACATGTTGACTTAGAACGCTTTCTAGTAAATTATCGTATAAATTTTGACCAGAGTGGGACGATATTGGATTTCCCCATGAATTTACGGGTAAGTTAAAATCTCCGAATATGACACTTTCGCTTGAATCGCTTATCTCAGTTATCTGGTCGTATAAATCTTTATCGGTGTTAGCGCTTTGGGCTGGAGGTCTATAAACAAGTCCGATAACAATTTTTCTTGAACGAATAGTTAAATTTAAAAATACTGTGTCCACGTTGTTTATTTTTCTCTTGTCGGTTAAAATTGGTCGAAGACTGGCTTTTACGTAGAGAAGAACTCCTCCACCTAACTTATTTTTTCTTTCGCAGCTAAACATCGAGTAACCGGGTAAGTTATATTCAGCTAAAAAGTCTCTGTTTTCCGTATCGAGCCATGTTTCAGTAATGCCTAAAATGTGATATTCGTCCGACGCTGCAAGGGCTTCGAGATCAAGGAATTTATTACGTATACTGCGCGCATTGATCATGCAACAACTTATGACGTTCCGCTTACGACAGCGAGAATCACTTACGACGACACGTCTGCAGGAGGCTGTGTTTCGTTTTTTTGCCTGAAAAGAGAAACTTTATTATTGAGGAGTCGGCCAAAGCGTGCGGAACCGATACCGTTCAAGTGTAGTCCGTCTCCCCGGAACAGGCTATCCTTATCGTAGAAGTCGTCCCACATGTTGATGAAGTCGACGCCTTCCTGAGAACAGAGACTTTTTAGACGATTATTCGTGCTGAAGGCTTTGTCATAGAAGGCGGCTGACGCACGGATCCTGGGGAGAATGCCTGAAATGATAATGTTATTAGTTTTTGTCTTGAACGCCTGGATCATTTTCTTGTACTTTTCCATCAGCTCCTCGGAACGGGTGTGCTGAACGTCGTTTGTGCCTGCGTGTAAAAGGAAAAGAGTACTGTCATTTGTGTTCACGGTTGCCTCCTCGCAGGCTGCCGTGATGTCGTCCAGTCGTCCACCTGGCATACACAGACGCTTCCGTGTAGCTCGTGCCCTGCCGCAAAACTCTTCCAGCTGTCCTCTCACGATTGAGTCGCCGATGAGTCTCGTCTCGTGAGCCTCCTCTTCTTCTTCTGCTAGAACGGCGAAACTATTGTAAGTAAAGATAGGCAAAAAATATTTATTAGTAGGATTGGCACCATTTCTGACTGGGGTGAAGGGTGCTGTCTCCGAGTTAGGCCTGGTGAGAGAGTGTGTTAGTGGTGGGGCGCGGTGTTGCAGCAGCGGTGGCGTAAGTCATGACTTCTTCGCGAGCGCATCCTACGTTGGAGGCGACGAAGTCCTGGAGGATTGAAAACTTTTGTGCAAGGTCATCGTGCATCTTGCGTGTCTCGTCGTGGCGCCTTTCGGATTCCTCCTGTTTCTGCTGCAAGTTGCACAACATGCAAGTCGAAGAATCTCTGAAAAACTTAGTGGTGTATTTAATGTTACAAGCCTCGCACAGTATAAGTGTAGAAGGCATGGTGAGGAAAAGGAGGAGGAGGAAGTAGGGGGGGAGGTGGGGGGTTGGGTAGAAGGAGGAGGAAGTAGGGGGGGGAGGCGGGGGGTTGGGTAGAAGGAGGAGGAAGTAGGGGGGGAGGCGGGGGGTTGGGTAGGAGGAGGAGGAAGTAGGGGGGGAGGCAGGGGGTTGGGTAGGAGGAGGAGGAAGGGGGGAAGGAGAAGGAGGAGCAGGAGGAGAGAGTAGGAGGAGGGGAATGGGTGGCGGAGGAGAGGGGATAGAGGGGTGGTAAGGAGATGAGGCTTTAGGGAAGGAAAGGGAAGGGCCAGGTAGCCTGGCTGAGAGGGGATTAAGATCTGAAAAGGGTCAGACAGGTAGACGAGATACAGCTGTAGTCAGGTCAAACTAATTTTCAAGGTCAAATTTTTTTGTGAATCACTTTCTATTTTTTAACAAAATACAACTGTATAAGGAAAAAATCGGATGTTACTGAGTAAATACCACCACAAGAACAATTAAGTAAGCACTAATAGTAAATAATAACAATACAACTAAATAATAACAATACTGACGAGTGAAGAGGTTAAG
Source organism: Metacarcinus magister (assembly GCA_029783475.1). Classification (NCBI taxonomy): domain Eukaryota; kingdom Metazoa; phylum Arthropoda; class Malacostraca; order Decapoda; family Cancridae; genus Metacarcinus; species Metacarcinus magister. The sequence goes on from JAPQNM010000018.1 coordinate 22,101,890, forward strand.
GGCTACATGGAAAATTATACACAGGAATTATATGTATCACTGCTGTATGTGTATGTATGAGTCGTATAAAATGTATAAAGTGCACAGATAATAAGGATAGCAAGAGATATTCTAGGAGTGATATGAACTTAGCGTAATTCTGCACAGGGTCGATCCTCTCTTCACGACAGACAGGTCACGAATTTAAGTGTGGCTTCAGGTCAGGAGATCACGTCTCCACTCCACTGATTGGGGAGTGGGATGAGGGAGAGAAGAGGGGGCAGGGCTGGATGGATGGGTAGGGGGGTGAGGGAGAGAAGAGGGGGCAAGACTGGATGGAAGGGGGAGTGGGGTAAGGGAGAGAAGAGGGGGCAGAGCTGGATGGATGGGGGAGGGGGGTGAGGGAGAGAAGAGGGGGCAGGGCTGGATGGATGGGAGAGTGGAATGAGGGAGAGAAAAGGGGGCAGGGCTGGATAGATGGGGGAGGGGAGTGAGGGAGAGAAGAGTAGCATGGTTGGATGGATGGAGGAGTGGAGTGAGGGAGAGAAGAGGGGGCAGGGCTGGATGGATGGGAAAGGGGGGTGAGGGAGAGAAGATGGGGTAGTTCTGGATGGATGGGGGAAAGGGGTTAGGGAGGGCTCGATGGATCGGGGAGTGGGGTGAGGGAGAAAGGAGGGGGCAGGGCTGGATGAATGGGGTAGTGGGATGAGGGAGAGATAAGGAGGCAGGGCTAGATAGATGGGGGAGAGGAATGAGGGAGAGAAGAGGAGCAGGGCTGGATGGATTGAGAAGTGGGGTGAGGGAGAGAAAAGTGGGCAAGGCTGGATGGATGGGGTGGGGGGTGAGGGAGAGAAGAGGTGCAGGGCTGGATTGATGGGGGAGTGGGACGAGGGAGAGAAGAAGGGGCAGGGCTGGTTGGATTGGGGACGGAGGTGAGGGAGAGAAGAGGTGGCAAGACTGGATGGATGGGGGAGTTGGGTGAGGGAGAGAAGAGGGGGTAGGGCTTTATGGATGGGGGAGTGGGGTGAGGGAGAGAGAAGATGGCAGGGCCGGATGGATGGGGGAGTGAGGTGAGGGAGAATGGAGGGGGCAGGACTGGATGGATGGGGAAGTGGGGTGAGGGAGAAAGGAGGGGGCAGGGCTGGATGGATGGGGGAGGGGTGTGAGGGAGAGAAGAGGGGGCAGGGCTGGATGGATTGGGGAGTGGGGTGAGGGAGAGAAGAGAGGGCAGAGCTGGATGGACGGGGGAGTGGGGTGAGGGAGTGAAAAAGTGGCAGGGCTGGATGGATGGGTGAGGGAGAGAAGAGGGGGCAGGGATAGATGGATGGGGGAGTTGGTTGAGGGCGAGGGGAGAGGGCAGGGCTGGATGGATAGGGGAGGGGGGGAGGGAAAGAGGAGTGGGAAGAGCTGGATGGATGGGGGAGTGGGGAGAGGAAGTGAAGAGGGGGCAAGACTGGAATGATGGGGGAGTGGGGTGAGGGAGAGAGGAGGGGGCTGGACTAGATGGATGTGGGAGTAGCTGGAGGAATAGAGGAGGGGGTAGAACTGGATGGATGGAGTAGAGGGGTGACGGAGAGTGGAGGGGGCAGGGCTCAATGGATGGGGGAGTAGGGTGAAGGAGAGAAAAAGTGGCAGGGTGGGATGGATGGCTGAGTGGGATGAGGGAGAGAAGAGGGGGCTGGGCTGGATGGATGGGGGAGTGGGTTGACGGAGAGAGGAGGTGGCAGGGCTTGATGGATGGGTGAGTGTGGTGAGGGAGAGAGGAGGTGGCAGGGCTAGATGGATGGGGGAATGGGGTGAGGAAGAGAAGAGGGGGGAGGACCTAATGGATTGGTGTGTGGGGTGAGGGAAGGAAGAGAGGTTATAGCTGGATGGATGGGGGAGGGGGATGAGGGGGAGAGGGAGGGGCAGGGCTGGATGCATGGGGGAGTGGGGTGTGGGAGAGAAGAGTGGGCAGGGCTGGATGGATGGGCGAGTGGGGTGAGGGAGATAAGAGGGGGCAGGGCTGGATGGATGCGGGAGTGGGGTGAGGGAGAAAGAACTGGGCAGGGCTGGATTGATGGGGGAGTGGGATGAGGGAGAGAAAAGAGGGCAGAGCTGGATAGATGGGGGATGGGGGTGAGGGAGAGAAGAGGAACAGGGCTGGATGGATGGAGGAGTGAGGTGAGGGAGAGAAGAGGGGGCAGGGCTGGATGAATGGGGAAGTGTGGTGAGGGAGAGAGGAGGTGGCAGGGCTTGATGGATAGGGGAGTAGGGTGAGGAAGTGAAGAGGGGGCAGGACTGGATGGATGGGGGAGTGGTGTCAGGGAGAGAGGAGGGGGCAGGGCTGGATGGATGGGGGAGGTGGTTGAGGGAGCTGGATGGATGGGAGACGGGGGGGAGGTAGAGAAGAGGGGGCAGGGCTGGGTGGATGTGGGGTTGGGGTGAGGGAGAGAAGAGAAGGCAGGGCTGGATGGATGTTGGAGTGGGGTGAGGGAGAGAAAAGGGGGCAGGTTTGGATGGTTGGGGGAGTAGGGTGAGAGGGAGAAGAGGGGGCAGGGCTGGATGGATAGGGGAGGGGGGTGAAAGAGAGAAGAGGGGGCAGGGTTGGACTGATTGGGGAGTGGGATGAGGGAGAGAAGAGGGGGCAAGATTAGATGGATGGGGGAGTGGGGTGAGGGAGAGTGGATGGGGGAGTGGGTTGAGGGAGAGAAGAGGGGCAGGGCTGGATGGACGGGGATGTAGGCTTTTGGAGAGAGGAGGGGGCAGGGCTGGATGGATAAGGGAGGGGGGTGAGGGAGAGAAGAGGGGGCAGGGCTTGGTGGATTGGGGAGTGGGGTGAGGGAGAGAAGAAAGGGCAGGGCTGGATGGATGTTGGAGTGGGGTTAGGGAGAGAAAAGGGGGAGGGGCTGGATGGATGGGGGAGTGGGTTGAGGGAGAGTAGAGGGGGCAGGGCTGGATGGATGGGGGAGTGGGCTGAAAGAGAGAGGCGGGGGCAGGGCTGGATGAATGGGGGAGGTGGGGATGGAGAGAAGAGGGGGCAGGGTTGGTTTTATGGGGTAGGGGGTAGAGGGAGTGAAGAGGGGGATGGGCTGGATGGATGTGGGAGAGGGGTGAGGGAGAGGAGAGGGGGCAGGGCTGGATGGATGGGGGAATTGGGTGTAGGAGAGAAGAGGGGGCAGAGCTTGATGGATGGGGGAGTGCGGTGAGGGAGAGAGGAGGAGGCAGGGCTTGATGGATGGGGTAGTGGGGTGAGGGGTCAGGACTGGATAGATTTGGGAGTGGGGTGAGGGAGAGAAAATGGGGCAGGGCTGGATAGATTGGGGAGGAAGGTGAGGGAGAGAAGAGGGACAGAGCTGGATTGAAGGAGGAGTGGGGTGAGGGAGAGTAGAGGTGGCTGGGCTCGATGGATGGGGGAGTGGTGCGAGGGAGAGAGGAGGGGGCAGGACTGGATGGTTGGTGGAGTGGGGTGAGGGAGAGAAGAAGGGGCAGGGTATGATGAAGGGGTGGGCCGGGTGGGGGAAAGAGGAGAGGGGAGGACTGGATGTTTGGGGGAGTGGGGTGAGGGAGAAAGGAGGGGGCAGGACTGGATGTTTGGGGGAGTGTGGTGAGAGAGAGAAGAGGGGGCAAGGCTGGAGGGATAAGGGAGGGTGGTGAGGGAGAGTAGAGTGGGCAAAGCTGAATGGATTGGGCAGTGGGATGAGGGAGAGAAGAGGGGGCAGGATTGGATGGATCGGGATGTGGGGTGAGGGAGAGAGGAGGGGGTAGGGCTGGATGGATGGGAGAGTTGCATGAGGGAGAGAGGAGGGGGTTGAGCGACCAAACATGGAGCCGGGCTGGATGGATGGGTAAGATTAGGGAGATAAGAGAGGGCAATGCTGGATGGATGTGGGAGTGCGGTGAGGGAGAGAAGAGGGGGCAGGGCTGGATCGATATGGGAGTGAGGTGAGGGAGATAGGAGGGGGCAGGACTGGATGGAAGAGGTAGGGGGGTGACGGAGAGTGGAGGGGACAGGGCTCGATGGATGGGGGAGTAGGGTGAGGGAGAGTAAAGGAGAGGGGCTGGATGGATGGGTGAATGGGATGAGGGAGAGAAGAGGGGGCAGGGCTGGATGGATGGAGAGGGGGGGAGGAAGAGAAAAAGGGGCAGGGCTGGATGGAGTGGAGAGGGGGGGAGGGAGAGAAGAGAGGGCAGGGCTTGATGGATGGGGGAGGGGGTTGAGGGAGAGAAGAGGGGGCAGGGCTGGATGGATGGGGCAGGGGAGTGAGGGAGAGAAGAGGGGGCAGGGCGGAACGGATGGGGGAGTGTGTTGAGGAAGAGAAGAGTGGTCAGGATTTGATGGATGGGGGAGTGGGGTGAAGGAGAGAGGAGGGGACAGGGCTGGATGGATGTGGGAGAGGGGTGAGGGAGATAGGAAGGGGCAGGACTTGATGGATGGGGGTGTGGGTGGAAGGAAAGAAAAGCTGGCAGGGCTAGATGAATACGGGAGTTGGGTAAGGGAGAGAAGAGGGGGCAGGGCTAGATGGATGGGGGATTAGGGTGAGTGAGAGATGAGGATTCAGGGCTGGATGGATGGGGGAGTGGGGTGAGGGAGAGAAAATGGGGCAGGGGTCGATTGATGGGGGAGTGGGTTTAGTGAGTGAAGAGGGTGCAGGGCTGGATGGATGGGGGATTGGGGTGAGGGAGAGAGGAGGGGGCAGGGCTGGATGGATGGGGGAGTGGAGTGAGGGAGAGAGGATGGGGCAGGGCTGGATGGATTGGGGAGGGAGGGAGGGAGAGAAGAGGGGGCAGGGTTGGATGGATGGGGGAGGGAGATAAGGGAGAGAAGAGGGTGCAGGGCTGGATTGATGGGAGAGTGAAGTGAAGGAGAGAAGAGGGGGCAGGGCTTGATGGATTGGGGAGTGGGGTGAGGGAGAGAAGTGGGGCAGGACTAGATGGATGGGGAGGTGGATTGAGGGAGAGAGGAGTGGGCAGGGCTGGATGGATGGGGGAGGGGGGTGCGGGAGAGAAGAGCGGGCAAGGCTAAATGGATTGGGGAGTGGGGTGAGGGAGAGAGGATGGGGCAGGGGCTGGATGGATTGGGGAGGGAGGGAGGGAGAGAAGAGGGGGCAGGTTGGATGGATGGGGGAGGGAGATAAGGGAGAGAAGAGGGTGCAGGGCTGGATTGATGGGAGAGTGAAGTGAAGGAGAGAAGAGGGGGCAGGGCTTGATGGATTGGGGAGTGGGGTGAGGGAGAGAAGTGGGGGCAGGACTAGATGGATGGGGGCGTGGATTGAGGGAGAGAGGAATGGGCAGGGCTGGATGGATGGGGGACGGGGGGTGCGGGAGAGAAGAGCGGGGTAAGGCTAGATGGATTGGGGAGTGGTGTTAGGGAGAGAAGAAAGGGCAGGGCTGGATTTATGGGGGAGTGGGGTGAGGGAGAGAGTAGGGGATAGGGCTGAGGGATGGGGGAGTTGGATGAGGGAGAGAAGGGGCCAGACTGGATGGATAGGAGTATGGGTTGAGGGAGAGAGGAGGGGGGGCCAGATGGATGGAGGAGTGGGGGAGGGAGAGAAGAGGGACAGGGCTGGATGGATGGGGGAGTGGGGTGAGGGAGAGAAGAGGGGGCAGGGCTTGATGGATTGAGGAGTGGGATGAGGGAGAGAAGAGGGAGCAGGGCTGGATAGATGTGGGAGTGGGCTGAGGGAGAGAAGATGGGATTGGGTTCAGGGAGAGAGGAGGGGGTAGGGCTGGATGAATGGGGGAGGGGGGTGAGGGAGAGAGGAGGGGGCAGATCTGGATGGATGGGTGAAGGGGGGGAGGGAGAGAAGAGGGAGCAGGGCTGGATGGATGAGGGAGGGGAGTGAGGGGAGAGATAAGGGAGCAAGGCTGGATGGATTAGGGAGTGGGGTGAGGGAGAGAAGATGGGAGAGGACTGGATGGATGGGGGAGTGGGGTGAGGGAGAGAAGAGGGGCAGGGCTGGATGGATGCAGGAGTTGGGTGAGGGAGAGAAGTTGGTGGAAGGGCTGGAAGGTTGGGGGAGGGGGGTGAGGGAGAGAAGAGGGGCAAAGCTGGATGGATGGAAGAGTGGGGTGAAGGAAAGAAGAGGGGGAAGGGCTGGATGGATGGGGGAGTGGGGTGAGGGAGAGAAGAGGGGGCAGGGCATGATGGATGGGGGAGTGGGGTTAGGGAGAGAGGAGGGGGCAGGGCTTGATGGATGGGGGAGTGGGGTGAGAGAGAGAAGAGTGGCCAGGGCTGGATTGATGGGGGAGTGTGATGAGGGAGAGAAGAGGTTGGTGAGGGAGAGAAGAGGGGGAAGGGCTGGATGGATGGGGGAGTGGGGTGAGGGAGAGAAGAGGGGGCAGGGCATGATGGATGGGGGAGGGAGTTAAGGGAGAGAAGAGAGGGCAGGGCTGGATGGATAGGGGAATGGGGTGAGGGAGAGAAGAAGGGGCAGAGCTGGATGGATAGGGGAGTGTGGTGAGAGAGAGAAGAGGGAGAAGAGCTGGATGGATAGAGGAGTGGGATGAGTGAGAGAATTGGGGGCAGGGCTGGATGGATGGGGGAGTGGGGTGAGGGAGAGAAGAGTGGGCAGGGCTGGATGGATGAGGGAGTGGGGTGAGGGAGAGAAGAGTGAGCAGATGTAGATAGATGGGATAGTGGGTTGAGGGAGAAGAGGTGGCAGGTTTGGATGGATGGGGGAGTGGGGTGAGGGAAAGAAGAAGGGGCAGGGCTGGATGGATGGAAGAGTGGGGTTAGGGAGAGAAGAGGGGTTAATGCTGGATGGATTGGGGAGTGGGGTGAGGAAAAGAAGAGGGGCAGGGCTGGATGGATGGGTGATGGGTTTGAGGGAGAGAAAAGGAAGCAGAGCAGGATGGATGGGGGAGTGAGGTGAGGGAAAGAGGAGGGGGCAGGACTGGATGGATGGTGGACTTGGATGAGGGAGAGAAGAGGGGGCAGGCCTGGATGGATGGGGGAGGGGGGGAGGGAGAGAAGAGATTGTAGGGCTGGATGGATGGGGGAAGGGGGTGAAGAAGAAAGGAGGGGTCAAGGCTGGTTGAATAGGGGATGAGGGTTAGGGAGACATAAGGTGGCAAGGCTTGATGGATGCGTTAGAGGGGTGAGGTAGAGAAGAGGGGGCAGGGCTTGATGGATGGGGGAGTGAGGTGAGGGAGAGAAGAGAGGGCAGGGCAGGGTGGATGGTGGAGTGTGGTGAGGGAGAGAATAGAGGGCAGGGAAGGATGGATGGGGGAGTGGGGTGATGTAGAGAGGAGGGGAAGGGCTGGATAGATGGGGAGGCGGGGTGAGGGAGAGATAAGGGGGAGAGGTTGGATGGATGGGGGAGAGAAGAGGGTATAAGACTAGATGGATAGGGGAGGGGGGTGAGGGAAAGAAGAGGGGGCAGGGTTGGATTTATTGGGGAGTGGGGTGAGGGAGAGAAGAGGGAGTAGAGCTGGATGGATGGGGGAGTGGGGTGAGGGAGAGAGTAGGGGGTTGGGCTGGATAGATGTGGGACTGGGGTGAGGGAGAGAAGATGGGAGTGGGTTTAGTGAGAGAGGTGGGGGCAGGGCTGGATGAATGGGGGAGTAAGGTGAAGGAGAGAGGAGGGGGCAGGGCTGGATGGATGGGGGAAGGGGGGGAGGGAAAGAATAGGGAGCAGGGCTGGATGGATAAGGGAGGGGAGTGAGGGAGAGATAAGGGAGCAAGGCTGGATAGATTAGGGAGTGGGGTGAGGGAGAGAGGAGGGGGCAGGGCTGGATGGCTGGGGGAGTGGGGTTAGAGAGAATGGAGGAGGCGGGACTGGATTGATGGGTGAGGGGAGTGAGGGAGAGAAGAGAGGGCAGGGCTGGATGGATAGGGGAATATGGTGAGGGAAAGAAGAGGCAGTTCTGGATGGAAGGGGAAGTGGAGTGAGGGAGAGAAGAGGGGGCAGGGCTGGATGGATTGAGGAGTGGGGTGAGCGAGAGAGGAGGGGGCAGGGCGGGATTGATGGGGGAGTGGGATGAGAGAGAGAAGAGTGGCCAGGGCTTGATTGATGGGGTAGTGATGGGGGAAGGGGGTGAAGGAGAGAAGATGGAGCAGGGCTTGATGGATGGGGGATTGGGGTAAGGGAGAGAAGAGGGGGCAGGGCTGGATGGATGGGGGAGTGGGTTGATGGAGAGAAGAGGGGGCAGGGCTGAATAGATGGGGGTGTGGTTTGAGAGAGAGAATAGGGGGGTAGGGCTGGATATATATGGGAGTGGGGTCAGGGAGAGAAGATGGGAGTGAAATGAGGGAGAGAGGAGGGGACAGGGCTGGATGAATAGGGGAGTGGGGTGAGGGAGAGAGGAGGGGGCAGGGCTGGATTGATGGGGGAAGGGGGGGAGGGAGAGAAGAGGGAGCAGGGCTGGATGGATGAGGGAGAGATAAAGGAGCAAAGCTGGATGGATTAGGGAGTGGAGTGAGGGAGAGAGGAGGTGGCAGGGCTGGATGGATGAGGGAATAGGATGAGGGAGAGAAGATGGGGCAGGACTGGATGGATGGGGAAGGGGGTGAGGGAGAGAAGAGGGGCAGGGCTGGATGGATGGAGGAGTTGGATGAGGGAGAGACGTGGGGGAAGGGCTGGATGGATGGTGGAGGGGGGTGAGGGAGCAAAGCTGGATGGATGGGAGAGTGGGGTGAAGGAAAGAAAAGAGGGCAGGAATGGATGGATGGGGGAGTGGGGTGAGGGAGAGAAGAAGGGGCAGGGCATGATGGATGGGGGAGTAGGGTGAGGGAGAGAGGAGATAGCAGCGCTGGATGGATGGGGGAGTGGGGTGAGAGAGAATGGAGGTGGCGGGACTGGACTGATGGGTGAGGGGAGTGAGGGAGAGAAGAAAGGGCAGGTCTGGATGGATAGGGGAATATTGCGAGGGAAAGAAGAAGAGGCAGTTCTGGATGGAAGGGGAAGTGGGGTGAGGGAGAGAAGAGGGGGAAGGGCTGGATGGATGGGGGAGTGGGGTGAGGGAGAAAGAATGGGGAAGGCTGGTTGGATGGGGGAGTGTGATGAGGGAGAGAAGAGGGGACAGGGCTGGAGGGATTGGGGAGTGTGGTGAGGGAGAGAGGAGGGGGCAAGGCTGGGTGGATGGGTTAGTGGGGTGAGGGAGAGAGGAGATGGCAGGGCTGGATGGATGGGGGAGGGGGGGAGAGAGAGAATAGGGGGCAGGGCTGGATGGATTTGGGAGTTGGGTTGAGGGAGAGAGAAGAGGGCAGGGCTGGATGGATGGGGGAGTAGGGATGAGGGAAAGAAGAGGGGTAGGGGCTGGTTGAATGGGGGAGTGGGGTGAGGGAGAGAAAAGAAGGCAGGGCTTGATGGATGGGAGAGTGGGGTGAGGGAGAGAAGAGGGGCAGGGCTGGATGGATGGAGGAGTGGGGTGAAGGAGAGAAGAGAGGGCAGGGCTGGATGGATGGAGGAGGGGGGTGCGGGAGAGAAGAGGGGGCAGGGCTGGATGGATTGGTGAGTGGGGTGAGGGAGAGAAGAGAGGGCAGAGCTGGATGGATGGGAGAGTGGGGTGAGGCAGAGAGAAAGGGGCAGGTATGGATGGATGGGGGAGTGGGGTGAGGGAGAGAGTAGGTGGAAGGGTTTGATGGATGGGGGAGTGGGGTGAGGAAGAGAGGAGGGGGGAGGACTGGATGGATGCGGGAGTGGGGTGAGGGAGAAAGAAGGGGGCAGGGCTGGATTGATGGGGGAGTGGGATGAAGGAGAGAAAAGAGGGCAGGGCCTGATAGATGGGGGAGGGGGGTGAGGGAGAGAAAAGGAACAGGGCTGGATGGATGGAGGAATGAGGTGAGGGAGAGAAGAGGGGGCAGGGCTGGATGGATGGGGAAGTGAGGTGACGGAGAGAAAAGGGGGCAGGCCTTGATGGTTGCGGGAGTAGGGTGAGAGAGAGAAGAGAGGGCAGGGATGGATGGATAGGTGAGGGGGGTGAAGGAGAGAAGAGGGGGCAGGGCTGGATTGATTGGGGAGTGGGATGAGGGAGAGAAGATGGGGGAGGGTTAGATGGATGGGGGAGTGCGGTGAGGGAGAGAGGATGGTGCATGGCTGGATGGATGGAGGAGTGGGTTGAGAGGGAGAAGAGAGGCAGGGCTGGATGGATGAGGATGTAGGCTTTTGGAGAGAGGAGGGGGCAGAACTGGATGGATAAGGGAGGGGGTTGAGGGAGAGAAGAGGGGGCAGGGCTGGGTGGTTTGGGGAGTTGGGTGAAGGAGAGAAGAGAGGGCAGGGCTGGATGGATGTTGGAGTGGGGTGAGGGAGAGAAAAGGGGGCAGGGCTGGATGGATGGGGGAGTGGGTTGAGGGAGAGTAGAGGTGGCAGGGCTGGATAGATTGGGGAGTGCGCTGAAGGAGAGAGGAGGGGGTAGGGCTGGATGGATGGTGGAGGTGGGGATGGAGAAAAGAGGGGGCAGGGTAGGCTTTATGGGAGAGGGGGTAGAGGGAGAGAAGAGGGGGCAGGGCTGGATGGATGTGGGAGAGGGGTGAGGGAGAGGAGAGGGGGCAGGGCTGGTTGGATGGGGGAGTTGGGTGAAGGAGAGAAGAGGGGGCAGAGCTTGATGGATGGGGGAGTGGGGTTAGGGATAGAGGAGGAGGCAGGGCTTAATTGATGGGGTAGTGGGGTGAGGGGTCAGGACTGGATAGATGTGGGAGTGGGGTGAGGGAGAGAAAATGGGGCAGGGCTGGATAGATTGGGGAGGGGAGTGAGGGAGAGAAGAGGGGTAGAGCTGGATTGATGGAGGAGTGGGGTGAGGGAGAGTAGAGGTGGTAGGGCTGGATGGATGGAGGAGTGGTGTGAGGAAGAGAGGAGGGGACAGGACTGGATGGTTGGTGGAGTGGGGTGAGGGAGAGAAGAGGGGGCAGGGCATGGTGAAGGGGGGAGTCGGGTGGGGGAGAGAGGAGAGGGGAGAACTGGATGGATGGGGGAGTGGGGTGAGGGAGAGAGGAGGGGGCAGGACAGGATGGTTGGGGGAGTGGGGTGATAGAGAGAAGAGGGAGCAGGGCTGGATGGATAGAGGGAGGGTGGTAAGGGAGAGAAGAGGGGGCAAGGCTGAATGGATTCGGGAGTGGGATGAGGGAGAGAATAGGGGGCAGGATTGGATGGATGGGGCAGTTGGGTGAGGGAGACAGGAGGGGGCAGGGCTGGATGGATGGGAGACTTGTGTGAAGGAGAGAAGAGGGGTCAAAACTGGTTGGATTGGGGTGTGGGAGAGAGCAGGGGGCAGGGTTGAATGGATGGTGGAGTAGGGTGAGGGAGAGAATAGGGAGAAGGGTTGGATGGATGGGAGAGAGGAGGGGGTAGGGCTGGATGGATGTGAGAGTGGTATGAGGGAGAGAGGAGGGGGGTGAGCGAGCGAAGACGGAGCCGGGCTGGATGAATGGGGGAGTAAGATGAGGGAGATAAGAGAGGGATGGATGGATGTGGGAGTGGGGTGAGGGAGAGAAGAGGGGGCAGAGTTGGATCGATTTGGGAGTGAGGTGAGTGAGATAGGAGGGGGCAGGACTGGATGGATGAGGTAAGGGGGTGACGGAGAGTGGATGGGGCAGGGCTCGATGAATGGGGGAGTAGGGTGAGAGAGAGAAAAGGAGCAGGGCTGGATGGATGGGTAAGTGGGATGAGGTAGAGAATAGGGGTGTAGGGCTGGATGGATGAGGGAGTGGTTTGACGGAGGGAGGAGGTGGCAGGGCTGGCTGGATGTGGGAGTGGTGTGAGGGATAGAGGAGTCTGGGGGCAGGGCTGGATGGATGAGGCAGAGGAGTAAGGGAGAGAAGAGGGGGCAGGGCTGGATTGATGGGGCAGGGGAGTGAGGGAGAGAAGAGGGGGCAGGGCGGAAGGGATGGGGGAGTGTATTGAGGGAGAGAAGAGTGGTCAGGATTTGATGGATGGGGGAGTGGGGTGAGGGAGAGAGGAGGGGACAGGGCTGGATGGATGTGGGAGAAGGGTGAGGGAGATAGGTGGGGGCAGGACTGGATGGATGGGGGTGTGAGTGGAAGGAAAGAAAAGCTGGCAGGGCTAGATGAATGGGGGAGTGGGGTGAGGGAGAGAAGAGGGGGCAGGGCTAGATGGATGGGGGAGTGGGTTGTGTGAGTGAAGAGGGGGCAGGGCTGGACGGATGGGGGATATGGGTGAGGGAGAGAGGAGGGGGCAGGGCTGGATGGATTGGGGAGTGGAGTGAGGGAGAGAGGATGGGGCAGAGCTGGATGGATTGGGGAGGGAGGGAGGGAGAGAAGAGGGTGCAAGGCTGGATTAATGGGAGAGTGAAGTGAAGGAGAGAAGAGGGGGCAGGGCTTGATGGATTGGAGAGTGGGTTGAGGGAGAGAAGTGGGGGCAGGACTAGATGGATGGGGGCGTGGATTGAGGGAGAGAGGAGTGGCAGGGCTGGATGGATGGGGGAGGGGGGTGCGGGAGAGAAGAGCGAGCAGGGCTAGATGGATTGGGGAGTGGGGTGAGGGAGAGAAGAGAGGGCAGGGCTGGATTTATGGGGGAGTGGGGTGAGGGAAAGAGGAGGGGATAGGGCTGGATGGATGGGGGAGAGAAGGTGCTAGGCTGGATGGATGGGAGTATGGGTTGAGGGAGAGAGGAGGGGGCAGGGCAAGATGGATGGAGGAGGTGGGGGAAGGGATAGAAGAGGGGACAGGGCTGGATGGATGGAGGAGTGGGGTGAGGGAGAGAAGAGGGGGCAGGGTTTGATGGATTGAGGAGTGGTATGAGGGGAGCAGGGCTGGATAGATGTGGGAGTGGGGTGAGGGAGAGAAGATGAGAGTGCGTTAGGGAGAGAGGACGGGGTAGGGCTGGATGAATGGGGGAGTGGGGTGAGGGAGAGAGGAGGGGGCAGGGCTGGATGGATGGGTGAAGGGGGGGAGGGAGAGAAGAGGGAGCAGGGCTCGATGGATGAGGGAGGGGGATGAGGGAGAGATAAGGGAGCAAGGCTGGATGGATTAGGGAGTGGGGTGAGGGAGAGAAGATGGGGCAGGACTGGATGGATGGGGAGGGTTTGAGGGAGAGAAGAGGGGCAGGGCTGGATGGATGCAGGAGTTGGGTGAGGGAGAGAAGTGGGGGCAAGGGCTGGATGGATTGGGGAGGGGGGTGAGGGAGAGAAGAGGGGGCAAAGCTGGATGGATGGGAGAATGGGGTGAAGGAAAGAAGAGTGTAGGTCTGGATGGATGGGGGAGTGGGGTGAGAGAGAAAGGTGGGGGCAGGGCTGGATGGATGGGGTAGTGGGGTGAGAGAGAGAAGAGTGGCCAGGTCTCGATTGATGGGGGAGTGTGATGAGGGAGAGAAGAGGGGGCAGGGCTGGATGGATGGGGGAGTGGGGTGAGGGAGAAAGAAGGGGGAAGGCTGGTTGGATGGGGGAGTGGGGATAGGGAGAGAAGAGGGGGCAGGGCTGGATGGAAGGGGGAGTGGGGTGAGGGAGAGAGGAGGGGGTAGGGCTGGATGGTTGGGGGAGTGGGGTGAGAGAGAGAGGAGGCGGCAGGGCTTGATGGATGGGGGAGTAGGGTGAGGGAGAGAGGAGATGGCAGGGCTGATGGATAGGGGAGCAGGGGGAGAGAGAGAAGAGGGGAAAGGGCTGGATGGATGGGGGAGTGGGGTGTGGGAGAGAGGAGAGGGCACGGTTAATGGATGAAGGAGTCGGGTTGAAGGAGTGAAAAGGGGGAAGGGCGGGATGGATGGGGGAGTGGGGTGAGGGAGAGAAGAGGGGGCAGGGCTGGCTGGATTGGGGAAGTGGGGTGAGAGAGAGAAAAGGGGGCAGGGCTGGATGGATGGGGGAGTGGGGAGTGGGAGAAAAGAGGGGGCAGGGCTGGATGGATGGGGGAGTGGGGTGAGGGAGAGAAAAAGGTGAAGGGCTGGATGGATGGGGGAGTGGGGTGAGGGAGAGAGGAGGGGGCCGGGCAGGAGGGATGGGAGAGTGGTGTGAGGGAAAGAGGAGGGGGAAGGGCTGGATGGATGGGGGAGTGGGGCGAGGGAGGTAAGAGGGGGCAGGGCTGGATGGATGGGTGAGTGGGATGAGGGAGAGAAGAGGGGGCAGGGCTAGATGGATGGAGTAGTAGGGTGAGGGAGAGAAGAGGGGGCAGGGCTGGATGGATGTGGGAGTGGCGTGAGGGAGTGAGAAGGGGGCAGGACTGGATGGATGGTGTAGGGGGGTGACGGAGACTGGAGGGGGCAGGGCTCGATGGATGGGAGAGTGGGGTGAGGGATAGAAAAAGGGGCAGGGTGGGATGGATGGGTGAGTGGGATGAGGTAGAGAAGAGGGAACTGGGCTGAATGGATGGGAGAGTGGATTGACGGAGAGAGGAGGTGGCAGGGCTGAATGGATGGGGGAGTAGGGTGAGGGAAAGAGGAAGTGGCAGGGCTAGATGGATTGAGGAGTGGGGTGAGAATGAGAAGAGGGGGCAGGACTGGATGGATGGGGGTGTGGGGTGATGGAGAGAGTAGTTGGTAGGGCTGGATGGATGGGGGAGGGGGGGAGGGAGAGAAGAGGTGGCAGGGCTTGATGGATTGGGGAGTGGGGTGAGGGAGAGAAGAGAGGTCAGAGCTGGATGGATGGGGGAGTGGTGTGGGGGACAGAGTAAGGGGCAGGGCTAGATTGATGGGGGAGTGGGATGAGGGATAAAGGAGGTGGCAGGGCTGTATTGATGTGGGGATGGGAATGAGGGAGAGAAGAGGGAGCAGGGCTGAATGGATGGGGGTGTGGGATGAGGGAGAGAAGAGAGGGCAGAGCTGTTTGGATTGGGAGAGTGGGGTGAGGGCGAGAGGAAGTGGCAGGGCTGGATGAATGGGGGAGTGGGTTTGAGGGAGAGAGGAGGGGGCAGGGCTGGATGGATAGGGGATGGGAATGAGGGAGAGAAGAGGGAGCAGGGCTGGATTGATTGGGGGAGTGGGGTGAGGGAGAGAGGATGGGGCAGGGCTTGATGGATGACGGAGTTGGATGAGGGAGAGAAAAGGGGGTAAGGCTGGATGGATGGGTGTGTGGGATGAGTGAGAGAAGAGGGGGCAGGGCTTGATATATGGGGGAGTGGGTTGACGGAAAGAGGAGGTGGCAGGGCTGGACTGATTGGGGAGTGGGGTGAGGGAGAGAAGAGGGGGCAGGGCTGGATGGATGGGTAGGGGGGTGAGGGAGAGAAGAGCGGGCAAGACTGGATGGAAGGGGGAGTCAGGTAAGGGAGAGAAGAGGGGGCAGAGCTGGATTGATGGGGGAGGGGGGTGAGGGAGAGAAGAGGGGGCAGTGCTGGATGGATGGGAGACTGGAATGAGGGAGAGAAAAGGGGGCAGGGCTGGATAGATGGGGGATGGGAGTGAAGGGAGAGAAGAGTAGCAAGGCTGGATTGATGGTGGAGTGGGGTGAGAGAGAGAAGAGGGAGCAGGGCTGGATGGATGGGAGAGGGGGGTGAGGGAGAGAAGAGAGGCAGGGCACGATGGATGGGGATGGATGGATGGCGGAGTGGGGTTAGGGATTGCTTGATAGATCGGGGAGTGGGGTAAGAGAGAGAGGAGTGGGCAGGGCTGGATTGATGGGGGAGGGGGGGTGAGGGAGAGAAGAGGGGGCAGTGCTGAATGAATTAGGGAGTGGGATGAGGGAGAGAAGAGTGGGCAGAGATGGTCGGATGGGGGAGTGGGGTGAGGGAGTGAGGAAGTGGCAGGGTTGGATGGATGCGGGAGTTGGGTGAGGAAGAGAAGAGGGGGCAGGGCTGGATGGATTGGGGAGTTGGTTGAGGGAGAGGGGAGAGGGCAGGGCTGGATGGATAGGGGAGGGGGGGAGGGAGAGATGAGTGGGCAGAGCTGGATGGATCGGGGAGTGGGTTGAGGAAGTGAAGAGGGGGCAAGACTGGAATGATGGGGGAGTGGGGTGAGGGAGAGAGGAGGGGGCTGGACTTGATGGATGTGGGAGTGGCGGGAGTAATAGAGGAGGGGGATGGACTGGATGGATGGAGTAGGGGGGTGACGGAGAGTGGACGGGGCAGGGCTCAATGGATGGGGGAGTAGGGTGAGGGAGAGAAAAAGTGGCAGGATGGGATGGATGGCTAAATTGGATGACGGGAGAGAAGAGGGGGCTTGGCTGGATGGATGGGGGAGTGGGGTTGATGGAGAGAGGAGGTGGCAGGGCTGGATGGATGGGTTAGTGGGGTGAGGGGGAGATAAGGGATCAAGGCTAGATTGATTGGGAAGTGGGGTGAGGGAGAGAGGAGGTGGCAGGGCTGGATGGATGGGGGAGTGGGGTGAGGAAGAGAAGAGGTGGGAGGACTGGATGGATTGGTGTGTGGGGTGAGGGAGAGAAGAGGGGGCATAGCTGGATGGATGGGGGAGGGGGCTGAGGGAGAGAGGAAGGGGCAGGGCTGGATGCATGGGGGAGTGGGGTTAGGGAGAGAAGAGGGGGCAGGGCTGGTTGGATGGGCGAGTGGGGTGAGGGAGATAAGAGGGGGCAGTGCTGGATGGATGCGGGAATGGGGTGAGAGAGATAGCAGGGGGCAGGGCTGGATTGATGGGGGAGTGGGATGAGGGAGAAAAAGAGGGCAGGGCTGGATAGATGGGGGAGGGGGGTGAGGGAGAGAAGAGGAACAGGGCTGAATGGATGGAGGAGTGAGGTGAGGGAGAGAAGAGGGGGCAGGGCTGGATGGATGGGGAAGTGTGGTGAGGGAGAGAGGAGGTGGCAGGGCTGGATAGATGGGGAAGTGTGGTGAGAAGAGGGGGCAGGGCTGGATGGATGGGGAAGTGTGGTGAGGGAGAGAGGAGGTGGCAGGGCTTGATGGATAGGGGAGTCAGGTGAGGAAGTGAAGAGGGGGCAGGACTGGATGGATGTGGGAGTGGGGTGAGGGAGAGAGGAGGGGGCAGGGCTGGATGGATGGGAGAGGGGGTTGAGGGAGAGAAGAGGGGATAGGGCTTGTTGGATGTGGGGTTGGGGTGAGGGAGAGAAGAGGGGGCAGGGCTAGATGGATGGGGATGTGGGCTGAGGGAGAGAGGTGGGGGCAGGGCTAGATGGATGGGAGACGGGGGTGAGGTAGAGAAGAGGGGGAAGGGCTGGGTGGATGTGGGGTTGGGGTGAGGGAGAGAAGAGAAGGCAGGGCTGGATGGATGTCTGAGTTGGGTGATGGAGAGAAAAGGGGGTAAGCCTGGATGGTGGGGGAGTAGAGTGAGAGAGAGAAGAGAGGGCAGGGATGGATGGATAGGGGAGGGGGGTCAAGGAGAGAAGAGGGGGGAGCAGGGTTCGTTTGATGAGTGGGATGAGGGAGAGAAGAGGAGGCAGGATTAGATGGATGGGGGAGTGGGGTGAGGGAGAGAGGATGGGGCATGGTTGGACTGATGGGGGAGTGGGTTGAGGGAAAGAAGAGGGGCAGGGCTGGATGGATGGGAATGTAGGCTTTTGGAGAGAGGAGGGGGCAGGACTGGATGGATAAGGGAGGGGGGTGAGGGAGATAAGAGGGGGTAGGGCTGGGTGGTTTGGGGAGTTGGGTGAGGGAGAGAAGAGATGGCAGTGCTGGATGGATGTTGGAGTGGGGTAAGGGAGAGAAAAGGTGGCAGGGCTGGATGGATGGGGGAGTGGGTTGAGGGAGAGTAGAGGGGGCAGGGCTGGATAGATGGGGGAGTGGGCTGAATGAGAGAGGAGGGGGCAGGGCTGGATGGATGGGGGAGGTGGGGATGGAGAGAAGAGGGTGCAGGGTTGGTTTTATGGGGGAGGGGGTAGAGGGAGAGAAGAGGGGGCATGGCTGGATGGATGTGGGAGAGGGGTGAGGGAGAGTAGAGGGGGCAGGGCTGGATGGATGGGGGAGTTGGGTGAAGGAGAGAAGAGGGGGCAGAGCTTGATGGGTGGGGGAGTGGGGTGAGGGAGAGAGGAGGAGGCAGGGCTTGATGGATGGGGTAGTGGGGTGAGGGGTCAGGACTGGATAGATGTGGGAGTGGGGTGAGGGAGAGAAAATGGTACAGGGCTGGATAGATTGGGGAGAGAATTGAGGGAGAGAAAAGGGTCAGAGCTGGATTGATGGAGGAGTGGGGTGAGGGAGAGTAGAGGTGGCAGGGCTGGATGGATGGAGGAGTGGTGTGAGGGAGAAAGGAGGGGGACAGTACTGGATGGTTGGTGGAGTGGGGTGAGGGAGAGAAGAGGGGGACAGGGCATGATGAAGGGCGGAGTCGGATGGGGGAGAGAAGAGAGGGGAGGACTGGATGGATGGGGGAGTGGGGTGAGGGAGAGAGGAGGGGCAGGACTGGATGGTTGGGGGAGTGGGGTGAGAGAGAGAAGAAGGGGCAGGGCTGGATGGATAGGGGAGGGTGGTGAGGGAGAAAAGAGGGGGCAAGGCTGAATGGATTGGTGAGTGGGATGAGGGAGAGAAGAGGGGGCAAGACTGGAATGATAGGGGAGTGGGGTGAGGGAGAGAGGAGGGGGCTGGACTTGATGGATGTGGGAGTGGCGGGAGTAATAGAGGAGGGGGAAGGACTGGATGGATTGAGTAGGGGGGTGACGGAGAGTGGACGGGGCAGGGCTCAATCGATGGGGGAGTAGAGTGAGGGAGAGAAAAAGTGGCAGGATGGGATGGATGGCTGAATTGGATGACGGAGAGAAGAGGGGGCTTGGCTGGATGGATGGGGGAGTGGGGTTGACGGAGAGAGGAGGTGGCAGGGCTGGATGGATGGGTGAGTGGGGTGAGGGGGAGATAAGGGATCAAGGCTAGATTGATTGGGAAGTGGGGTGAGGAAGAGAGGAGGTGGCAGGGCTGGATGGATGGGGGAGTGGGGTGAGGAAGAGAAGAGGTGGGAGGAATGAATGGATTGGTGTGTGGGGTGAGGGAGAGAAGAGAGGGCATAGCTGGATGGATGGGGGAGGGGGCTGAGGGAGAGAGGAAGGGGCAGGGCTGGATGCATGGGGGAGTGGGGTGAGGGAGAGAAGAGGGGGCAGGGCTGGTTGGATGGGCGAGTCGGGGTGAGGGAGATAAGAGGGGGCAGTGCTGGATGGATGCGGGGAATTGGGTGAGAGAGAGAAGAAGGGGCAGGGCTGGATGGATAGGGGAGGGTGGTGAGGGAGAGAAGAGGGGGCAAGGCTGAATAGATTGGTGAGTGGGATGAGGGAGAGAAGAGGGGGCAGGATTGGATGGATGTGGCAGTGGGGTGAGGGAGAGAGGAGGGGGCAGGGCTGGATGGATGGGAGACTTGTGTGATGGGAGAGAAGAGGGGTCAGAACTGGATGGATTGGGGTGTGGGAGAGAGGAGGGTGGCAGGGCTGAATGGATGGGGGTTGTAGGGTGAGGGAGAGAATAGGGAGAAGGGCTGGATGGATGGGAGAGTGGGATGAGAGAGAGAGGAGGAGGTAGGGCTAGATGGATGGGAGAGTGGTATGAGGGAGATAGGAAGGGGCAGGACTGGATGTATGAGGTAGGTGAGTGACGGAGAGTGGATGGGGCAGGGCTCGATGGATGGGGGAGTAGGGTGAGGGAGAGAAAAGGAGTAGGGCTGGATGATGGGTGAGTGGGATGAGGGAGAGAAGAGGGGGCAGGGCTGGATGGATGGGGGAGTGGTTTGACGGAGGGAGGAGGTGCAGGGCTGGCTGGATGTGGGAGTGGTGTGAGGGATAGAGGAGTGGGCAGGGCTGGATGGATGAGGCAGAGGAGTAAGGAGAGAAGAGGGGGCAGGGTTGGATGGATTGGGGAGTCCGGTGAGGGAGAAAAGAGAGGTCAGGTCTGGATGGATGGGGAAGTGGGTGTGAGGGAGAGAAGAGGGGGCAGGGCTGGATGGATGGAGAGGGGGGGAGGGAGAGAAGATGGGGCAGGGCTGGATGGAGTGGAGAGGGGAGGAGGGAGAGAAGAGAGGGCAGGGCTGGATGGATGGGGAGAGGGGGTTGAGGGAGAGAAGAGGGGGCAGGGTCTGGATGAATGGGGCAGGGGAGTGAGGGAGAGAAGAGGGGGCAGGGCGGAAGGGATGGGGGAATGTGTTGAGGGAGAGAAGAGTGGTCAGGATTTGATGGATGGGGGAGTGGGGTGAGGGAGAGAGGAGGGGACAGGGCTGGATGGATGTGGGAGAGGGGTGAGGGAGATAGGTGGGGGCAGGACTGGATGGATGGGGGTGTGGGTGGAAGGAAAGAAAAGCGGGCAGGGCTAGATGAATGGGGGAGTAGGGTGAGGGAGAGAAGAGGGGGCAGGGCTAGATAGATGGGGGATTGGGGTGAGTGAGAGAGGAGGGGGCAGGGCTGGAGGGATGGTGGAGTGGGGTGAGGGAGAGAAAATGGGGCAGGGGTCGATTGATGGGGGAGTGGGTTGTGTGAGCGAAGAGGGGGCAGGGCTGGACGGATGGGGGATTGGGGTGAGGGAGAGAGGAGGGGGCAGGGCTGGATGGATGGGGGAGTGGAGTGAGGGAGAGAGGATAGGGGCAGGGCTAGTTGGATTGGGGAGGGAGGGAGGGAGAGAAGAGGGGGCAGGGTTGGATGGATGGGGGAGGGAGATAAGGGAGAGAAGAGTATGCAGGGCTGGATTGATGGGAGAGTGAAATGAAGGAGAGAAGAGGGGGCAGGGCTTGATGGATTGGGGAGTGGGGTGAGGGAGAGAAGTGGGGGCAGGACTAGATGGATGGGGGCGTGGATTAAGGGAGAGAGGAGTGGGCAGGGCTTGATGGATGGGGGAGGGGGGTGCGGGAGAGAAGAGCGAGCAGGGCTAGATGGATTGGGGAGTGGGGTGAGGGAGAGAAGAGAGGGCAGGGCTGGATTTATGGGGGAGTGGGGTGAGGGAGAGAGGAGGGGCATAGGGCTGGATGGATGGGGGAGTTGGATGAGGGAGAGAAGGGGCCAGGCTGGATGGATGGGAGTATGGGTTGAGGGAGAGAGGAGGGGGCAGGGCAAGATGGATGGAGGAGGTGGGGGAGGGATAGAAGAGGGGACAGGGCTGGATGGATGGGGGAGTGGGGTGAGGGAGAGAAGAGGGGGCAGGGCTTGATGGATTGAGGAGTGGGATGAGGGAGAGAAGAGGGAGCAGGGCCGGATAGATGTGGGAGTGGGGTGAGGGTAGAGAAGATGGGAGTGGGTTGAGGGAGAGAGGACGGGGTAGGGCTGGATGAATGGGGGAGTGGGGTGAGGGAGAGAGGAGGGAGGCAGGGCTGGATGGATGGGTGAAGGAAGGGAGGGAGAGAAGAGGGAGCAGGGCTCGATGGATGAGGGAGGGGGGTGAGGGAGAGATAAGGGAGCAAGGCTGGATGGATTAGGGAGTGGGGTGAGGGAGAGAAGATGGGGCAGGACTGGATGGATGGGGAGAGGGTGAGGGAGAGAAGAGGGGCAGGGCTGGATGGATGCAGGAGTTGGGTGAGGGAGAGAAGTGGGGGAAGGGCTGGATGGATTGCGGGAGGGGGGTGAGGGAGAGAAGAGGAGGCAAAGCTGGATGGATGGGAGAGTGGGGTGAAGGAAAGAAGAGGGGGCAGGGCTGGATGGATGGGGGAGTGGGGTGAGGGAGAGAAGAGGGGGCAGGGCATGATGGATGAGGGGAGTGGGGTGAGGGAGAGAGGTGGGGGCAGGGCTGGATGGATGGGGGAGTGGGGTGAGAGAGAGAAGAGTGGCCAGGGTCTGGATTGATGGGGGAGTGTGATGAGGGAGAGAAGAGGGGGCAGGGCTGGATGGATGGGGGAGTGGGGTGAGGGAGAAAGAAGAGGGAGGCTGGTGATGGGGGAATCAAAGGATACAGGCAACAGCCCTGGTGGGCTTACAGTGGAGTGGGGATAGGGAGAGAAGAGGGGGCAGGGCTGGATGGAAGGGGGAGTGGGGTGAGGGAGAGAGTAGGAGGGTAGGGCTTGATGGATGGGGGAAGTGGGATGAGAGAGAGAGGAGGGGGCAGGGCTGGATGGATGGGGGAGTTGGGTGAGGGAGAGAGGAGATGGCAGGGCTGGATGGATAGGGGAGCAGGGGGAGAGAGAAGTGGGGGAAGGGCTGGATGGATGGGGGAGTGGGGTGTGGGAGAGAGGAGAGGGCAGGGCTAGATGGATGAAGGAGTGGGGTGAGGGAGTGAAAAGAGGGGAAGGGCTGGATGGATGGGGGAGTGGGGTGAGGGAGAGAAGAGGGGGCAGGGCTGGATGGATGGGGGAGTGGGGTGAGAGAGAGAAAAGGGGGCAGGGCTGGATGGATGGGGGAGTAGGGTGAGGGAGAGAGGAGGGTGCAGGGCTGGATGGATGGGGGAGTGGGGTGAGGGTGAGAGGAGGTGCCATGGCTGGATGGATGGGGGTAGGGGGGGATGGGAGAGAAGAGGGAGCAGGGCTGGATGGATGGGGGAGGGGGGTGAGGGAGAGATAAGGGAGCAAGGCTAGATGGATTAGGGAGTGGGGTGAGGGAGAGAGGAGGTGGCAGGGTTGGATGGATGGGGGAGTGTGATGAGGGAGGGAAGAGGGGGCAGGGCTGATGGATGGGGGAGTAGGGTGAGGGAGAGAAGAGGGGGCAGGGCTGGATGGATTGGGGAGGGGGTTGAGGGAGAGATAAGGGAGCAAAGGCTGGATGGATTAGGGAGTGGTGTGAGGGAAAGAAAAGGGGGCAGTGCTTGATGGATGGGGTAGTGGGGTGAGAGAGAGAAGAGAGGGCAGGGCAGGATGGATGGGGGAGTGGGGTGAGGTAGAGAGGAGGGAGCAAGGCTGGATGGATTAGGGAGTGGGGTGAGGGAGAGAGGAGGGGGCAAGGGCTGGATCGATGGGGGAGTGGGGTGAGGGAGAGAGTAGGGTGTAGGACTGGATGGATAAGGGATGGGGGTGAGGGAAAGAAGAGAGGGCAGGGTTGGATTAATTGGGGAGTGGGGTGAGGGAGAGAAGAAGGAGTAAAGCTGGATGGATGGGGGAGTGGGGTGAGGGAGAGAGGAGAAAGGAGGAATTGATGGGTTGAGGGAGAGAGTAGGGGGCAGGGCTGGATTAATGGGGGAGGGGGTTGAGGGAGAGAAGATGGAGCAGGGCTTGATGGATGGAGGACTGGGGTAAGGGAGAGAAAAGGGGGCAAGGCTGGATGGATGGGGGAGTCGGGAGAGGGAGAGAAGAGGGTTTAGGACTGGATGGATAGGGGAGGGGGGTGAGGGAAAGAAGAGGGGGAAGGGTTGGATTGATTGGGGAGTAAAGTGATGGAGATAAGAGCGAGTAGAGCTGGATGGATTGGGGAGTTGGGGTAGAGAGAGAGGAGAGAGGAGGACTGGATGAATGGGGGAGTGGGATGAGGGAGAGAATAGGAGGAACAGCTGGATGGATGGGGTGAGTGGGGTGAGGGAGAGAAGAGAGGGGAAGACTAGAAGGATGGGTGAGTGGGTTGAGGGAGAGAGCAAGGGGCAGGGCTGGATTGATAGGGGAGGGGGTTGAGGGAGAGAAGATTGATTACGGCTTGATGGTTAGGGGACTGGGGTGAGGGAGAGAAGATTGAGCAGGGCTGGATGGATGGGGGAGTGGGTTGATGGAGAGATGAGTGGGGCAGGGCTGGATGGATGGGAGAGTTGGGTGAGGGAGATAGTAGGGGGTAGTGCTGGATAGATGTGGGACTGGGGTGAGTGAGAGAAGATGGGAGTGGGTTGAGGGAGAGAGGAGGGGACAGGGCTAGATGAATGGGGGAGTGGGGTGAGGGAGAGAGGAGGGGGCAGGGCTGGATGGATGGGGGAAGGGGGGAGGGAGAGAAGAGTGAGCAGGGCTGGATGGATAAGGGAGGGGAGTTAGGGAGAGATAAGGGAGCAAGGCTGGATGGATTAGGGAGTGGGGTGAGGGAGAGAGGAGGGGGCAGGGCTGGATGGATGGTGGAGTGGGGTGAGAGAGAATGGAGGAGGCGGGACTGGATGGATTGGTAAGGGGAGTGAGGAGAGAAGAGAGGGCAGGGCTGGATGGATAGAGGAATGGGGTGATGGAAAGCAGAAGAGGCAGTTCTGGATGAAAGGGGAAGTGGGGTGAGGGAGAGAAGAGGGAGCAGGGCTGGATGGATGGAGGAGTGGGGTGAGCGAGAAAGGAGGGGGCAGGGCTGGATGGATGGGGGACTGGGGTGAGAGAGAGAAGAGTGGCCAGGGCTGGATTGATGGGGGAGTGGGATGAGGGAGAGAAGAGGGGGCAGGGCTGGACTGATGGGGTGAGTTGGGTCAGGGAAAAAGAAGGTGGAAGGCTGGTTGGATGGGGAAGTGGGGTGAGGGAGAGAAAAGGGGGCACTGCTTGATGGATGGGGAAGTTCGGTGAGGGAGAGAGGAG
This sequence comes from Metacarcinus magister, assembly GCA_029783475.1. Lineage (NCBI taxonomy): Eukaryota > Metazoa > Arthropoda > Malacostraca > Decapoda > Cancridae > Metacarcinus > Metacarcinus magister. Next base: position 22,125,985 of record JAPQNM010000018.1, read on the forward strand.
GGGGCAGGGATGGATGGATGGTTGAGTGGGGTGAGGGAGAGAGGAGATGGCAGGGCTGTATTGATGGGGGAGGTGGGGAGAGAGAGAAGAGGGGGCAGGGCTGGATGGATTGGGGAGTGGGTTGAGGGAGAGAGGAGGGGGCAGGACTGGATGGATGGGAGAGTGAGGTGAGGGAGAGAGGAAGGGGCAGGGCTAGATGGATGGGGGTGCGGGGGGAGGGAAAGAAGAGGGAGCAGGGCTGGATGGATGGGGGAGAGATAAGGGAGCAAGGCTAGATGGATTAGGGAGTGGGGTGAGGGAGAGAGGAGGTGGCAGGGCTGGATGGATGGGGGAGTGTGATGAGGGAGGGAAGAGGGGGCAGGGCTGGATGGATTGGGGAGGGGGGTGAGGGAGAGATAAGGGAGCAAGGCTGGATGGATTGAGGAGTGGGATGAGGGAGCAGGGCCGGATAGATGTGGGAGTGGGGTGAGGTAGAGAAGATGGGAGTGGGTTAAGGGAGAAAGGACGGGGTAGGGCTGGATGAATGGGGGAGTGGGGTGAGGGAGAGAGGAGGAGGCAGGGCTGGATGGATGGGTGAAGGAAGGGAGGGAGAGAAGAGGGAGCAGGGCTCGATGGATGAGGGAGGGTGGTGAGGGAGAGATAAGGGAGCAAGGCTGGATGGATTAGGGAGTGGGGTGAGGGAGAGAAGATGGGGCAGGACTGGATGGATGGGTAAGGGGGTGAGGGAGAGAAGAGTGGCAGGGCTGGATGGATGCAGGAGTTGAGTGAGGGAGAGAAGTGGGGGAAGGGCTGGATGGATTGCGGAGGGGGGTGAGGAAGAGAAGAGGAGGCAAAGCTGGATGGATGGGAGAGTGGGGTGAAGGAAAGAAGAGGGGGCAGGGCTGGATGGATGGGGGAGTGGGGTGAGGGGGAGAAGAGGGGGCAGGTCATGATGGATGGGAGAGAGGGGTGAGGGAGAGAGGTGGGGGCAGGGCTGGATGGATGGGGGAGTGGGGTGAGAGAGAGAAGAGTGGCCAGGTCTTGATTGACGGGGGAGTGTGATGAGGGAGAGAAGAGGGGCCAGGGGTGGATGGATGGGGGAGTGGGGTGAGGGAGAAAGAAGAGGGAAGGCTGGTTGGATGGGGGAATACAAAGTAATAACAGGCAACAAAAGCCCTGGTGGGCCTTACAAGTGGAGTGGGGATAGGGAGAGAAGAGGGGGCAGGGCTGGATGGAAGGGGGAGTGGGGTGAGGGAGAGAGTAGGAGGGTAGGGCTTGATGGTTGGGGAAGTGGGATGAGAGAGAGAGGAGGGGGCAGGGCTGGATGGATGGGGGAGTAGGGTGAGGGAGAGAGGAGATGGCAGGGCTGGATGGATAAGGGAGCAGGGGGAGAGAGAAGTGGGGGAAGGGCTGGATGGATGGGGGAGTGGGGTGTGGGAGAGAGGAGAGGGCAGGGCTAGATGGATGAAGGGACTGGGGTGAGGGAGTGAAAAGGGGGAAGGGCTGGATGGATGGGGGAGTGGGCTGAGGGAGAGAAGAGGGGGCAGGGCTGGATGGATGGGGGAGTGGGGTGAGAGAGAGAAAAGGGGACAGGGCTGGATGGATGGGGGAGTAGGGTGAGGGAGAGAGGAGGGTGCAGGGCTGGATGGATGGGGGAGTGGGGTGAGGGAGAGAGGAGGTGCCATGGCTGGATGGATGGGGTAGGGGGGGATGGAGAAAAGAGGGAGCAGGGCTGGATGGATGGGGGAGGGGGGTGAGGGAGAGATAAGGGAGCTAGGCTAGATTGATTAGGGAGTGGGGTGAGGGAGAGAGGAGGTGGCAGGGTTGGATGGATGGGGGAGTGTGATGAGGGAGGGAAGAGGGGGCAGGGCGATGGATGGGGGAGTAGGGTGAGGGAGAGAAGAGGGGGCAGGGCTGGATGGATTGGGGAGGGGGTTGAGGGAGAGATAAGGGAGCAAAGGCTGGATACGATTAGGGAGTGGTGTGAGGGAAAGAAAAGGGGGCAGTGCTTGATGGATGGGGTAGTGGGGTGAAGGGAGAGAAGAGAGGGCAGGGCAGGATGGATGGGGGAGTGGGGTGAGGTAGAGAGGAGGGAGCAAGGCTGGATGGATTAGGGAGTGGGGATGAGGGAGAGAGGAGGGGGCAGGGCTGGATCGATGGGGGAGTGGGGTGAGGGAGAGAGGAGGGTGTAGGACTGGATGGATAGGGGATGGGGGGTGAGGGAAAGAAGAGAGGGCAGGGTTGGATTAATTGGGGAGTGGGGTGAGGGAGAGAAGAAGGAGTAGAGCTGGATGGATGGGGGAGTGGGGTGAGGGAGAGAGGAGAAAGGAGGACTGGATGGGGTGAGGGAGAGAGTAGGGGGCAGGGCTGGATTAATGGGGGAGGGGGTTGAGGGAGAGAAGATGGAGTAGTGCTTGATGGATGGGGGACTGGGGTAAGGGAGAGAAGAGGGGGCAAGGTTGGATGGATGGGGGAGTCGGATGAGGGAGAGAAGAGGGTTTAGGACTGGATGGATAGGGGAGGGGGGTGAGGGAAAGAAGAGGGGGAAGGGTTGGATTGATTGGGGAGTAAAGTGATGGAGATAAGAGGGAGTAGAGCTGGATGGATTGGGGAGTTGGGTGAGGGAGAGAGGAGAGAGGAGGACTGGATGAATGGGGGAGTGGGATGAGGGAGAGAAGAGGAGGAAGAGCTGGATGGATGGGGGAGTGGGGTGAGGGAGAGAAGAGAGGGGAAGACTAGATGGATGGGTGAGTGGGTTGAGGGAGAGAGCAAGGGGCAGGGCTGGATTGATAGTGGGAGGGGGTTGAGGGAGAGAAGATTGATTACGGCTTGATGGTTAGGGGACTGGGGTGAGGGAGAGAAGATTGGGCAGGGCTGGATGGATGGGGGAGTGGGTTGATGGAGAGATGAGTGGGGCAGGGCTGGATGGATGGGAGAGTTGGGTGAGGGAGATAGTAGGGGGTAGGGCTGGATAGATGTGGGACTGGGGTGAGTGAGAGAAGATGGGAGTGGGTTGAGGGAGAGAGGAGGGGACAGGGCTGGATGAATGGGGGAGTGGGGTGAGGGAGAGAGGAGGGGGCAGGGCTGGATGGATGGGGGAAGGGAGGGAGGGAGAGAAGAGTGAGCAGGGCTGGATGGATAAGGGAGGGGAGTTAGGGAGAGATAAGGGAGCAAGGCTGGATGGATTAGGGAGTGGGGTGAGGGAGAGAGGAGGGGGCAGGGCTGGATGGATGGTGGAGTGGGGTGAGAGAGAATGGAGGAGGCAGGACTGGATGGATTGGTGAGGGGAGTGAGGAGAGAAGAGAGGGCAGGGCTGGATGGATAGAGGAATGGGGTGATGGAAAGCAGAAGAGGCAGTTCTGGATGAAAGGGGAAGTGGGGTGAGGGAGAGAAGAGGGAGCATGGCTGGATGGATGGAGGAGTGGGGTGAGCGAGAAAGGAGGGGGCAGGGCTGGATGGATGGGGGACTGGGGTGAGAGAGAGAAGAGTGGCCAGGGCTTGATTGATGGGGGAGTGGGATGAGGGAGAGAAGAGGGGGCAGGGCTGGACTGATGGGGTGAGTTGGGTCAGGGAGAAAGAAGGTGGAAGGCTGGTTGGATGGGGAAGTGGGGTGAGGGAGAGAAAAGGGGGCACTGCTTGATGGATGGGGGAAGTTCGGTGAGGGAGAGAGGAGGGGGCAGGGTTGGATGGATGGTTGAGTGGGGTGAGGGAGAGAGGAGATGGCAGGGCTGTATTGATGGGGGAGGGGGGGAGAGAGAGAAGAGGGGGCAGGGCTGGATGGATTGGGGAGTGGGTTGAGGGAGAGAGGAGGGGGCAGGACTGGATGGATGGGAGAGTGAGGTGAGG
>JAPQNM010000018.1:22129909-22183848 GCA_029783475.1 Metacarcinus magister
CACACCTCTACACAAATGGTAGGACTATATGATGCTGAGAGCAAGCACCACAAAGATTCCAGCGTCCCACCAATGAAGAAGATGAAGATGATGTGCACAAAGTTATAGACATAATTGAGAGCTGGGTACACCCATTCACACCCAGGGATACCACTGAACCACTCATCAACATTGCATCAGGAATGAAAGCAGATGACAGGATAACAGATGACCTACTCACTGCACACCACAAGGGCAATGAGCCTCGTGTCACTTTCGTGGACAAGAGGATACATTGCAAACAAGGGAAGTTGACTTTTTGGCTACATTGTCAAAATCCAACTTGCAGACATTTGGTAATGTGGTCAAGTTAAAAAGAGCCAAGTCAGCAGCAACTGGCCTAATCATTAAGGCTGACAAAGGATTATTTGCTAGAATGGTTGTGACAGCTCAGCATCGACAGATGAATATGCAAGAGTTCTTAAAGTATCCACTCTGACCTTTGGCGTGGTACCACCTCTTGCCACTCCAGATGGTGTCCCTACAAAGACTGTCAAGGCCAAGCTGCTGCACATCTTGGAAGAGAAGCCTGAACCAGTTGAAGATGTTCCAGCATCTGCTGTTTGGATCTTTGATGGAATGGCCAAGCTACAGTCCCTGAAAGCTGTCACAAGGACATTCAGTGAACTGGCCGCCCATATCTTCCAGCTCATGAAAATGCACCACAACTCACCTGATTATGGACCAATATCCTGAGATCTCCATCAAGAATATTGAGAGAGCAAAGCGTGGTGCAGCAGCAGGTACCATTCAGACCACCATCCAGGGAGGCAATCAGAAGTGCCCCTCCCAGTGGAAGAAATACCTAAGTGATGGTAGCAACAAGACAAACCTGGCAAGCTTCCTAGTGAACGAGTGGCACCAACCACAATACATCCCAATGTTTAAACACTTTGGTACACTCTACATCACTCATGGCACAGAGTGTCAAGGTGGCTGCAGGTGATGATGGCATCATGTGTAGCAGAGTGCATGAACTGTGTACTCAGCAAGAGGAAGCAGACACACCAATCCTGCTTCATGCCAACCATGCACCAACAGATGGACATGAATGCATTGTAATCAAGTCTCCAGATACAGATGTTGCTGTGCTAGTCTGTGCTTTCAGTAGCCAAATACGTGCAAGAATATCATTCTGTACAGGGACAAAACAGTGGCAGAGATACATTGACATGAGTGCCATTGGACATTTACTTGGTGAGGACGTGTGCAAAGCATTACCAGGAATGCATGCCTTGACAGGGTGTGATAGCACAAGTTCATTTGTAGGGAAAGGCAAGAAGCAGACATTCCAGCTAGTGGAGTCTGATCCAGACCTGTGCAATGCCATGAAGATGGTTAGCAACTCATTTCAGAACAATGATGAGTGGCTACAAAGAAGATGCGCACAGTTTGTCTGCTCCCTGTATGGGTATAAAGGAGAACACACAGACAGCGTCAGGTACAAACTGTTCTGCAGCAAAAAATGCTCAAAGCTGCCATCTGCCACCCACCAAAGATGTCCTGAGGTACCATGTTGCACCAGCCAATTACCAAGCATGTATTTGGCATCGGTCTCTGGATGCAGATGACCAGATACCCAATCCAGATGGCCATGGCTGGGATGTGATTGACACCAACATCTCGATCCACTGGATGGATCAACAACCTGCTCCAAGAGTATTGTTACAACTCATCTGGTGTAACTGCACAAAAGATCACAGTGTGGGTGGCAGGTGGTCATGTGGAAAGAGTGTTCTGCCATGCACAGATGCTTGTGGCTGCACTCACTGCAACAACAATCACAACACTCACAGGACCCAAACTGACTCCAGTGATGAAGAGTGAACACTTACAGTGTGGTTATGTAAGGAAGCAACAAAATAACAAATCAACAGATGCTCACTCACCTCACCAGTCGGACCAGTCTTGTTTACACCCTGTCAGCTGATATAGCGCCGGTGTGGCTGGCTGATGCAACTCTTGGCCGGCCCCAAACAGTATTCAACGCACCAATTTACAACCAACCACCAGCAAACCACATTGACAGTCCCCGTCAGCAAGCAACCACACTTCCAACTATCCAAGTGAACACAACAGACCTTCTCCGACACGACGGAGCTCAATCTTCTGTCCCACCCCAAACGGCGACGACCGACACAGGCCACAACCTCTCACCAGGACTGCCCGAGTTGCTCTCCCACAAATACCACCAAACCACATACAGAACACAATCTGAACATGTATTCGTCATGCTGTGCTATAAGAAAGTCTGTAAGAGATGTCACATTATCGCAGTGTAAATATTGATGTGAAAACAGTTACATTATAGATAAGTTTTTGTGATTGTATATAGTATAATTATCATCATTTTATCTGTTCATCTTCAATTCATTTTTACAGTGTTCATAAGAGGGTCAAATTATTATTTCAAGTTACAATAAAGGCATTATCTTTTCGGAAAATCACTTGGTATATATAGGACATAAACTTACTTACTTCTGCTCCCAGTTAGAGATGGATCTCTGTCAGTGGGGCCAGCCAGCCAGCCTCCTCGTCCATTCTGGTGTGTGTTGGCATAGTCCCTTGTGTTCTAAGTTCCTCTATTTGTGGCATGTTGTATCTATCCAATGTCTCCTTAACTGCATCTCTCCATCTTTTCCTGGGTCTTCCCCTCGGTCTCTTACCGTTTGGTGTCCATTCCCATCTTCTTTTGGCAATTGTTCCCTCGTCCATCCTCTCAAGATGTCCCAACCACCACGACAGAAACATAAAACTTAAATAAGCAGAACATATCATAAAAGTTTCAATTGGTTGTACATTTTTTTTCAGCTGAAAATGTAAATAAATCTGGTATAACGTGATAGAACCAATGAATTTTCACATGAATAAACAAACTATAATTGTTTTGAGTTTGTGTTAAGTCCATACATACTTTAATGTAGTTATCCAACCCTTTGATACACTCTGGAACTCCAAGAAAAGTGTTCCAAGCTGACCGATGTCAAGCCATGAAATCATCTTTTTAGCCGAGCCGTCGCTTACATAAGACTCTGATCAAAATGACTTGCTAGGTTGTGACAATGACAACAAGTGAACATGTTGTCTTATATGACCTAAGAACCTGCTGGTAACATCAAACCAAAGTTACAAGGCGAGTGTAACAAATTAATTAATTAGACATTAATTCTGATTTGGCCCACAGACTAAGGAGGAGGAGGAGGAGGAGGAGGAAGGGGAGAGGAAATACTAGAGGAGGATAGGAAGGAAGGAAGGAGGAAGGATAATGGATAATAGAGGAGGAGGAGGAGGAAGAGGTGATAATTGAGAAGGGAGGAAGGAGGAGGAGAAGAATGAAAATTAGAAGAGAGGAAGAAGAGAATAAGATTAGAAGAGAGAGAAAGAGAAATATATATAAATATAGCTCACATTTTTGGTTCAAAATTTTTTTTGTTGAAATAAAAATTGTCCAAAAAATAAATAAAATTGAAAAAATAGTCAATTCTTGTATTATTTCTTCCTATTATTATCATTTATTATCTGTATCTATCTATTCCTTCCCTTCTGTTTCCACGCCCATTGCCGTCGCCCACGCCCACGCCCACCCAATACCACTAATTACCTTATTATTTTCAAAGCAAAACTAACAAATAAAAAAAAAATTACTCGCTCTCTCTCTCTCTCTCTCTCTCTCTCTCTCTCTCTCTCAGGGTGTCCAGTGCATCCTCACCTTCCAATTAGCCTCCACAGGTGACTCAGGTAACAACAGGTGTACTTACTTCAAGACAAGGTGAGTGTATATAATTATTATTATTATTATTTATTTAAATTTATTATTTTTTTTATTTAATTTCCATCCTTGTTCGTAATTTTGTTGATATTTGTAGAAAATAATTTAGTTTTTTTATTTTGTTTTGTTTGTTTTCATTAAGTATATATTTTTTATGGTCATATTATTATTATTGTTATTTATATATTTATTTTCCTTCTCTCTATATGTATAAAGTCAATGATAATAATAATAATAATAATATGTAGTTTATATATTTATTTCGTTTGTCTCAATTGAATATATTGTTCATATCATTATTATTATTATCATTATCATTATTATTATCATTATTATTTATCTTACAGGCTGAGTTGAAGTCTTTTAGCCCAAGTTTCACGGACACAAGTTGACGAGACCTTCGTGGTGAGTCCGGAAGAGAGAGAAAAAAAATCACATTGCGTAAGTAGATATATTTTGTACTAAAAGCTCTTGTTTAAATTCAAATGAACATACAATACAATACAATACAATACATCAACACTAACATTCACAGCCCCCAAATGTCATCCCATTACTAGCTGGGACTGCTGGGGTATTGCTCATTCAACAGTCTTATGCCGTGTCATCCCCCATTGGAACTCCCTCCCCCATTGCACACTTTAAATACAAGTTAGCGCACACACTCCATCATTCCCTGTTCTGAATGATCTTAGTAAGTTTCCTCGTTGCCTCCAAACTACAGTTACCAAACCAACATAACATTCACAACCACATAACCGATTCAATAATTGCACAATAAAATAAGTCCATCTTATTATTGATTCTAAGTTTGCTTAATTTCCGCAAGAAGTCCATCCTAGAGTTTAATGTTGAAGGACAAGATGGAAGAGAAAGGAACACTGGATCTAGTTTCAGACATCAACTCTATGAAAGTGGGGAAGGAGGGAAGGAAGAAGAGTAGAAAAAGAGGGAGAGGGAGAGGAAGGAAGATGGGAAGAGGGAGATAAGAAGGGAAAGGGATTTTAAGAGAGAGGAGGAGGAAGGAAGGGAAGGGAAGAGTGAGAGAGAGAGAGAGAGAGAGAGAGAGAGAGAGAGATGGAATTTAATTAGATTAAAGGAAAGAGAGAGAAAATTGGGCTTAATAAAGAGAGGGAGAAAGAGAGAGAGAGAGAGGTAATCGCCCCCCCAAACCTCTCCAAGCTTACTTAGGGACAGAACACCTTACCTGTTCAGCTTATTTCCTTGTGTAATCAAACAATATATAATTATTTCCCTGCTGGAGAGGACAATATCTATAACCTTTTTGTCAATCTATCCTTGTAATAATATCCACTAATTCATATTTCTATTACTTTATCTTGAATCATCATAACTTTTTGCAATTTCAAAACCTTACTCATATATCGGAGGAAAACGTGAAGATTCTTGCTAGCTATAAAAGTTCTCATTGGCTGACTGATTTGCAGAGGAACCAAGTCTTGTGAGGCTCCGAGATTATTATTATTATTATTATTATTATTATTATTATTATTATTATTATTATTATTATTATTATTTCTCTTACAGGCCGAGTTGACGTCTTTTAGCGGAAAGATGAGACGACAGACTGGAAACGGAACGGAGTACTTACCTTGCATGATGAAGAACACGAACCGAACAACACACCTGTTCTGCCCTGCCTGACCCCACCTCCAGGCATATGTATTTTTTTTCTCTCATTTTTTTTCATTTTTTTATTATTGATGAGGAATGTATGTGGTAGTAGTAGTAGTAGTAGTGGCTGTAGTAGTAGTATTAATAGTAGTAGTGGTGGTGGTGGTGGTAGTAGTAGTAGTAGTGGTGGTGGTGGTAGTAGTAGTAGTAGTAGTGGTAGTAGTAGTAGTGGTAGTAGTAGTAGTAGTAGTAGTGGTAGTAGTAGTAGTAGTAGTAGTAGTAGTAGTAGTAGTAGTAGTAGTAGTAGTAGTAGTGGTGGTAGTAGTAGTAGTAGTAGTGGTGGTGGTAGTAGTAATTATTTAGGTTACTTAAATACATAGGAAATACATAACATTTTATTAGAAAAATAGTTTAATCAAGTAATTAACAGATGACCCCAAAACACACACACACACACATAACTGTATGTAGTGTAGTAATAAGTGTATAAGTAGTAGTAGTAAAAAGTGTTGGGAATGTAAGTCTCTCTCTCTCTCTCTCTCTCTCTCTCTCTCTCTCTCTCTCTCTCTCTCTCTCTCTCTCTCTCTCTCTCTCTCTCTCTCACAGACCCACAGGATGTCTCCCACAGGATATTAACACCACAGTCCCCCCCACCTTGTATATACATGTGTGTGTGTGTATATATATAATAATAATAACAATAATAAAAAGTACAAAATATTTCGACATTATCTTTTCTTTTGAACCTAAAAATATATAAAAGAGAGAGGAAAAGGTTAAAGGAAGAGAGAGAGAGAGAGAGAGAGAGAGAGAGAGAGAGAGAGAGAGAGAGAGAGAGAGAGAGAGAGAGAGAGAGAGAGAGAGAGAGAGAGAGAGAGAGAGAGTAGGAGAAGGAAGAAGAAGAATAAGAGAAAACAATTGATAATAATTAACAAAACCTTATGAACAACAGTAACATTTTTTTCATGGATAGGAAACGTTTCCTTAACAATATAATAATTAACATAAGAACATAAGGAGACTGCAAGAGTACAGTTGATGACCTACACGAGGCAGTTCCTTGTCCCCCACCCTTGGAATAATCCAATATTTATCCATCCCACCTGTCATCCCTATCCATACTCTGATCCAACCGTCGACACGTGGAAATGGGTACAAGCTAGAAAAACTTAGATTCAGGACAGACCTAGGTAGATATTGGTTCACAGACATAGTGGGGAACGATTGGAATAGGATGGGTAGACACGTAGTAAGTGGTGAGTCAATAGGTAGCTTTAAAAGACAGTTGGATCAGAGTATGGATAGGGATGACAGGTGGGATGGATAAATATTGGATTATTACAAGGGTGGGGGACAAGGAACTGCCTCGTGTAGGTCATTCATTAACTGTACTCTTGCAGTCTCATCAATTCTTATGTTATGACTCACTACAACACCAATCAGAGCCAGGACACACACAGTGCTTGGGTGGCTGGGACCAAGGCTGCTGCCACTCCCTTGATGCAGAATACTCGCTGTCCGGACTCACTACAACACCAATCAGAGCCGGGACAGGAGACACACTGCTTGGCGAGGTGTTTCAAAGATGCAACTTGAAACGGAGCTACAAAGTCCTGCAAAATAAAAAGATTCTATTAGTTTTTTTGTTATGAAAGTTATATTTGTAAGTACAAGTAACATTTTAAACTCCAAGTAGCAGTGACCAGTTTTATATTTTTATTTTCAATTAGATTAAGGTTCCGTAAACATACATCTTTCAGTGATGTATTAAATAGAATGTATGTAATGGCAATGCAGGAGGTGGACTTTCAAGTTGACCGTGACTAATATGTCAGAACCATCTACAAGTAAGTAAGTAATGCATGTATAGGAATGTATAGCAAGTTGGAAAAATTACATTACAAAGTCAACACAACAAAATTGGATATAGAATTTCTTTTTGGTAAATGTAAAGCATACAATATTATACTCAAGTTTCTTTACCTTAAACTACATAAACCTAACATTACCAACTCTACAACTTACCACTCGTGTCAATTTAAACTATAATTAACTTGGAAATATATAACAACAATTGTCTCCTGAAACAAGCTTACCTTAACTTTAGAAAGTCTCTTTTTTTACAATTGAATTGCCTTTACAGTACATTAAAGTGTATAGTCTGTGGCCCAAATGAGAAACACATTAGTGCAAATATATTAGTGCAGAGTGGACTTGAATGTTGGCAAGATAGATGAGGTAACGAGACTATAGAAGATAATTACAAACTTCAACCACTACATGAAAACTTGACCTACTTGCAAGGAATGACCATGAATACCTCAGGTCATAAGGTCATGTAACCATTACGCTGATACATGACCTGCCATCTATAAATACCACGAAATGACACAAACTTCAGATTATAGTTGAACTTCTGAGCCGACAAAATAAAGTGGTCTCACCTCTTAGGATCCTTGGGAAAGTGAAAGAAGGGCATATCCTCATTCCACTTTGAACTGCTTGAACACTACATTGCTGAGCACGCCACACTTCCCATACTGGCAAAGCATGTACGTATAATAAGCTGTGTGCATCAATAATCTCCACCTCTCTCCACGCGGCGACCAGCTTGCCCATAGGAGTGGACGGTCCAGTTAGTGTAGGATCCTTGACCTAACCTAACAAAAAGACAAAGGATTAAGAGCCTTGTTTGTTTGGAGTGTGTTTGTATGTAAAGTGTAAAGTAATTCATTGCATAATCATGAATCAAATATTAAAGTATAGGTTTGTCGAGGCAAAGCTTCCTGACGTACAGATTTATGCATATTGTTGCGGCGACGCATTTAGCATGTAAATAGTGTAGTTATTGTGTAGTGTAATTGTGTGGAGGCAGGGAGCGGTGGGTCACTCAGGCCTCCCTGGGGAGTGAGGGTTGACAGGTGTCAAGATACGGTGACCTACGTATCTGTGTTTGTGGAGATACGCAGTGGTGGTGGGGTGTGTTTGAGAGACGTGGCTGGTTGTTGGGAGGAGAAGGAGGCGAGGAGTGAGAGAGAACAGACAGAGGGACACAGCGGTGCAAGGCTGACTCCTGGGCGAGTGGAGGGCAGGACCTTGGAGGGAAGCGGACAGGGTGGCCGGAGAAATGGCACCCTGGCTTCCTTAGGTCCCTGCCCTCACTAAGGGAGTGGCTGACTGGCTGTGTGGAGGTGGTTGTGGGCATCCTGGGAGCGTGAGAGGCAGGACCTTGGAGGGAAGTGGACAGGGTGGCCGGAGAAATGGCGCCCTGGCTCCTTAGGTCCCTGCCCTCGCTAAGGGAGTGCATGGCTGTGTGGAGGTTGTTGCCTGACTCCTGGACGCGTGAAGGGCGTGGTACCTTGGAGGGAAGTGGAGAGGGTGGCCGGAGAAATGGCGCCCTGGCTTCCTTAGGGCCTGCCCTCGCTAAGGGAGTGCATGGCTGTGTGGAGGTTGCTGTGGGTGGCCAGCATGACTGTGTGGAGGCTGCTGTGTGTGGACTTGTGGAGGCTGTGTGTTCTGGGTGAACCTCTTGTGGAGAACTCTTTGTGCCCTGAGTCTGTAATGTTGTGTTGTACCCTGTAAGCGTGTTGTTTGTAAATATACCAGGAAAGGAATAGTGTGGTTGTGTGTGATTTGTGTAAAAAAACACCCCTTTTCCCGTCCCGCCAACCCCCGCTACACGAGCCCCAGGAGAGCGTTACCTCAGTTAAGGAGAGGTAACGTGTTTTGGCGACACCCTGCCTTGGAGGGGAAGTGAAAAAGGGGGGTGTGCCGTAACAATGGTGTCAAGAAGTGAGATTCTAGCTGTTCTGTGACTCAGAACAGTGTTGTAGCGGTCCGTGGTTGAGCCGGACGGGAGAGGAAGAACACAGTGAAATGGACGCACAGGGACAAAGCACGAGGGCCTCTGTGATGAGCTGGCCAGTCACTCACAGAGGTAAGGGCGGAGACCGAGGAGCGCGTGGAAAGAGCTGTGAGTGGAGCGGGAGAGTTTTGCAGCAGGCAACACTCCCGTGGCCCAAGGCAGCCTAAGCGGCCGCCAGTCCGCCACATTGGAGCCATGGCAGTCGAGGGACGGCGCCGTGGAGGGGAATCCATGCCGGGAGGTCTTCTTGGGAGGCACTGGGCACAGTGAGAACCTCAAGGGGCCAGTGGATGAGCTGTGTCTGCTGTGCCTGACTCCTGGACGCGTGAAGGGCGTGGTACCTTGGAGGAAGTGGAGAGGGTGGCCGGAGATGGCGCCCTTGCTTCCTTAGGTTTCGCCTTCGCGAGGGGGGTGGGTGGCCAGCAGGCACCTTTCCTCCCCTTGAGCGGAAACCGGTTGTCCAGGGCAGCTCAAGAGGAAGACGGGCGAAGAGGACGGCGCCACCGCCTGACTGATGGTGTAGCAGTGTGGCGAGGAAGATTGTATTTTTATTTCATTTCATGTGTTATGTTTTTTTTGTTCTGTGGGTGTGGTGGTGGTGGTGGTAGTAGTGGTGGTGGTGGTGGTGGTAGTAGTGGTGGTGGTGGTGGTGGTGGTAGTAGTGGTGGTGGTGGTGGTGGTGGTGGTAGTAGTGGTGGTGGTAGTAGTGGTGGTGGTGGTGGTGGTGGTAGTAGTAGTGGTGGTGGTGGTGGTGGTGGTGGTAGTAGTGGTGGTGGTGGTGGTGGTGGTGGTGGTGGTAGTAGTGGTGGTGGTGGTGGTGGTGGTAGTAGTGGTGGTGGTGGTGGTGGTAGTAGTGGTGGTGGTGGTGGTGGTGTTGTGGTGGTGGAGTTATAGGCGGGTCGCCTATGTTGTAAAGGGGGGGATAGTGTTGCGGCGACGCATTTAGCATGTAAATAGTGTTGTAGCAGTGTAGTTATTGTGTAGTGTAATTGTGTGGAGGCAGGGAGCGGTGGGTCACTCAGGCCTCCCTGGGGAGTGAGGGTTGACAGGTGTCAAGATACGGTGACCTACGTATCTGTGTTTGTGGAGATACGCAGTGGTGGTGGGGTGTGTTTGAGAGATGTGGCTGGTTGTTGGGAGGAGAAGGAGCGAGAGAGTGAGAGAGTGAGGAGGGTGAGAGAGAGACAGAGACAGAGGGACACAGCGGTGCAAGGCTGACTCCTGGGCGAGTGGAGGGCAGGACCTTGGAGGGAAGCGGACAGGGTGGCCGGAGAAATGGCACCCTGGCTTCCTTAGGTCCCTGCCCTCACTAAGGGAGTGGCTGACTGGCTGTGTGGAGGTGGTTGTGGGCATCCTGGGAGCGTGAGAGGCAGGACCTTGGAGGGAAGTGGACAGGGTGGCCGGAGAAATGGCGCCCTGGCTTCCTTAGGTCCCTGCCCTCGCTAAGGGAGTGCATGGCTGTGTGGAGGTTGTTGCCTGACTCCTGGACGCGTGAAGGGCGTGGTACCTTGGAGGGAAGTGGAGAGGGTGGCCGGAGAAATGGCGCCCTGGCTTCCTTAGGGCCTGCCCTCGCTAAGGGAGTGCATGGCTGTGTGGAGGTTGCTGTGGGTGGCCAGCATGACTGTGTGGAGGCTGCTGTGTGTGGACTTGTGGAGGCTGTGTGTTCTGGGTGAACCTCTTGTGGAGAACTCTTTGTGCCCTGAGTCTGTAATGTTGTGTTGTACCCTGTAAGCGTGTTGTTTGTAAATATACCAGGAAAGGAATAGTGTTGTCTGTGTGTGATTTGTGTAAAAACACGCCTTTTCCCGTCCCGCCAACCCCCGCTACACGAATCCCAGGAGGGCGTTACCTCAGTTAAGGAGAGGTAACGTGTTTTTGGCGACACCCTGCCTTGGAGGGGAAGTGAAAAAGGGGGGTGTGCCGTAACAATATACAAGATTCCTTTGCTCTTTGTGCTTATCATAATCTAATCATCAAAAAGATAATGGAAAGCCAAATGAGATTTCGGAACAATAGATTTTGTATTCCAGTATTGATTTATGCAGATGATGGTTTAATTTTATCTAACAACAGAAAAGAAAAGCCACAAGTCAAAAGTTTAATGATGGAAATGTCAGCAGAGTATGGACTAAATATAAATATACCAAAGAGTCAATGTACGATCATAAATAAGAAAGAACTAAAACCTGATAAGATCAGAAATATTGAGATATAGACAAAAATAAAATATTTAGCAATAATTATTACAGAAAGTACAATATATATGAAAAGATATAAGTAAAACTAATTGAAATGTAAAAAGAAAATTAAGCATTGCTTTTTCTGTTGTAGCTATATATTGTAACAGTTTATATTAGAAGAAAAAAAACTTATTGGTAAAGTGTAGTGTTGCCAAGCATACTGATGGGAGGAAGCAATAATGGACTGAAATATAAAGGAACTGGAAAGATTGATAAAGATATAAAACACAGTTTGGAGGCAAGTGTTGGGTGGTCCAGGTATTGTAGCAGTAGAGGTATTAAGACACTTAACTCAGATTTTGAATTTTATAAATTACTACACATTTTTTTCTTCTTCTTGTGGTCAAATTAACTTCAATTTGAATTTCAAATAAAACTCAGCCATTAAAAAAACAATAGATAAAACTGCATAACGACACGTGTTGGGTTACACTCTAATAACGAATAAATGAAACTTACAGTGCATGGAATAGAAGATCTAAGTACTTATAATGAGGATTGATAATATTCATACTTGCGTACGTACGTTTGTATTTAAGATAACAAACTTGATTCTTGAACTAACTCTCTAAGACAAGACATTATTAGACTATCAAACTATATTTATTTTGATTATTTCGAGATTAATTTGGTATTATTATGTATTGGTTCTGTTATTCATCCTTGCAGCATCATGGGCGTGTCATGGTGACGTAAAGTGTTCATTAATGTGAATGAAATGCAGTAATGATAAGTAAACACACATTTAAAAGTCACTACTTAGCCTACTAATGGCGTCATCCGAATGTGAGGATTCTTGTCTTTAAATACGCACTGTTTATTTCAGTGACATTTAAACATACATATCTTATAATTAACTCAACAATAAATACAATATTAATGTTTTGGTTATATATTTTTGATAATGAGAAGCCTAAGAATAAGTAATAATATAAAAACATAACTATATCGTCAGTATTGTCATGTCGTCCAGTGAGGTAGGAAGTGTGTGTCTTCAAAACATAACGAACACATGTAATAGTGTTTCCCCGTGAATACTGGTGAGGCTCCAACACTGTGGCATGAAGAGTAAAGTAAGTACTCTGGTTATAGTGAAGAAGGTATAGTGTAGGTAGTGATTAACAAACAAAACAATGAATATTACTAACGAAGCCTAGTCGAGTTTAACCTCACCACAACACAACAATTATTTCACATGTAGAGTCACCAAGTCAACAAATTTGTTGTTTACATGTTCAAAATAGACACATATACACAACATGAGTTTATTTTTATTATATATTTGTTGTATTATTGTCTGAGTTTCTGTTAATATTCAAGCGTCTATTTACCTCGTTACGCTACACGCCGCTGTTGAAGTCATAAGACAGCTGGACAAAGAAATGGTTCGATGATTACTAGATGAAGACAAAATTATAAGTACCAGAACCGAAAAACAACAGGTAAATTTCCAATGTTTCACCTGTCTCACTTTGACGAACGAAAGCAGTTGTTTTTTTTCTGGTGAATTTTAATGTTTTGAATTAATCTGATAACCGTTTCTGTCGCAAATCATTATTCTTTTTCATCCTTTCCTTCCCTTCTTCATGAACTAATATGATTTGTGACAATGAAGAGTTATATATTAATCAAAACACACCAAAGTTTACAAGGAAAAGATAAGTTTCGTCCTCGTAGCCTACATGCCGCAGTGACAGTAATAACATAGTACTTTGCCACCACGCACCAGGGACACACACACCTTTTAACGTCATACTTTCCGACTGTGTTCAAATATAATAATAACCTAGTGACATTTATTCCATATATACATAATCAGATCTCACGGCGCATATAGACAATTATCAAAGGGTTCCGTGTTTCTGGTCTAACTTTCCTGTGATTTACTGTATTAATTTAGCTTCACAATGGCTGTGATTTTAGGTTTTGTTACACCCTCAGAACCACCACCACACACTAAACACCAAACTCCTTCCTGTTACTTGTGTTATTTTTAAGTAACTACATCAAATAGTGCAAACGTTACCTTATATGTTAAACCTTAAACTAGGCTTTCCCGGTACAACAGACTGCTTACTTACTGTACTATACTACTGCATCTTGTGCCTTTCCTTCGGTTCTGTTTAATTTTATTTATTTAAAAGTCTGCATCGTTAAGTACCAAAAGTAGCACGACTCTCAGTACCACGCTTTAAAAAATAGAGAAAGGAAAAGAAAAAGGTTTAATGTAGTCTTGCACCTTGAGCCTTACTGAGTGTTACAATAGCCTAGTTAATTGTCCGATGGATGGGAAGTGTTTCAGTGGTTGTAATGCATTATTTTCCTCCTCTTCGTGTTGTACATATGTAAACTCTATAAACTATTGTTAAATAATTATATGCAATAACATCGTAATTTAAAGAAGTGGTTATCATCAAAGAAATAAATGAATGCGACAAATATAATCATAATAAGCCATGAAGATAAAGTGCACGATCCTATATTAAAGAAATTCAATCATATTTCATGGATTGTATTATCA
This sequence comes from Metacarcinus magister, assembly GCA_029783475.1. NCBI lineage: Eukaryota > Metazoa > Arthropoda > Malacostraca > Decapoda > Cancridae > Metacarcinus > Metacarcinus magister. Next base: position 22,143,979 of record JAPQNM010000018.1, read on the forward strand.
AATATCAGCAACAATTGAATACTAAAACCCACAAATTCTTTTAAAAATTATTAAGTTAAGTAGCAGCAACCTTAGGAGTGAATGAGAAGTGTTAGGAGGACAAGTGTACTGAGTTATAGTAAATGAATTCATTGTGAGACAGACTGACGGAGTTTTTGTACCTGCATGGTCTCGCCTGTTAATTTTGGGGGTAAGGTGACAATGGTGACACACTCTGCTACCTGCTCACCTGTCCACCTGCCTGCTTGACTCCATGAGGGTGTGTGGGGGTTTAAGGGGAGTGTGTGAAGGGCGTGTCTGCTGCCTGTCTGTGTGCCGGGTTGACGCAGACCAAGGAGACTGTTACTTTTAATGTCCTGGATATACCTTCCTTGACCCCGCTAAACCTCCCCCTCCTCCCCTCTGTCTGCCTCAACGACCCTGCCTGTGCACCTCGGTTCCGGGTCGTTTCACCCCAAATCCCGTTCGCACCTGAGTCGTTTCGCTCCTATTCCTGTTCGCCCCGGCTCGTGTTGCTCCTAAAATCTAGAGTGAAATGCTTAACTTTTGGGTAATGAAATATAAAAAGCTTATATAACTGAACCTACCCGAACCAAACTGTACCTAACCAAACCTGACAACCTAACCTAACCTTAACCTAATCATAACCTAACGTAACCTAACCATAAACTAACATAACATAACTAACTTAACATAACCTAACATCATTTCAAAGACGCTTTGCGAGGTCAATAATGACGAGCACCGCCTGAAACCTTCACAGATGTGTTGTGTACACTATGTATAATATGTCAGACTTCATATTTATATCGATATCGTCCGAGCAGTAGTTACGCAGAAATACCCTTTACTTTTCGAAGAGAAGGTCTCATAGAAAACATCGAATATCTCAGAAACTAAGAATTTGTAACGGAAATGTAATTAAGAAAACCTTCTCAGAATGCATCAGGTAACTTAACAATATAACCTTCAATTATCTAGAGCATTCAGGTGAAGATGTAAAATAATACCGTTAATTGTACTGTCAAGGGTTCGATCCCCAACCACACCACTCTCATGGCTACTTAATCTTTTAGATAATTTCCCAAGTGTTACAATATACAAGGCATTACAGTGGTACTTACAGTGGTCCCTACTACCATCCCTACCCCTTCTCTACTCCCAGCTTCATTTATGTCTAGAGAAACTTAACACAGGTGCAAGTTACAGAGTACAGGAGTAATGTAACCAGGATGGCGACACGGGTAGCTGGTGTGTCGTGGGCCGCGTATGGAGGAGGCAGAGTAGTAGCCGGGATAAGGCGGAGGAAGCGGCGGTTTCGTAGAGTGACGCAGCGAAACAGCAGCTGGGCGGGAGACTCGTTAATGTGTGCCAGGGGCGTGTTGCGGGAATGCAGGGTGGCGGATCTTCAGGGCTGTGGGGCTGCAGGGCTGCGGGGCTACGGGGCTGCAAAGCTACAGCGCTACAGGGCTGCAGGGCTCCGGGTCTGTAGTCCTGCAGGGACTGCATGGCTGCGGGGCTGCAAGGCTGCAAGGCTGCGGGGCTGCGGGGCTGCAGGGCTGCGGTGCTGCGGGGCTGCAGGGCTGCGTATCTGCAGGAAGTAAGGGCTGCGTGGTTGCAGGGCTGCGAGGTTGCAGGGCTTCAGGGCTGTGGGGCTGCCGGGCTACGGGGCTGCAGGGCTGTGGAGCTACGGGGCTGCAGGGCTGCGGGGCTACGGGACTGCAGGGCGAAAGGGCTGTGGGGATGCAGGGCTGCAGGGCTACGTGGCTGCAAGGTTGCAGGGCTGAAGGGCTGCAGGGCTGCAGAGCTGCGAGGTTGCAGGGCTGAAGGACTGCAGGACTGTAGAGCTGCAGGGCTGCAGGGCTGCGAGGTTGCAGGGCTGAAAGGCTGCAGGGCTGCAGGGCTCAAGGGCTGCAGGGCTCCAGGGCTGCAGGGCTGCAGGGCTGCAGGGCTCCAGGGCTGCAGGGCTGCAGGGCTGCAGGGCTGCGAGGTTGCAGGGCTGAAAGGCTGCAGGGCTGCAGGGCTCCAGGGCTGCAGGGCTGCAGGGCTGCAGGGGCTGCGGGGCAGCGAGGCTGCAGGAATGCGGGAGAGTTGGGTGAGGGAGAGAGGAGGGGGCAGTGCTGGATGGATGGAGGTGGGGTGAGGGAGAGACGAGGGGGCAGGGATGGTTAGATGAGGGAGTGGGGTAATGGAGAGAGGAGGGGGGAAAAGCTGGATGGATGGGGGAGTAAGGTGAGATTGAGAGGAGGGGGCAGGGGTGGATGGATGGAGGAGTGACGTGAGGGTGAGAAGAAGGGGAGGGACTGGATGGATGGGGGAGTGGGGTGAGAGAGAGAAGAGGGGGCAGGGCTGGATGGATGAGGGAATGACGTGAGGGTGAGAAGAAGGGGCAGAACTGGATGGATGGGAGAGTAGGGTGAGAGAGAGAAGAGGGGGCAGGGCTGGATGGATGGGGGAGTGGGGTGATAGAGAGATAAGGGAGCAAGGCTGGATGGATGGGAGAGTGGGGTGAAGGAGAGAGGAGGGGGCAGGGCTGGATTGATGGGGGAGTGGGGTGAGGGAGAGAGGAGGGGGCATGGATGGATGGGGGAGTGGGGTGAGGGAGAGAGAATGGGGAAGTGATGGATGGATGGGGGATTGGGGTGAGGGAGAAAGGATAGGTGAATGGGGTGAGGGAGAGAAGATGGGGAAGAGATGGATGGATGTGGGAGTGGGGTGAGGGAGAGGAGGGGGCAAGGCTGAATGGATGGGCGAGTGGGGTGAGGGAGAGAGGAGGAGACAGGACTGGATGGATGGATGGGGGAGTGGTGTGAGGGAGAGAAAAGGGGGCAGGGCTGGATAGATGGGGGAGGGGGGTGAGGGAAAGAAGTTGAGCAGGACTAGATTGATGGATGAGTGGGATGAGGGAGAGAAGACCGGGGCAGGGCTGAATGGATGGGGGAGTAGGGTGATGGAGAGAAGAGGGGGAAGGGCTGGATGGATGGGGGAGTCGGGGTTGGGGAAAAGAGGAGGCAGGGCTGGATGGATGGGGGAGTGGGGTGAGGGAGAGAAAAGGGGGAAGGGCTGGATGGATGGGGGAGTGGGGTGAGGGAGAGAGGAGGGGGCCGGGCTGGAGGGATGGGAGAGTGGTGTGAGGGAAAGAGGAGGGGGCAGGGCTGGATGGATAAGATAGTGGGGTGAGGGAGGTAAGAGGGGGCAGGGCTGAATGGATCGGGTGAGTGGGATGAGGGAGAGAAGAGGGGACAGGGCTAGATAGATGGAGAAGTGGGGTGAGGGAGAGAAGACGGGGCAGGGCTGGATGGATGTGGGAGTAGGGTGAGGGAGAGATAAGTGAGCAAGGATGGATGGATGGGGAAGTGGGGTGAGGGATAGAGGAGGTGGCAGGGCTGGATGGATTGAGGAGTGGGGTGAGAAAGAGTAGAGGGGGCAGGACTGGATGGATAGGGGTGTGGGGTGATGGGTAGTGGAGCTGGATGGGGGAGGGGGGGGAGGGAGAGAAGAGGGGTGCAGGGCTGAATGGATTGGGGAGTGGGGTGAGGGAGAGAAGAGAGGGCAGAGCTGGATAGATGGGGGAGTGGTGTGGGGGAGAGAGAAAGGGGCAGGGCTAGATGGATGAGGGAGTGGGGTGAGGGAGAAAGGAGGTGGCAGGGCTGGGTCGATGGGGGAGTGGGGTGAGGAAGAGAGGAGGGGGCAGGACTGGATGGATGGGGGTGTGGGATGAGGGAGAGAAGAGAGGGCAGAGCTGTTTGGATGGGGGAGTGGGGTGAGGGAGAGAGGAAGGGGCAGGGCTGGATGGATGGGGGAGTGGGGTGAGGGAGAGAAGAGGGGGCAAGGCTGGATGGATGGGGGAGTGGGTTGAGGGAGAGAGAAGGGGGCAGGGCTGGATGGATAAGGGAGGGGGGGAGGGAGAGAAGAGGGGGCAGGGGCCGGATGGATGGGGGACAGTGGTGAGGAAGAGAAAAGGGCGCAGGGCTGGATGTATGGGGGAGTGGGGTGAGGGAGAGAGGAGGGGGCAGGGCTTGATGGATGACGGAGTTGGGTGAGGGAGAGAAAAGGTGGTAAGGCTGGATGGATGGGTGTGTGGGATGAGTGAGAGAAGAGGGGGCAGGGCTTGATATATGGGGGAGTGGGTTGACGGAAAGAGGAGGTGGCAGGGCTGGACTGATTGGGGAGTGGGGTGAGGGAGAGAAGAGGGGGCAGGGCTGGATGGATGGGTAGGGGGGTGAGGGAGAGAAGAGGGGGCAAGACTGGATGGAAGGGGGAGTGGGGTAAGGGAGAGAAGAGGGGGCAGAGCTGGATGGATGGGGGAGGGGGGTGAGGGAGAGAAGAGTGGGGCAGGGCTGGATGGATGGGAGAGTGGAATGAGGGAGAGAAAAGGGGGCAGGGCTGGATAGATGGGGGAGGGGAGTGAGGGAGAGAAGAGTAGCAGGGTTGGATGGATGGAGGAGTGGGGTGAGGGAGAGAAGAGGGGGTCAGGGCTGGATGGATGGGAAGAGGGGGTGAGGGAGAGAAGATGGGGTAGTTCTGGATGGATGGGGGAGTGGGGTTAGGGAGGGCTTGATGGATCGGGGAGTGGGGTGAGGGAGAAAGGAGGGGGCAGGGCTGGATGAATGGGGTAGTGGGATGAGGGAGAGATAAGGAGGCAGGGCTAGATAGATGGGGGAGAGGAATGAGGGAGAGAAGAGGAGCAGGGCTGGATGGATGGAGGAGTGGGGTGAGGGAGAGAAAAGTGGGCAAGGCTGGATGGATGGGGTGTGGGGTGAGGGAGAGAAGAGGTGCAGGGCTGGATGGATGGGGGAGTGGGACGAGGGTGAGAAGAAGGGGCAGGGCTGGTTGGATTGGGGAGGGAGGTGAGGGAGAGAAGAGGGGGCAAGACTGGATGGATGGGGGAGTTGGTGGGGGAGAGAAGAGGGGGCAGGGCTTTATGGATGGAGGAGTGGGGTGAGGGAGAGAGAAGATGGAGAGGCTGGATGGATGGGGTAGTGAGGTGAGGGAGAATGGAGGGGGAAGGACTGGATGGATGGGGAAGTGGGGTGAGGGAGAAAGGAGGGGGCAGGGCTGGATGGATGGGGGAGGGGTGTGAGGGATAGAAGAGGGGGAAGGGCTGGATGGATTGCGGAGTGGGGTGAGGGAGAGAAGAGAGGGCAGAGCTGGATGGATGGGGGAGTGGGGTGAGGCAGAGAGAAAGGGGCAGGGCTGGATGGATGAGGGAGTGGGGTGACGGAGAGAGGAGGTGGAAGGGTTGGATGGATGAGGGGAGTGGGGTGAGGAAGAGAGGAGGGGGTAGGACTGGATTGGTGGGGGTGTGGGGTGAGAGAGAGAGAGGAGTGGGCAGGGCTGGATGGATGGGGGAGTTGGTTGAGGGAGAGGGGAGAGTGCAGGGCTGGATGGATAGGGGAGGGGGGGAGGGAGAGAGGAGTGGGCAGAGCTGGATGGATGGGGGAGTGGGGTGAGGAAGTGAAGAAGGGGCAAGACTGGAATGATGGGGAGAGTGGGGTGAGGGAGAGAGGAGGGGGCTGGACTGGATGGATGTGGGAGTGGCTGGAGGAATAGAGGAGGGGGAAAAACAGGATGGATGGAGTAGGGGGGTGACGGAGAGTGGAGGGGGCAGGGCTCAATGGATGGGGGAGTAGGGTGAGGGAGAGAAAAAGTGGCAGGGTGGAATGGATGGCTGAGTGGGATGAGGGATAGAAGAGGGGGCTGGGCTGGATGGATGGGGGAGTGGGTTGACGGAGAGAGGAGGTGGCAGGGCTGGATGGATGGGTGAGTGTGACGAGGGGGAGATAAGGGATCAAGGCTAGATGGATTGGGAAGTGGGGTAAGGGAGAGAGGAGGTGGCAGGGCTAGATGGATGGGGGAGTGGGGTGAGGAAGAGAAGAGGGGGGAGGACTGGATGGATTGGTGTGTGGGGTGAGGGAAGGAAGAGAGGGCATAGCTGGATCGATGGGGGAGGGGGGTGAGGGAGAGAGGAAGGGGCAGGGCTGGATGCATGGGGGAGTGGGGTGAGGGAGAGAAGAGGGGGCAGGGCTGGATGGATGGGCGAGTGGGGTGAGGGAGATAAGAGGGGGCAGGGCTGGATGGATGCGGGAGTGGGGTGAGGGAGAAAGAAGTGGGCAAGGCTGGATTGATGGGGGAGTGGGATGAGGGAGAGAAAAGAGGGCAGGGCTGGATAGATGGGGGATGGGGGTGAGGGAGAGAAGAGGAACAGGGCTGGATGGATGGAGGAGTGAGGTGAGGGAGAGAAGAGGGGGCAGGGCTGGATGGATGGGGAAGTGTGGTGAGGGAGAGAGGAGGTGGCAGGGCTTGATGGATAGGGGAATAGGGTGAGGAAGTTAAGAAGGGGCAGGACTGGATGGATGGGGGAGTGGGGTGAGGGAGAGAGGAGGGGGCAGGGCTGGATGGATGGGGGAGGTGGTTGAGGGAGAGAAGAGGGGGCAGGGCTTGTTGGATGTGGGGTTGGGGTGAGGGAGAGAAGGGGGGGCAGGGCTAGATGGATGGGGATGTGGGCTGAGGGAGAGAGGTGGGGGCAGGGTTGGATGGATGGGAGTTGGGGGTGAGGTAGAGAAGAGCGGGAAGGGATGGGTGGATGTGGGGTTGGGGTGAGGGAGAGAAGAGGGGGCAGGGCTAGATGGATGGGGGATTGGGGTGAGTGAGAGAGGAGGATGCAGGGCTGGATGGATGGGGGAGTGGGGTGAGGGAGAGAAAATGGGGCAGGGGTCGATTGATGGGGGAGTGCGTTGAGTGAGTGAAAAGGGGGCAGGGCTGGACGGATGGGGGATTGGGGTGAGAGAGAGAGGGGGCAGGGCTGGATGGATGGGGGAGTGGAGTGAGGGAGAGAGGATAGGGGAGGGCTGGATTGATTGGGGAGTGAGGGAGGGAGAGAAGAGGGGGCAGGGTTGCATGGATGGGGGAGGGAGTTAAGGGAGAGAAGAGGGTGCAGGGCTGGATTGATGGGAGAGTGAAGTGAAGGAGAGAAGAGGGGGCAGAGCTTGATGGATTGGGGAGTGGGGTGAGGGAGAGAAGAGGGGGCAGGACTAGATGGATGGGGGCGTGGATTGAGGGAGAGAGGAGTGGACAGGGCTGGATGGATGGGGGAGGGGGGTGCGGGAGAGAAGAGCGGGCAAGGCTAGATGGATTGGGGAGTGGGATGAGGGAGAGAAGAGAGGGCAGGGCTGGATTTATGGGGGAGTGGGGTGAGGGAGAGAGGAGGGGATAGGGCTGGATGGATGGGGGAGTTGGATGAGGGAGAGAAGGGGCAAGACTGAATGGATGGGAGTATGGGTTGAGGGAGAGAGGAGGGGGCAGTCCAAGATGGATGGAGGAGGTGGGGGAGGGAGAGAAGAGGGGACAGGGCTGGATGGATGGGGGAGTAGGGGTGAGGGAGAAAAGAGGGGGCAGGGCTTGATGGATTGAGGAGTGGGATGAATGAGAGAAGAGGGAGCAGGGCTGGATAGATAAGCGAGTGGGATGAGGGAGAGAAGATGGGAGTGGGTTGAGGGAGAGAGGAGCGGTTAGGGCTGGATGAATGGGGGAGTGGGGTGAGGGAGAAAGGAGGGGGCAGATCTGGATGGATGGGTGAAGGGGGGGAGGGAGAGAAGAGGGAGCAGGGCTGGATGGATGAGGGAGGGGGGTGAGGGAGAGATAAGGGAGCAAGGCTGGATGGATTAGGGAGTGGGGTGAGGGAGAGAAGATGGGGCAGGACTGGATGGATGGGGGAGGGGGTGAGGGAGAGAAGAGGGGCAGGGCTGGATGGATGCAGGAGTTGGGTGAGGGAGAGAAGTTGGTGGAATGGCTGGAAGGATGGGGGAGGGGGGTGAGGGAGAGAAGAGGGGGCAAAGCTGGATGGATGGGAGAGTGAGGTGAAGGAAAGAAGAGGGGGAAGGGCTGGATGGATGGGGGAGTGAGGTGAGGTGGAGAAGAGGGGGCAGGACATGATGGATATGGGGAGTGGGGTGAGGGAGAGAGGAGGGGGCAGGGCTGGATGGATGGGGGAGTGGGGTGAGAGAGAGAAGAGTGGCCAGGGCTGGATTGATGTGGGAGTGTGATGAGGGAGAGAAGACGTGTCAGGGCTGGATGGATGGGGGAGTGGGGTGAGGGAGAAAGAAGGTGGAAGTGGGAATAGGGAGAGAAGAGAGGGGCAGGGCTGGATGGAAGGGGGAGTGGGGTGAGGGAGAGAGGAGGGGGCAGGGCTGGATGGATGGGGGAGTAGGGTGAGGGAGAGAGGAGATGGAGGGGCTGGATGGATGGGGGAGCAGGGGGAGAGAGAGAAGAGGGGGAAGGGCTGGATGGGTGGGGAAGTGGGGTGTGGGAGAGAGGAGAGGGCATGGCTAGATGGATGAAGGAGTGGGGTGAGGGAGTGAAAAAGGGGAAGGACTGGATGGATGGGGGAGTGGGGTGAGGGAGAGAAGAGGGGGCATGGCTGGATGGATGAGGGAGTGGGGTGAGAGAGAGAAAAGGGGGCAGGGATGGATGGATGGGGGAGTAGGGTGAGAGAGAGAGGAGGGGGCAGGGCTGGATGGATGAGGGAGTGGGGTGAGGGAGAGAGGGGGTGGCATGGCTAGATGGATGGGGGAGGGGGGGAAGGAGAGAAGAGGGAGCAGGGCTGGATGGATGGGGGAGGGGTGTGAGGGAGAGATAAGGGAGTAAGGCTGGATGGATTAGGGAGTGGGGTGAGGGAGAGAGGAGGTGGCAGGGCTGGATGGATAGGGAAGTGGGAGTAGGGAGTGAAGAGGGGGCAGGACTGGATGGATGGGGGAGTGGGGTGAGGGAGAGAAAAGGTGGCAGCGCTGGATGGATTGGGGAGGGGGTTGAGGCAGAGAAGAGGGGCAGGGCTGGATGGATGGGGGAGGGGGGTTTGGGAGAGAAGAGGGGTCGGGGCTGAATTGATGGGAGAGGTGGGTGAGGGAGAGAAGAGGGGGAAGGGCTGGATGGATGGGGGAGTGGGGTGAGGGAGAGAAGAGGGGGCAGGGCATGATGGATGTGGGAGGGGGTTAAGGGAGAGAAGAGAGTGCAGGGCTGGATGGATAGGGGAATGGGGTGAGGGAGAGAAGAAGGGGCAGAGCTGGATGGATGGGGGAGTGTGGTGAGAGAGAGAAGAGGGGGCAGAGCTGGATGGATAGAGGAGTGGGATGAGCGAGAGAATTGGGGGCAGGGCTGGATGGATGGGGGAGTGGGGTGAGGGAGAGAAGAGTGGGCAGGGCTGGATGGATGGGGGAGTGGGGTGAGGGAGAGAAGAGTGAGCAGATGTGGATAGAAGGGATAGTGGGTTGAGGGAGAAGAGGTAGCAGGTTTGGATGGATGGGGGAGTGGGGTGAGGGAAAGAAGAGGGGGCAGGGCTGGATGGATGGAAGAGTGGGGTTAGGGAGAGAAGAGGGGCAGGGCTGGATGGATGGGTGATGGGTTTGAGGGAGAGAAAAGGAAGCAGAGCAGGATGGATGGGGGAGTGAGGTGAGGGAAAGAGGAGGGGGCAGGACTGGATGGATGGTGGAATTGGATGAGGGAGAGAAGAAGGGGCAGGCCTGGATGGATGGGGGAGGGTGGGAGGGAGAGAAGAGATTGTAGGGCTGGATGGATGGGGGAAGGGGGTGAAGAAGAAAGGAGGGGTCAAGGCTGGTTGAATAGGGGATGGGGGTTAGGGAGACATAAGGTGGCAAGGCTTGATGGATACGTTAGAGGGGTGAGGGAGAGAAGAGGGGGCAGGGCTTGATGGATGGGGGAGTGAGGTGAGGGAGAGAAGACAGGGCAGGGCAGGATGGATGGTGGAGTGTGGTGAGGGAGAGAAGAGAGGGCAGGGAAGGATGGATGGGGGAGTGGGGTGATGTAGAGAGGAGGGGGCAGGGCTGGATAGATGGGGATGCGGGGTGAGGGAGAGATAAGGGGGCAAGGTTGGATGGATGGGGGAGAGAAGAGGGTGTAAGACTAGATGGATAGGGGAGGGGGGTGAGGGAAAGAAGAGGGGGCAGGGTTGGATTGATTGGGGAGTGGGGTGAGGGAGAGAAGAGGGAGTAGAGCTGGATGGATGAGGGAGTGGGGTGAGGGAGAGAGTAGGGGGTTGGGCTGGATAGATGTGGGACTGGGGTGAGGGAGAGAAGATGGGAGTGGGTTTAGGGAGAGAGGAGGGGGCAGGGCTGGATGAATGGGGGAGTAAGGTGAGGGAGAGAGGAGGGGGCAGGGCTGGATGGATGGGGGAAGGGGGGGAGGGAGAGAATAGGGAGCAGGGCTGGATGGATAAGGGAGGGGAGTGAGGGAGAGATAAGGGAGCAAGGCTGGATAGATTAGGGAGTGGGGTGAGGGAGAGAGGAGGGGGCAGGGCTGGATGGCTGGAGGAGTGGGGTGAGAGAGAATGGAGGAGGCGGGACTGGATGGATGGGTGAGGGGAGTGAGGGAGAGAAGAGAGGGCAGGGCTGGATGGATAGGGGAATGGGGTGAGGGAAAGAAGAGGCAGTTCTGGATGGAAGGGGAAGTGGAGTGAGCAAGAGAAGAGGGGGCAGGGCTGGATGGATGGAGGAGTGGGGTGAGCGAGAGAGGAGGGGGAAGGGCGGGATGGATGGGGGAGTGGGATGAGAGAGAGAAGAGTGGCCAGGGCTTGATTGATGGGGGAGTGGGATGAGGGAGAGAAGAGGGGGCAGGGCTGGATGGATGGGGGAGTTGGGTGAGGGAGAAAGAAGGGGGAAGGCTGGTTGGATGGGGGAGTGGGGTGAGGGAGAGAAAAGGGGGCATGGCTGGATGGATGGGGGAGTGCGGTGAGGGAGAGAGGAGGGGGCAGGGTTGGATGGATGGGTGAGTGCGGTGAGGGAGAGAGGAGATGGCAGGGCTCGATGGGTGGGGGAGGGGGGGGAGAGAGTGAAGAGGGGGCAGGGCTGGATGGATTGGGGAGTGGGTTGAGGGAGAGAGGAGGGGGCAGGGCTGGATGGATGGGGGAGTGGGGATAGGGAGAGAGGAAGGGGCAGGGCTGGATTGATGGGGGAGGGGGGAAGGGAAAGAAGAAGGAGATGGGCTGGATGGATGGGGGAGAGGGATGAGGAGAGATAAGGGAGGAAGGCAGGATGGATTAGGGAGTGGGGTGAGGGAGAGGAGGTGGCAAGCTTGGTTGGATGGGGGAGTGGGGTGAGGGAGAGAAGAGGGGCCGAGCTTGAATGATGGGGGAGTGGGGTGAGGGAAAGAAGAGGGGGCAGGTCTGGATGGATTGGGAAATGGGGTGAGGGAGAGAGGAGGGGGCAGGGCTGGATGGATGAGGGAGTGGGATGAGTGAGAGAAGAGGGGGCAGGCTTGGATGGATGATGGAGGGGGGTGAGGGAAAGAAGAGGCGGCAGGGCTGGATGAATGAGGGAGTGGGGTGAAGGAGAAAAGAGGTGGCAGGGCATGATGAATGTGGGAGTGGGATGAGAGAGAGAGGGGAGTGGGGTGAGGGAGAGAAGAGTGGGCGGGGTTGAGGGGATGGAGGTGTGGGATGAGGGACAGAAGAAGGGGCAGGTCTGGATGGGTGGGGGAGTGGGTTGAGGGAGAGAGGAGGGTGCAGGACTGGATGGATGGAGGAAAGGGGGTGAGGGAGAAAAAAGGGGGCAGGGCTGGATGGATGGGGGAGTAGGATGATGGGAGAGAGGAGGGGGCAGGGCTGGATGAATGGGGGAGGGGGGAGGGAAAGAAGAGGGGGTAGGGATGGATTGATAGGTGAGGGGAGGAGGGAGAGAGGAGGGGGCAGGGCTTGATGGATGGGGGAAGGGGGTGAAGGAGAGAAGAGGGGTCAGGGCTTGATGGATGGGGAGTGGGGTGAGGGACAGAAGAGAGGGTAAGCTGGATGGATGGGGGAGTGGGGTGAGGTAGAGAGTAGGGAGCAAGGCTTGATGAATGGGGGAGTGGGGTGAGGGAGAGAAGAGACGGCAGGGCTGGATGGATGGGGGAGTAGGGTGAGGGAGAGAGGATATTGCAGGGCTGGATGGATGGGTGAGGGGGGGGAGAGAGAGAAGAGTGTGCAGGGCTGGATGGATTGGGGAGCGGGGTGTGGGAGAGAGGAGAAGGCAGGGCTAGATGGATGAAGGAGTGGGGTTAGGGAGTGAAAAGGGGGAAGGGCTGGATGGATGGTGGAGTGGGGTGAGGGAGAGAAGAGAGGGCAGGGTTGGATGGATGGGGGAGTGGGGTGAATGAGAGAAAAGGGGGCAGGGCTGGATGGATGGGGTAGTGGGGTAAGGGAGAGAGGAGGGGGCAGGGCTGGATGGATGGAGGAGTAGGGTGAGGGAGAGAGGAGATGGCAGGGCTGGATTGATGGGGGAGAGGGGGGAGAGAGAGAAGAGAGGGCAGCGCTGGATGGATGGGGGAGTAGGGTGAGGGAGAGAGGAGGGGGCAGGGCTGGATGGATGGGGGAGTGGGGTGAGGGAGAGAGGAAATGGCATGGCTGGATGGATGGGGGAGGGGGGGAGGGAGAGAAGAGGGAGCAGGGCTAGATGGATGGGGGAGGGGTGTGAGGGAGAGATAAGGGAGCAACGCTGGATGGATTAGGGAGTAGGGTGAGGGAGAGAGGAGGTGGCAGGGCTGGATGGATGGGGGAGTGGGAGTAGGGAGTGAAGAGGGGGCATGACTGGATGGATGGGGGAGTGGGGTGAGGGAGAGAAAAGGGGGCAGCGCTGGATGAATGGGGGAGGGGGATGAGGCAGAGAAGGGGGGCAGGGCTGGATGGATGGGTGAGGGAGGTGAGTCAGAGAAGAGGGGGTAAGGCTGGATGGATGGGAGAGGGGGGTGAGGGAGAGAAGAGGGGGCAGGGCTGGATGGATGGGGGAATGGGGTGAGGGAGAGAAGAAGGGGCAGGGCTGGATGGATGGGGGAGTGTGGTGAGAGAGAGAAGAAGGGGCAGAGCTGGATGGATAGAGGAGTGGGGTGAGCAAGAGAGGAGGGGGAAGGGCTGGATGGATGGGGGAGTGGAGTGAGGGAGAGAAGAGTGGGAAGGGCTGGATGGATGAGGGAGTGGGGTGAGGGAGAGAAAATTGAGCAGATGTGGATAGATGGGGGAGTGGGGTGAGAGAGAGGAGGTGGCTGGTTTGGATAGATGGGGGAGTGGGGTGAGGAAAAGAAGAGGGGGAAGGGCTGGATGGATGGTGGAGGGGTGTTAGGGAGAGAAGAGGGGTTAATGCTACATGGATGGGGGAGTGGGGTGAGGGAGAGAAGATGGGTCAGAGCTGGATGGATGGGGGAGAGGGGGAGGCAGAGAAGAGGGGGCACGGCTGGATGGATGGGGGAGTGTGGTGAGAGAGAGAAGAAGGGGCAGAAGTGGATGGATAGAGGAGTGGGGTGAGCAAGAGAGGAGGGGGAAGGGCTGGATGGATGGGGGAGTGGAGTGAAGGAGAGAAGAGTGGGAAGGGCTGGATGGATGGGGGAGTGGGGTGAGGGAGAGAAAATTGAGCAGATGTGGATAGATGGGGGAGTGGGGTGAGAGAGAGGAGGTGGCTGGTTTGGATAGATGGGGGAGTGGGGTGAGGAAAAGAAGAGGGGGAAGGGCTGGATGGATGGTGGAGGGGGGTTAGGGAGAGAAGAGGGGTTAATGCTGCATGGATGGGGGAGTGGGGTGAGGAACAGAAGAGAGGCAGGGCTGGATGAATGGTGATGGGTTTGAGGGAGAGAAAAGGGAGCAGAGGAGGATGGATGAGGGAGTGGTGTGAGGGAGAAATAAAGGCGCAAGACTGGATGGAATGGGGGAGTGGGGTGAGAGAGAGAGGAGGTGGCAGGGCTGGATGGATGGGGAAGTGGGTTGATGGAGAGAAGAGGGGGCAGAGGTGAATGGATGGGGGAGTGGGGTGAGGGAGAGAGAAGAGGGGAGGACTGGATGGATGGGGGATTGGGTTGAGGGAGAGAAAAGGGTGCAGAGCATGGTGAGGCCTTCATCGATGTCATTTACGTAGATTACAAAAAGAACGGGGCCGAGCACTGAACCTTGCGGCACTCCACTTAGAACGTTTCGCCAGTTTGATGCTTTACCGTTAATAACGATGCGTTGTTTTCTCTCGTAGAGCCAGTCTTCGAGCCACGAGTGAATTTTACCAGTAATGCCGTGCGAAATTAATTTACTTAGAAGGTGCTTATGGGGAACTTTGTCAAATGCTTTTTGAAAGTCCAGATAAATGACGTCTACCGCTTTGGATTCGTCGAATATGTTAAATACGTCGTTGTAGAAGTCTAGTAGGTTAGTGAGGCATGAACGTTTATTACGGAAGCCATGTTGGGAGTTTTTAATGAGACTGTTCTCTTCCAAGAAGCTTACTAGTTTGTTACGCAATATGGTTTCCATTAATTTACTGACTACTGAGGTGAGGCTGATCGGTCTATAATTACATGGAAGAGACTTGTTTCCCTTCTTTTGAATGGGGGTAACATTTGCAAGTTTCCAGTCTCGAGGTACTTTACCGGAGTTTAGTGATTTATTAGAAATTATCGAGAGGGGTTTACATATTTGATTTTTGGTTTCTTTTAATACACGTGGCGCTATGCGGTCAGGCCCAGGAGTTTTGTTTACTTTAATATTATCAAGTACTTTTATTACGATATCCTCTGTAATCTCGCAATTATTTAAAAGGGGAGTGGGATGAAGGAGAGAAGAGGGGGCAGGGCATGATGGATGGTGGAGTGGGGTGAGGGAGAGAGGAGGGGGCAGGGCTGGATGGATGTGGGAGTGGGGTGAGAGAGAATAGAGGTGGCGGCACTGGATGGATGGGTGAGGGGAGTGAGGGAGAGAAGAGAGGGCAGGGCTGGATGGATAGGGGAATGGGATGAGGGAAAGAAGTATAGGCAGTTTTGGATAGAAGGGGAAGTGGGGTGAGAAGAGGTGGCAGGGCTGGATGGATGGAAGAGTGGGGTGAGCGAGAGAGGAGGGGGCAGGGCTGGATGGATGTGGGATAGGGGTGAGTGAGAGAAGAGTGGCTAGGATTGGATTGATGGGAATGGGGATGAGTGAGAATGGAGGGGGCAGGACTGAAGGGATTGGGGAGGGGAGTGAGGGAGAGCAGAGAGGTCAGTGCTGGATGGATGGGGGAGGGGGGGAGGGAAAGAAGAGGGAGCAGCGCTGGATGGATGGGAGAGAGAAAAGGGAGCAAGGCTGGATTGATTAGGTATTGGCGTGAGGGAGAGAGGAGGTGGTAGGGCTGGATGGATGGGGGAGTGTGATGAGGGAGAGAAGAGGGGGCAGGGCTGGATGGATGGGGGAAATGGGTGAGGGAGAGAAATGAAGGCAGGGCTGGATGGATGGGGGGGCGGGGCGAGGGATAGAAGAGGGGCAGGGCTGGATGGATGGAGGAGTGGGGTTAAGGAGAGAAGAGGGGGCAGGGCAGGATGGATGGAGGAGGGAGGTGAGGGAGAGAAGAGGAGGCAGGGATGGATGGATGGGAGAGGGGGGTGAGGGAGAGAAGAGGGGGCAGCGCTGGATGGATGGGGGAGTGTGGTGAGGGAGAGAAGAGGGGCAGGGCATGATGGATGGGAGAGTGGGGTGAGGGACAGAGGAGGGGGCAGGGCTGGATGGATGGGGGAGTGGGATGAGCAAAGAATGGAGGTGGGAGGGGGGTAAGGGAGAGAAGAGAGGGCAGGGCTGGATGGATAAGGGAATGGGGTGAGGGAGAGAAGAGTGGGCAGGGATGAATGGATGGGGGAGTGGGGCTAGATAGAGAAGAGTGAGCAGATGTGGATGGATGCGGGAGTGTTGTGAGGGAGAGGAGGTGGCAGGCTTGGTTGGATGGGGGAGTGGGATGAAGGAGAGAAGAGGGGGCAGAGCTTGATGGATGGGGGAGTGGGGTGAGGGAGAGAAGAGGGGGCAGGACTGGATGGATGGGGAAATGGGGTGAGGGAGAGAGAAGGGGGCAGGGCTTGATGGATGGGGGAGTGGGGTGAGGAAGAGAAGAGGGGTCAGGGCTGGATGGATGAGGGAGAGAAGAGGGGGCAGGGAATGATGGATGTGGGAGTGGGGTGAGGGAGAGAAGAAGGGGCAGGGCTGGATGGGTGGGGGAGTGGGTTGAGGGGAAGAGGAGGGTGCAGGACTTGATAGATGGGGGAAAGGGGTGAGGGAGAGAGGAAGGGACAGGGCTCGATAGATGGCGGAGTGGGGGGAGGGAAAGAAGAGGGTGTGGTAGGGCTTGATGGGTGGAGAAGGGGAGTGAGGGAGAGAATAGGTTGCAAGGCTGGATGGATGGGGAAGGGGGGTTAGGGAGAGATAAGGGGGCAGGGCTTAAGGGATTGGGGAGGGGAGTGAGGGAGGGAAGAGAGGGCAAGGATGGATGGATGGGGGAGTGGGGTGAGAAAGAGAGGAGGGGGCAAGGCTGGTTCTATAGGGGAGTGGGGTGAGGGAGAAAAGAGGGGGCAGGGCTGGATGGATGGGGGAGTGGGATGAGGGAGAGAAAAGGGGGAAGGGCTTGATGGATGGGGGAGTAGGATGAGGGAGAGAGGAGGGTGAGGGGCTGGATAAATGGGGGAGGGGGGAGGGAAAGAAGAGGGGGTAGGGATGGATGGATAGGGGAGTGGAGGAGGGAGAGAGGAGGGGGCAGGGCTTGATGGATGGGGGAGTGGGGTGAGGGAGAGAAGAGAGGGTAGGCTGTATGGATGGGGGAGTGGGGTGAGGTAGAGAGGAGGGAGCAAGGCTTGATGGATACGGGAGTGGGGTGAGGGAGAGAAGAGACGGCAGGGCTGGATGGATGGGGGAGTAAGGTGATGGAGAGAGGAGATGGCAGGGCTGGATGGATGGGGGAAGTGGGGGAGAGAGAGAAGAGGGGGCAGGGCTGGATGGATTGGGGAGTGGGGTGTGAGAGAGAGGAGGGGGCAGGGTTAGATGGATGGGGGAGTGGGGTGAGAGAGAGAAAAGGGGGCAGAGCTGGATGGATGGGGTAGTGGGGTGAGGGAGAGAGGAGGGTACAGGGCTGGATGGATGGAGGAGTAGGGTGAGGGAGAGAGGAGATGGCAGGGCTGGATGGATGGGGGTGGGGGTGGAGAGAGAGAAGAGAGGGAGGGGCTGGATGGATGGAGGAGTAGGGTGAGGAAGAGAGGAGGGGGCAGGGCTGGATGGATAGGGGAGTTAGGTAAGGGAGAGAGGAGGTGGCATGGCTGGATGGATCGGGGAGGGGGGGAGGGAGAGAAGAAGGAGCAGGGCTGGATGGATGGGGGGGGGGAGTAGGGAGTGAAGAGGGGGCATGACTGGATGGATGGGGGAGTGGGGTGAGGGAAAGAAAAGGGGGAAGCGCTGGATGGATGGTGGGAGGGGGGTGAGGCAGAGAAGAGGGGCAGGGCTGGATGGATGGGAGAGGGGTGTAATGGTGAGAAGATGGGGCAGGGCTGGATGGATGGGGGAGTGGGGTGAGGGAGAGAAGAGGGGGCTGGGCATGATGGATGGGGGAGTGGTGTGAGGGAGAGAGGATGGGGGCAGGGCTGGATGGATGGGGGAGGAGGGTAAGGGAGAGAAGAGAGGGCAGGGCTGGATGGATAGGGGAATGGGGTGAGGGAGAGAAGAAGGGGCAGGGCAGGATGGATAGAGGAGTGGGGTTAGCGAGAGAGGAGGGAGTTGGGCTGGATGGATGGGGGAGTGGGGTAAGTTAGAGAAGAGTGGGCAGGGCTGGATGGATGGGGGAGTGGGGTGAGGGAGAGAAGAGTGAGCAGATGTGGATAGATTGGGGAGTGGGATGAGGGAGATGAGGTGGCAGGTTTGGATGGATGGGGGAGTGGGATGAGGGAAAGAAGAGGGGGCAGGGCTGGAACGATGGGGGATGGGGGTTAGGGAGAGAAGAGGGGTTAATGCTGGATGGATGGGGGAGTGGGATGAGTAAGAGAAGAGAGGCAGGGCTGGATGGATGGAGAATTGGGTTGATGGAGAGAAGAGGGGGCAGAGCTGAATGGATGGGGGAGTTGGGTGAGGGAGAGAGAAGAGGTGAGGACTGGATGGATGGGGGATTGAGTTGAGGGAGAGAAAAGGGGGCAGAGCAGGATGGAGGGGGGAGTGGGGTGAGGGAGAGAGGAGAGGGGAAGACTGGATGGATGGGGAAGTGGGGTGAGGGAGAGAGGAGGCGGCAGGACTGGATGGATGGTGGAATGGGGTGAGGGAGAGAAGAGGGGGCAGGGCTGGATGGATGGGGGAGGGGTTTGAGGGAGAGAAAAGAAGGCAGGGCTGGATGGATGGGGGAGTTGGGTGAGGGAGAGAAGATGGGGCAGGGCTCTATGTATGGGGGTGGGGGGGAGGGAGAGAAGAGGGGACAGGGCTGGATGGATGGGGGCGGGGGGTGAGGGAGAGAAAAAAGGGCAGAGCTGGATGGATAGGGGAGGGGGGGAGGGAGAGAAGAGATGGTACGGGTGGATGGATGGGGGAGGGGGTAGAAGAAGAGAGGAGGGGGCAAGGCTGGATGGATGGAGGAGGGGGGTTAGGGAGAGATAAGGGGACAGAGATTCATGGATGGGGGAGGGGGATGAGGGAGAGAAGAGGGGGCAGGGCTTGATGGATGGGGGAGTGAGGTGAGGGAGAGAAGAGAGGGGACAGGGCTTGATGGATGGGGGAGTTGGGGTGAGGGAGAGAAGAGAGGGCAGGGCAGGATGGATGGGGGAGTGGGGTGAGGTAGAGAGGAGGGAGCAAGGCTGGATGGATTAGGGAGTGGGATGAGGGAGAGAGGAGGGGGTAGGGCTGGATAGAGGGGGGTGTGGGGTGAGGGAGAGATAAGGGGGCAAGGTTGGATGGATGGGGGAGTCGGGTGAGGGAGAGAAGAGGGTGAAGGACTGGATGGATAGGGGAGGAGGGTGAGGGAAAGAAGAGGGGGCAGGGTTGGATTGATTGGGGAGTAGGGTGAGGGAGAGAAGAGGGAGTAGAGCTGGATGGATGGGGGAGTTGGGTGAGGGAGAGAGGAGAGAGGAGGACTGGATGGATGGGGGAGTGGGATGAGGGAGAGAAGAGGAGGCAGAGCTGGATGGATGGGGGAGTGGGGTGAGGGAGAGAAGAGAGGGGAAGACTAGATGGATGGGTGAGTGGGTTGAGGGAGAGAGGAGGGGCAGGGCTTGATTGATAGGGGAGGGGGGTGAGGGAGAGAAGATGGAGCAGGGCTTGATGGTTGGGGGACTAGTGTGAGGGAGAGAAGAGGGGGCAGGGTTGGATGGATGGGGAAGTGGGTTGGTGGAGAGAAGAGGGGGCAGGGCTGGATGGATGGGAGAGTGGGGTGAGGGAGATAGTAGGAGGTAGGGCTGGATAGATGTGGGACTGGGGTGAGGGAGAGAAGATGGGAGTGGGTTGAGGGAGAGAGGAGGGGACAGGGCTTTATGAATGGGGGAGTGGGGTGAGGGAGAGAGGAGGGGGCAGGGCTGATGGATGGGGGAAGTGGGGGAGGGAGAGAAGAGGGAGCAGGGCTGGATGGATAAGGGAGGGGAGTTAGGGAGATATAAGGGAGCAAGGCTGGATTGATTAGGGAGTGGGGTGAGGGAGAGAGGAGGTGGCAGGGCTTGATGGATGGTGGAGTTGGGTGAGAGAGAATGGAGGAGGCGAGACTGGATGGATGGGTGAGGGGAGTGAGGAGAGAAGAGAGAGCAGGGCTGGATGGATAGAGGAATTGGGTGATGGAAAGCAGAAGAGGCAGTTTTGGATGGAAAGGGAAGTGGGGTGAGGGAGAGAAGAGGGAGCAGAGCTTGATGAATGGAGGAGTGGGGTGAGCGAGAAAGGAGGGGGAAGGGCTGGATGGATGGGGGAGGTGGGTGAGAGAGAGAAGAGTGGTCAGGGCTGGATTGATGGGGGAGTGGGATGAGGGAGAGAAGAGGGGGCAGGGCTGGATGGATGGGGGAGTTGGGTTAGGGAGAAAGAAGGGGGAAGGCTGGTTGGATGGGGGAGTGGGGTGAGGGAGAGAAAAGGGGGCACTGCTGGATGGATGGGGGAGTGCGGTGAGGGAAAGAGGAGGGGGCAGGGTTGGATGGATGGGTGAGCAGGGTGAGGGAGAGAGGAGATGGCAGGGCTGGATGGATGGGGGAGTGGGGGGAGAGAGAGAAGAGGGGGCAGGGCTGAATGGATTGGGGAGTGGGTTGAGGGAGAGAGGAGGGGGCAGGGCTGGATGGATGGGGGAGTGAGGTGAGGGAGAGAGGAAAGGGGCAGGGCTAGATGGATGGGGGAGGAGGGGAGGGAAAGAAGAGGGAGCAGGGCTGGATTGATGGGGGAGAGATAAGGGAGCAAGGCTAGATGGATTAGGGAGTGGGGTGAGGGAGAGAGGAGGTGGCAGGGTTGGATGGATTGGGGAGTGTGATGAGGGAGGGAAGAGGGGGCAGGGCCAGATGGATGGGGGAGTAGGGTGAGGGAGAGAAGAGGGGGCAGGGCTGGATGGATTGGGGAGGGGGTTGAGGGAGAGATAAGGGAGCAAGGCTGGATTGATTAGTGAGTGGTGTGAGGGAAAGAAAAGGGGGCAGTGCTTGATGGATGGGGTAGTGGGGTGAGGGAGAGAAGAGAGGGCAGGGCAGGATGGATGGGGGAGTGGGGTGAGGTAGAGAGGAGGGAGCAAGGCTGGATGGATTAGGGAGTGGGGTGAGGGAGAGAGGAGGGGGCAGGGCTGGATCGATGGGGGAGTGGGGTGAGGGAGAGAGGAGGGTGTAGGACTTGATGGATAGGGGAGGGGGGTGAGGGAAAGAAAAGAGGGCAGGGTTGGATTAATTGGGGAGTGGGGTGAGGGAGAGAAGAAGGAGTAGAGGCTGATGGATGGGGGAGTGAGGTGAGGGAGAGAGGAGAAAGGAGGACTGGATGGATGGGGGAGTGTGTTGAGGGAGAGAAGAGGGGGCAGAGCTGCATGGACGGATGAGTGGGGTGAGGGAGAGAGGAGAGGGGAAGACTAGATGGATGGGGGAATGGGGTGAGGGAGAGAGTAGGGGGCAGGGCTGGATGAATGGGGGAGGGGGTTGAGGGAGAGAAGATGGAGCAGGACTTGATAGATGGGGGACTGGGGTAAGGGAGAGAAAAGGGGGCAGGGCTGGATGGATGGGGGAGTCGGGTGAGGGAGAGAAGAGGGTTTAGGACTGGATTGATAGGGGAGGGGGGTGAGGGAAAGAAGAGGGGGAAGGGTTGGTGTCAGGGCCGAGGTGACTACCAATTAATATTATCTTTTTATAGAGTTGTGGGGAAGAAAAATCATGGAGTATGATACCCCGAATATATTTACACACACACAAATAGCAAACAATAGGCTAGAAGCCAAAATAAATCACCAACGACGAACTGCTCGTAAACAATTACCAGAGCAGGGGTATGACACCCAAATAACTCCCTGTACAGCTGTTTTGAGGGTGAGATGCGTGACAGCAAAACTCGGCAACGTAGATTGCTCCTCAAACAGCAGGAAGGGTCGAATGGTGTAGGTACAGTTGAAGGGCACACTGGAAGGGAGCCCAAGTCTCCAGAAATGCCTTCGGAAATGTTGAGAACCAGCAGCAGGTGGTGAGGTGTTGTCAGGTGTGAGAGCTGAGGCGTTCTGCCCTTCTCCAAGCCGGTGGCGTGGAGCTTGGCTCGGTTAGACTACCCCCATACCCCTGGACAAGGGGGTGGGGTAGTGGCGGGGAAAAGTGGTGAACAAGCGCCGGCAGACGAGAGTGGTAGTTCAACCACTAATTAGGGGAAGACGAGGCAGGTGCAGTTCCTCACACATGCCCCCACTAAAACATCTGCTGCACAGCTGATGTCGAAGAACTGCAGCTGACCAGGAGACATAAACAAACTTATAATACTTGAGTGCAGGAAACAAAACTTGTAAAAGACTGGAGTGCAGGAAAACAAAATAAAGAAAAGCTATTGCCGGCTGAGAAGGTCGGCTCCAATGTTGTCCGTCCCGGCAACATGAACAACCCTAAATTTATAGGGTTGAAGACCTAAAGCCCATCGTAGTATTCTATCATTTTTACCTTTGAATTTCTGAAGGTATATTAGAGGCTTGTGGTCTACTTCAAGGATAAATTCCTTACCTCGAAGATAGAAGTCAAACCTATGAATGCCGAATACGATGGCCAGGCATTCCCTCTCGATGGTAGAGTATCGTCGTTCCCGATCAAGTAGTTTCCGGCTGGCGTAAGAGATGGGATGTGGACGATCATCATGGTACTGAAGGAGTACAGCACCTAATCCATAGTTTGAAGCATCGGTACGTAGGACGAAGGTCTGGCTGGGGTCCGGAAGACGCAGAATAGGTCCCGAAGTCAAGGCTTGCTTCAGCAGCTTGAACCGTTCAAGCAGATCTTCAGTCCACTGGAGGGGATCCCGTACCGGCTTCTTCAACAAGTCAGAGAGGGGGCCGGTAAGCTCAGAGGCCTGAGGAATGAAAGCTTTATAAAATGATATCAAACCTAGGAAACTCCGGAGTAACTTCTTGGTGGTAGGAGGAGTCATGGAGGTGATGGCAGTCAACTTGCCAACTTGTGGTTGAAGATGGTCGCGGGACAAAACAAATCCCAGATAGTTGATGGACTCTGCTCCAAACCGGCACTTTTTAAGTTTGACAGTCAGACCGTTATGTTGTAGTCTATCTAAAACAGACTTGAGGGCAGAGATGTGAGTGGGCCAATCAGATGAATACACAAAAATATTATCAAAATAAAAAGAAACATTGGCCAAGCCAGCAAGCACAATCCTCATTAAGCGAATATAAGTGGCACAGGCCGTAACAAGACCAAAAGGCATCCGAGTAAATTCCATCAGGCCCTTGTGAGTGGGAAACGCAGTGAAGCGTCGAGCTTTGGCAGAAAGTGGAACCTGGTAATATGCCTTACTCAAATCTAGCTCTGAGAAGAACTCGGCACCAACGAACTTATGCAGCTCTGTCTCAATACTGCAGGATGGTTCAGCATGGAAAATAGTAACTGAGTTGAGTAACCTGTAATCAATGGCCATCCGATACGTACCGTCGGACTTCCTGACCATGATAACCGGAGAGCAGTGTGGAGAGGTTGAAGGTTGGATGATTCCTTGACTCAACAGTTGCTCAACCTCTTCCTGGTAGTAGTGCTGGAGATGGATTGGCACCGGGTAGATCTTCGCTTGTATTCTCTCCGTTGTTATGAGTGTTTTGATTGCCGTCAAACTCTTGCTTTTGCCAGATTTTTGCACGTGAGGTGTTGTCCAATTTTTTGTTTTTGTGTTGTGTTCTCTGTTCAGTCTTCTCCATGTCTTCCTTTCAAGAACTGAAGGTGCAGGGTGAAGCCCTCGGTCTGCAGGGCAAGGAAATTGGCCAATGGATCCTTGAACAACAGAAAAACGAAAGGGAAGAAAGACAAGCTGAGAGAGAGAAGGAGAGAGAAGAAAAACAAGCTGAAAGAGAAGAAAAACAAGCTGAAAGAGAAGAAAGACAAGCTGAGAAGGAAAGAGAAGAAAGACAAGCTGAGAAGGAAAGAGAAGAAAGACAAGCACAAGCTGAGAGGGAGAAAGAGATCAAGCTGGCAGAAATTGCAGCTAAAGGTAAGCCCTCAGTCCTACCATCACATGATCCTGTTTCCAGACCTAGTCTACCACCATACAAGGATGAAGAGGACATTGCCACCTATTTAACTAGGTTTGAGCGTGTGGCCGAGATGCTGGTTTTACCCAGAGATACCTTTGCCGTTCGTCTGGGTTGCCTCCTTACTGGTAAAGCTGCCGAACTCTACACGTCCCTTCCGTCATCCACCACTGAGGATTACGAGTTACTGAAGCAAGCCTTGTTAACAGGCTTCAGTAAAACTCCAGATGGCTACCGGGTGGATTTCAGGTCAAACAAGATTAGAGTAGGACAGAACTACCATCAGTTTGTTACCCAGTTATCGAGGATGTTTGATTCTTGGGTTGAGTCTTCCTCTGTGGCCAATGTTTATGCTGATTTAAGGGAGTTTATCATCTTTGACCAATTTTTGTCCTCCTTATCAGCAGAAATACGCCTATTCATCAAGGAAAGAAGGCCTACCAAGCTGAAGGACGCAATACAACTAGCGGATGACTGGGCATCCGCCCACAACGCCTATCCTAAGGTCTCTTCCAACAACAACGCTAAGAAAATCTCCCCTCTACTTGCTACTCCACTCCAGCCTCTACCTTCTCCTGGGAGTCAGACTCCCTCAACCGTGACTTGTCACAATTGTGGGGAAGCAGGACATATACGACCACGCTGTCCCAGGAATCCTCGAGCATTCAAGGATGGAACTACTACCACGCCCCCCTATAAGGTTGGATTTTGCTTAGAAGACCATAAAGTGCCTAACTTCTCAGTTACGGGGACTATTAATGGGTCATGGTCTTCCTCTATAATTAGGGATACTGGATGCTCTGGAGTTGTAATTTCTGAGGAAGCCTTGCCAGACATTGACCCATCACTCTGCCCCAAAGTACAAGTTGCTGACTATTTGGGACGCATAGACGAATTTCCTGTCGTTAAGTGTTACTTACGGTGCCCCTTTTACACTGGTTGGACAGATGCTGTAAGGGCCCCAATTAAATTTGCTAGTGCTCTAGTTGGGAATATTCCCGGAGTACAAGATCCTGATAGTCCTGATTCTCTACTCAGTAACGACAACCATCTTCTCCATAGTGACCATGACCAAGCCACCACTGACGTTTCTTCCCTACAAGATCCTCTGTTGCCTCCTGATGACTCGCCTTCGCCCGGAACTTCCCTCTCCTCTCAAGAAAAGAACAACCGCCCTTCTGGATGTCAACATCTACCACCAGTTGAGTCCTCCACTACTCAAGTGTGTGCTGTGGAGACCAGAGCCGGTCGATCTAAACGGGTCCACCCTCTTGTTCTGCCTAAGCTCCATCCTTTGACTGTAACCCCTGATGAGTTTCGTCAACTTCAGGAATCTTGTCCTTCCTTGACGTGTTTACAGTCAAAGGCTACCACTGAAGAAGTTGAGAAGGCACGGGATGGTGGGGAGTAGGTTGATGGAGATAAGAGGGAGTAGAGCTGGATGGATTGGGGAGTGTGATTAGGGAGGAAAGAGGGGGCAGGGCTGGATGGATGGGGGAGTGGGGTGAGGGAGAGAAGAGGGGGCAGGGCTGAATGGATTGGGGAGGGGGGTGAGGGAGAGATAAGGGAGCAAGGCTGGATGGATTAGGGAGTGGTGTGAGTGAAAGAAAAGGGGGAAGGGCTTGATGGATAGGGGAGTGGGGTGAGGGAGAGAAGAGAGGGCAGGGCAGGATTGATGGGGGAGTTGGGTGAGGTAGAGAGGAGGGAGCAAGGCTGGATGGATTAGGGAGTTGGGTGAGGGAGAGAGGAGGGGGAAGGGCTGGATAGATGGGGGAGTGGGGTGAGGGAGAGAAGAGGGTGTAGGACTGGATGGATAGGGGAGGGGGGTGAGGGAAAGAAGAGGGGGCAGGGTTGGATTATTTGGGGAGTGGGGTGAGGGAGAGAAGGAGTAGAGCTGGATGGATGGGGGAGTGGGGTGAGGGAGAGAAGAGGGGGGAAGAGCTGGATGGATGGGGGAGTGGGGTGAGGGAGAGAGGAGAGGAGAAGACTAGATGGATGGGGGAGTGGGGTGAGGGAGAGAAGAGGGGGCAGGGCTGGATGGATGGGAGAGTGGGTTGATGGAGAGAAGAGGGGGCAGGGCTGAATAGATGGGGGAGTGGTGTGAGAGAGAGAATAGGGGGGTAGGGCTTGATATATATGGGAGTGGGGTCAGGGAGAGAAGATGGGAGTGAAATGAGGGAGAGAGGAGGGGGCAGGGCTGGATGAATGGGGGAGTGGGGTGAGGGAAAGAAAAGGGGGCAGGGCTGGATGGATGGGGGAAGGGAGGGAGGGAGAGAAGAGGGAGCAGGGCTGGATGGATGAGGGAGGTGGGTGAGGGAGAGATAAAGGAGCAAAGCTGGATGGATTAGGGTTTGGAGTGAGGGAGAGAGGAGGTGGCAGGGCTGGATGGATGAGGGAATAGGATGAGGGAGAGAAGATGGGGCAGGACTGGATGGATGGGGAAGGGGGTGAGGGAGAGAAGAGGGGCAGGGCTGGATGGATGGAGGAGTTGGATGAGGGAGAGAAGTGGGGGAAGGGCTGGATGGATGGGGGAGGGTTTTGAGGGAGCAAAGCTGGATGGATGGGAGAGTTGGGTGAAGGAAAGAAGAGAGGGCAGGAATGGATGGATGGGGGAGTGGGGTGAGGGAGAGAAGAAGGGGCAGGGCATGATGGATGGGGGAGTAGGGGTGAGGGAGAGAGGAGATGGCAGCGCTGGATGGATGGGGGAGTGGGGTGAGAGAGAATGGAGGTGGCGGGACTGGATGGATGGGGTGAGGGGGTGAGGGAGAGAAGAAAGGGGCACGTCTGGATGGATAGGGGAATATTGTGAGGGAAGAAGAAGAGGCAGTTCTGGATGGAAGGGGAAGTGGGGTGAGGGAGAGAAGAGGGGGCAGGGATGGATGGATGGGGGAGTGGGGTGAGGGAGAAAGAATGGGAAAGGCTTGTTGGATGGGGGAGTGTGATGAGGGAGAGAATAGGGGGCAGGGATGGAGGGATGGGGGAGTGTGGTGAGGGAGAGAGGAGGGGGCAGGGTTGGGTGGATGGGTTAGTGGGGTGAGGGAGAGAGGAGATGGCAGGGCTGGATGGATGGGGGAGGGGGGGAGAGAGAGAAGAGGGGGCAGGGCTGGATGGATTGGGGAGTGGGTTGAGGGAGAGAGGAGAGGGCAGGGCTGGATGGATGGGGGAGTAGGGATGAGGGAAAGAAGAGGGGCAGGGCTGGATGGATGGAGGAGTGGGGTGAAGGAGAGAAGAGAGGGTAGGGCTGGATGGATGGAGGAGGGGGGTGCGGGAGAGAAGAGGGGGCAGGGCTGGATGGATGGGGGAGTGTGGTGAGGGAGAGAAGAGGGGCAGGGCATGATGGATGGGAGAGTGGGGTGAGGGAAAGAGTAGGAGGCAGGGCTAGATGGATGGGGGAGTGGGATTAGGAAGAATGGAGGGAGGAGGGGGGTAAGGGAGAGAAGAGAGGGCAGGGCTGGATGGATAGGGGAATGGGTTGAGGGAGAGAAGAGTGGGCAGGGATGAATGGATGAGGGAGTGGGGCTAGATAGAGAAGAGTGAGCAGATGTGGATGGATGGGGGAGTGGGGTGAGGGAGAGGAGGTGGCAGGCTTGGTTGGATGGGGGAGTGGGGTGAGGGAGAGAAGAGGGGGCAGGACTGGATGGATGGGGAAGGGCGGTGAGGGAGAGAAAAGGGGGCAGGGCTGGTTGGATGGGGGAGTGGGGTGAGGAAGAGAAAAGTGGGCAGGGCTGGATGGATGGGGGAAAGTGGTGAGGGAGAGAGGAAGGGACAGGGCTGGATTGATGGCGGAGGGGGGGAGGGAGAGAAGAGGGGGTAGGGCTGGATGTATGGAGAAGGGGGGTGAGGGAGAGAGTAGGTGGCTAAGCTGGATGGATGGAGGAGGGGGGTTAGGGAGAGATAAGGGGGCAGGGCTTAATGGGGGAGGGGTGTGAGGGAGAGAAGAGGGGCCATGGTTTAATTGATGGGGGAGTGGGATGAGGGCAGGGCTGGATGGATGGAGGAATGGGGATGAGTGAGAATGGAGGGTGCAGGACTCAAGGGATTGGGGAGGGGAGTGAGGGAGAGAAGAGAGGGCAGGGCCGGATGGATGGGGGAGTGGGGTGAGAAAGAGAGGAGGGGGCAGGGCTGGTTCTATAGAGGAGTGGGGTGAGGGAGAAAGGAAGGGGCAGGGCTGGATGTATGGGGGATTGGGATGAGGGAGAGAAAAGGGGGAAGGGCTGGATGGATGGGGGAGTAGGATGAGGGAGAGAGGAGGGGGAGGGGCTGGATGAATGGGGGAGGGGGGAGGGAAAGAAGAGAGGGTAGGGATGGATGGTTAGGTGAGGGGAGGAGGGAGAGAGGAAGGGGCAGGGCTTGATGGATGGGGGAGTGGGATGAGGGAGAAAATAGAGGGTAGGCTGGATGGATGGGGGAGTGGGGTGAGGTAGATAGGAGGGAGCAAGGCTTGATGGATAGGGGAGTGGGGTGAAGGAGAGTAGAGACGGCAGGGCTGGATGGATGGCGGAGTAGGGTGAGGGAGAGAAGTGGGGGAAGGGCTGGATGGATGGGGAAGGGGGGTGAGGGAAATAAGAGAGGGCAAAGCTGGATGGATGGGAGAGTGGGGTGAAGGAAAGAAGAAGGGGCAGGTCTGGATGGATGGGGGAGTGGGGTAAGGGAGAGAAGAGGGTGCAGGGCATGATGGATGGGGGAGTGGGGTGAGGGAGAGAGGAGGGGGCAGGGCTGGATGGATGGTGGAGTGGGGTGAAAGATAATAGAGGAGGCGGGACTGGATGGATACGTGAGGGGAGTAAGGGAGAGAAGAGAGGGCAGGGCTGGATGGATAGGGGAATGGGGTGAGGGAAAGAAGAAGAGGCAGTTCTGGATGGAAGGGGAAGTGAGGTGAGGGAGAGAAAAGGGGGCAGGGCTGGATGGATGGAGGAGTAGGGTTAGGGAGAAAGGAGGGGGCAGGGCTGGATTGATGGGGGACTGGGGTGAGAGAGAGAAGAGTGGCCAGGGCTGGATTGATGGGGGAGTGGGATGAGGGAGAGAAGAGGGGGCAGGGCTGGACTGATGGGGTGAGTTGGGTCAGGAAGAAAGAAGGTGGAAGGCTGGTTGGATGGGGAAGTGGGGTGAGGGAGAGAAAAGGGGGCACTGCTTGATAGATGGGAGAGTTCGGTGAGGGAGAGAGGAGGGGGCAGGGTTGGATGGATTGTTGAGTGGGGTGAGGGAGAGAGGAGATGGCAGGGCTGGATGGATGGGGGAGGGGGGGAGAGAGAGAAGAGGGGGCAGGGCTGGATGGATTGGGGAGTGGGTTGAGGGAGAGAGGAGGGGGCAGGGCTGGATGGATGGGAGAGTGAGGTGAGGGAGAAGGGAAGGGGCAGGGCTAGATGGATGGGAGAGGGGGGGAGGGAGCAGGGCTGGATGGATGGGGGAGAGATAAGGGAGCAAGTCTAGATGGATTAGGGAGTGGGGTGAGGGAGAGAGGAGGTGGCAGGGATGGATGGATGGGGGAGTGTGATGAGGGAGGGAAGAGAGGGCAGGGCTGGATGGATGGGGGAGTGGGGTGAGGGAGAGAAGAGGGGGCAGGGCTTGATGGATTGGGGAGGGGGGTGAGGGAGAGATAAGGGAGCAAGGCTGGATGGATTAGGGAGTGGTGTGAGTGAAAGAAAAGGGGGAAGGGCTTGATGGATAGGGGAGTGGGGTGAGAGAGAGAAGAGAGGGCAGGGCAGGATTGATGGGGGAGTTGGGTGAGGTAGAGAGGAGGGAGCAAGGCTGGATGGATTAGGGAGTGGGGTGAGGGAGAGAGGAGGGGGAAGGGCTGGATAGATGGGGGAGTGGGGTGAGGGAGAGAAGAGGGTGTAGGACTGGATGGATAGGGGAGGGGGGTGAGGGAAAGAAGAGGGGGCAGGGTTGGATTAATTGGGGAGTGGGGTGAGGGAGAGAAGAAGGAGTAGTGCTGGATGGATGGGGGAGTGGGGTGAGGGAGAGAGGAGAGAGGAGGACTGGATGGATGGGGGAGTGGGTTGAGGGAGAGAAGAGGGGGGCAGAGCTGGATGGATGGGGGAGTGGGGTGAGGGAGAGAGGAGAGGGGAAGACTAGATGGATGGGGGAGTGGGGTGAGGGAGAGAGGAGGGGGCAGGGCTGGATTGATGGGGGAGGGGGGTGAAGGAGAGAAGATGGAGCAGGGCTTGATGGATGGGGGACTGGGGTAAGGGAGAGAAGAGGGGGCAGGGCTGGATTGATGGGGGAGTGGGTTGATGGAGAGAAGAGGGGGCAGGGGTGAATAGATGGGGGAGTGGTGTGAGAGAGAGATTAGGGGGGTAGGGCTGGATATATATAGGAGTGGGGTCAGGGAGAGAAGATGGGAGTGAAATGAGGGAGAGAGGAGGGGGCAGGGCTGGATGAATGGGAGAGTGGGGTGAGGGAGAGAGGAGGGGGCAAGGCTGGATTGATGGTGGAAGGGGGGGAAGGAGAGAAGAGGGATCAGGGCTGGATTGATGAGGGAGGTGGGTGAGGGAGAGATAAAGGAGCAAAGCTGGATGGATTAGGGAGTGGAGTGAGGGAGAGAGGAGGTGGCAGGGCTGGATGGATGAGGGAATAGGATGAGAGAGAGAAGATGGAGCAGGACTTGATGGATGGGGAAGGGGGTGAGGGAGAGAAGAGGGGCAGGGCTGGATGGATGGAGGAGTTGGATGAGGGAGAGAAGTGGGGGAAGGGCTGGATGGATGGGGGAGGGGGGTGAGGGAGCAAAGCTGGATGGATGGGAGAGTGGGGTGAAGGAAAGAAGAGAGGGCAGGAATGGATGGATGGGGGAGTGGGGTGAGGCAGAGAAGAAGGGGCAGGGCATGATGGATGGGGGAGTAGGGTGAGGGAGAGAGAAGATGGCAGCGCTTGATGGATGGGGGAGTGGGGTGAGAGAGAATGGAGGTGGCGGGACTGGATGGATGGGTGAAGGGAGTGAGGGAGAGAAGAAAGGGCAGGTCTGGATGGATAGGGGAATATTGTGAGGGAAAGAAGAAGAGGCAGTTCTGGATGGAAGTGGAAGTGGAGTGAGGGAGAGAAGAGGGGGCAGGGCTGGATGGATAGGGGAGTGGGATGAGGGAGAAAGAAAGGGAAAGGCTGGTTGGATGGGGGAGTGTGATGAGGGAGAGAAGAGGGGATAGGGCTGGAGGGATGGGGTAGTGTGGTGAGGGAGAGAGGAGGGGGCAGGGCTGGGTGGATGGGTTAGTGGGGTGAGGGAGAGAAGAGATGGCAGGGCTGGATGGATGGGGAGGGGGGAAAGAGAGAAGAGGGGGCAGGGCTGGATGGATTTGGGAGTTGGTTGAGGGAGAGAGGAGAGGGCAGGGCTGGATGGATGGGGGAGTAGGGATGAGGGAGAGAAGAGGGAGAGGGGCTGGATGGATGGGGGAGTGGGGTGAGGGAGAGAAAAGAAGGCAGGGCTGGATGGATGGGGGAGTGGGGTGAGGGAGAGAAGAGGGGCAGGGCTGGATGGATGGAGGAGTGGGGTGAAGGAGAGAAGAGAGAGCAGGGCTGGATGGATGGAGGAGGGGTGTGCGGGAGAGAAAAGGGGGAAGGGCTGGGTGGATTGGTGAGTGGGGTGAGGGAGAGAAGAGAGGGCAGAGCTGGATGGATGGGGGAGTGGGGTGAGGCAGAGAGAAAGGGGCAGGACTGGATGGATGGGGGAGTGGGATGAGGGAGAGAGGAGTTGGAAGGGTTGGATGGATTGGGGAGTGGGGTGAGGAAGAGATGAAGGGGGAGGACTGGATGGGTTGAAGTGTTAGGTGAGAGAGAGAGGAGTGGGCAGGGCTGGATGGATGGGGGAGGTGGGTGAGGGAGAGAAGAGGGGAGAGGGCTGAATGGATTAGGGAGTGGGGTGAGGGAGAGAAGAGTGGGCAGAGCTGGTCGGATGGGGGAGTGGGGTGAGGGATTGAGGAAGTGGCAGGGCTGGATGGATGCGGGAGTTGGGTGAGGGAGAGAAGAGGGGGCAGGGCTGGATGGATGGGGGAGTTGGTTGAGGGAGAGGGGAGAGGGCAGGGCTGGATGGAAAGGAGAGGGAGGGAGGGAGAGAGGAGTGGGCAGAGCTGGATGGATGGGGGAGGTGGGTGAGGAAGTGAAGAGGGGGCAAGACTGGAATGATGGGGGAGTAGGGTGAGGGAGAGAGGAGAGGGCTGGACTGGATGGATGTGGGAGTGGCGGGAGGAATAGAGGGGGCAGGACTGGATGGATGGAGTAGGGGGGTGACGGAGGGTGGAGGGGGCAGGGCTCAATGGATGGGGGAGTAGGGTGAGGGAGAGAAAAAATGGCAAGGTGGGATGGATGACTGAGTGGGATGAGGGAGAGAAGAGGGGGCTTGGCTTGATGGATGGGGGAGTGGGTTGACGGAGAGAGGAGGTGGCTGGGCTAGAGTGATGGGTGAGTGGGGTGAGGGTGAGATAAGGGATCAAGGCTAGATTGATTGGGAAGTGGGGTGAGGGAGAGAGGAGGTGGCAGGGCTAGATGGATGGGGGAGTGGGGTGAGGAAGAGAAGAGGGGGGAGGACTGGATGGATTGGTGTGTGGGGTGAGGGAGAGAAGAGAGGGCATAGCTTGATGGATGGGGGAGTGGGGTGAGGGATAGAAGAGGTAGCAGGGCTGGATGGATGGGCGAGTGGGGTGAGGGAGATAAGAGGGGGCAGGGCTGGATGGATGCGGGAGTGGGGTGAGGGAGAAAGGAGGGGGCAGGGCTGGATTGATGGGGGAGTGGGATGACGGAGAGAAGATGGGGGAGGATTAGATGGATGGGGGAGTGCGGTGAGGGAGAGAGGATGGGGCATGGCTGGATGGATGGAGGAGTGGGTTGAGGGGGAGAAGAGAGGCAGGGCTGGATGGATGGGGATGTAGGCTTTTGGAGAGAGGAGGGGGCAGAACTGGATGGATAAGGGAGGGGGGTGAGGGAGAGAAGAGGGGTCGGGGGCTGGGTGGTTTGGGGAGTTAGGTGATGGAGAGAAGAGAGGGAAGGGCTGGATGGATGTTGGAGTGGGGTGAGGAAGAGAAAAGGGGGCAGGGCTGGATGGATGGAGGAGTGGGTTGAGGGAGAGAAGATGGGGGAGGATTAGATGGATGGGGGAGTGCGGTGAGGGAGAGAGGATGGGGCAGGGCTGGATGGATGGAGGAGTGGGTTGAGGGGGAGAAGAGAGGCAGGGCTGGATGGATGGGGATGTAGGCTTTTGGAGAGAGGAGGGGGCAGAACTGGATGGATAAGGGAGGGGGGTGAGGGAGAGAAGAGGGGTCGGGGGCTGGGTGGTTTGGGGAGTTGGGTGAGGGAGAGAAGAGAGGGCAGGGCTGGATGGATGTTGGAGTGGGGTGAGGGAGAGAAAAGGGGGCATTGCTGGATGGATGGGGGAGTTGGTTGAGGGAGAGTAGAGGTGGCAGGGCTGGATAGATTGGGGAGTGCGCTGAAGGAGAGAGGAGGGAGTAGGGCTGGATGGATGGGGGAGGTGGGGATGGAGAAAAGAGGGGGCAGGGTAGGTTTTATGGGGGAGGGGGTAGAGGGAGGGAAGAGGGGGCAGGGCTGGATGGATGTGGGAGAGGGGAGAGGGAGAGAAGAGGGGGCAAGGCTGGATGGATAGGGGAGTTGGGTGAAGGAGAGAAGAGGGGGCAGAGCTTGATGGATGGGGGAGTGGGGTGAGGGATAGAGGAGGAGGCAGGGCTTGATTGATGGGGTAGTGGGGTGAGGGGTCAGGACTGGATAGATGTGGGAGTGGGGTGAGGGAGAGAAAATGGGGCAGGGCTGGATAGATTGGGGAGGGGAGTGAGGGAGAGAAGAGCGTCAGAGCTGGATTGATGGAGGAATGGGGTGAGGGAGAGTAGAGGTGGCAGGGCTGGATGGATGGAGGAGTGGTGTGAGGAAGAGAGGAGGGGACAGGACTGGATGGTTGGTGGAGTGGGGTGAGGGAGAGAAGAGGGGGCAGGGCATGATGAAGTGGGGATTCGGGTGGGGGAGAGAGGAGAGGGGAGGACTGGATGGATGGGGGAGTGGGGTGAGGGAGAGAGGAGGGGGCAGGACAGGATGGTTGGGGGAGTGGGGTGATAGAGAGAAGAGGGGGCAGGGCTGGATGGATAGGGGAGGGTAGTGAGGGAGAGAAGAGGGGGCAAGGCTGAATGGATTCGGGAGTGGGATGAGGGAGAGAATAGGGGGCAGGATTGGATGGATGGGGCAGTTGGGTGAGGGAGACAGGAGGGGGCAGGGCTGGATGGATGGGAGACTTGTGTGATGGAGAGATGAGGGGTCAGAACTGGTTGGATTGGGGTGTGGGAGAGAGGAGGGAGCAGGGCTGAATGGATGGTGGAGTAGGGTGAGGGAGAGAATAGGGAGAAGGGCTGGACTGATGGGAGAGAGGAGGGGGTAGGGCTGGATGGATGTGAGAGTGGTATGAGGGGGAGAGGAGGGGTGTGAGTGAGCGAAGACGGAGCCGGGCTGGATGAATGGGGGAGTAAGATGAGGGCGATAAGAGAGGGATTGATGGATGTGGAAGTGGGGTGAGGGAGAGAAGAGGGGGCAGAGCTTGATCGATGTGGGAGTGAGGTGAGGGAGATAGGAGGGGGCAGGACTGGATGGATGAGGTAGGGGGTTGACGGAGAGTGGATGGGGCAGGGCTCGATGAATGGGGGAGTAGGGTGAGAGAAAGAAAAGGAGCAGGGCTGGATGGATGGGTGAGTGGGATGAGGGAGAGAAAAGGGGGCAGGGCTGGATGGATGGGGGAGTGGTTTGACGGAGGGAGGAGGTGGCAGGGCTGGTTGGATGTGGGAGTGGTGTGAGGGATAGAGGAGTGAGCAGGGCTGGATGGATAAGGCAGAGGAGTAAGGGAGAGAAGAGGGGGCAGGGCTGGATGGATTGGGGAGTCCGGTGGGGGAGAAAAGAGAGGTCAGGTCTGGATGGATGGGGGAGTGGGGTAAGGGAGAGAAGAGGGGGCAGGGCTGGATGGATGGAGAGGGGGGGAGGGAGAGAAGATGGGGCAGGTCTGGAAGGAGTGGAGAGGGGGGAAGGGAGAGAAGAGAGGGCAGGGCTGGATGGATGGGGGAGGGGGTTGAGGGAGAGAAGAGGGGGCAAGGGAGTGAGGGAGAGAAGAGGGGGCAGGGCGGAAAGGATGGGGGAGTGTGTTGAGGGAGAGAAGAGTGGTCAGGATTTGATGGATGGAGGAGTGGGGTGAGGGAGAGAGGAGGGGACAGGGCTGGATGGATGTGGGAGAGGGGTGAGGGAGATAGGAGGGGGCAGGACTGGATGGATGGGGGTGTGGGTGGAAGGAAAGAAAAGCTGAAGGGGCTAGATGAATGGGGGAGTGGGGTGAGGGAGAGAAGAAGGGGCAGGGCTAGATGGATGGGGGATTGGGGTGAGGGAGAGGGGAGGGGGCAGGGCTGGATGGATGGGCGAGTGGGGTGAAGGAGAGAAAATGGGGCAGGGGTCGATTGATGGGGGAGTGGGTTGTGTGAGTGAAGAGGGGGCAGGGCTGGACGGATGGGGGATTGGGGTGAGGGAGAGAGGAAGGGGCAGGGCTGGATAGATGGGGGAGTGGAGTGAGGGAGAGAAGATGGGGCAGGGCTGGATGGATTGGGAGGGAGGGAGGGAGAGAAGAGGGGGCAGTGTTGGATGGATGGGGGAGGGAGATAAGGGAGACAAGAGGGTGCAAGGCTGGATTGATGGGAGAGTGAAGTGAAGGAGAGAAGAGGGGGCAGGGCTTGATGGATTGGGAGTGGGTTGAGGGAGAGAAGTGGGGGCAGGACTAGATGGATGGGGGCGTGGATTGAGGGAGAGAGGAGTGGGCAGGGCTGGATGGATGGGGGAGGGGGATGCCAGAGAGAAGAGCGAGCAGGGCTAGGTGGATTGGGGAGTGGGGTCAGGGAGAGAAGAGAGGGCAGGGCATGATGTATGGGGAAGTGGGGTGATGGAGAAAGGAGGGGATAGGGCTGGATGGATGGGGGAGTTGGATGAGGGAGAGAAGAGGGGGCAGGGTTTGATGGATTGAAGAGTGGGATGAGGGAGAGAAGAGGGAGCAGGGCTGGATAGATGTGGGAGTGGGGTGAGGGAGAGAAGATGGGAGTGGGTTGAGGGAGAGAGGACGGGGTAGGGCTGGATGAATGGGGGAGTGGGTTGAGGGAGAGAGGAGGAGGCAGGGCTGGATGCATGGGGGAGTAGGGTGAGGGAGAGAGGAGATGGCAGGGCTGGATAGATAGGGGAGCAGGGGGAGAGAGAGAAGAGGGGGAAGGGCTGGATGGATGGGGGAGTGGGGTGTGGGAGAGAGGAGAGGGCACGGTTAGATGGATGAAGGAGTGGGGTGAGGGAGTGAAAAGGGGGAAGGGCTGGATGGATGGGGGAGTGGGGTGAGGGAGAGAAGAGGGGGCAGGGCTGGATGGATGGGGAGTGGGGTGAGAGAGAGAAGAGGGGGCAGGGATGGATGGATGGGGGAGTGGGGAGTGGGAGAAAAGAGGGGGCAGGGCTGGATGGATGGGGGAGTGGGGTGAGGGAGAGAAAAAGGTGAAGGTCTGGATGGATGGGGGAGTGGGGTGAGGGAGAGAGGAGGGGGCTGGGCAGGA
The DNA here is from genome assembly GCA_029783475.1 of Metacarcinus magister. Taxonomy (NCBI): domain Eukaryota; kingdom Metazoa; phylum Arthropoda; class Malacostraca; order Decapoda; family Cancridae; genus Metacarcinus; species Metacarcinus magister. The sequence goes on from JAPQNM010000018.1 coordinate 22,179,971, forward strand.
GGGATGGGAGAGTGGTGTGAGGGAAAGTGGAGGGGGAAGGGCTTGATGGAGTGGGGAGTGGGGTGAGGGAGGTAAGAGGGGGCAGGGCTGGATGGATGGGTGAGTGATATGAGGGAGAGAAGAGGGGGCAGGGCTAGATGGATGGAGGAGTGGGGTGAGGGAGAGAAGAGGGGGCAGGGCTGGATGGATGTGAGAGTGGCGTGAGGGAGTGAGAAGGGGGCAGGACTGGATGGATGGGGTAGAGGGGTGACGGAGACTGGAGGGGGCAGGGCTCGATGTATGGGAGAGTGGGTAGAGGGAGAGAAAAAGGGGCAGGGTGGGATGGATGGGTGATTGGGATGAGGTAGAGAAGAGGGAACTGGGCTGGATGGATGGGGGAGTGGATTGACGGAGAGAGGACGTGGCAGGGCTGGATGGATGGGGGAGTAAAGTGAGGGAGATATAAGTGAGCAAGGATGGATGGATGGGGAAGTGGGGTGAGGGAGAGAGGAAGTGGCAGGGCTAGATGGATTGGGGAGTTGGGTGAGAATGAGAAGAGGGGGCAGGACTGGATGGATGGGGGTGTGGGGTGATGGAGAGAGTAGTTGGTAGGGCTGGATTGATTGGGGAGTGGGATGAGGGAGAGAAGAGAGGTCAGAGCTGGATGGATGGGGGAGTGGGGTGGGGGAGAGAGTAAGGGGCAGGGCTAGATGGATGGGGGAGTGCGGTGAGGGAGAAAGGAGGTGGCAGGACTGGATCGATGGGGGATGGGAATGAGGGAGAGAAGAGGGAGCAGGGCTTGATGGAATGGGGTTTGGGATGAGGGAGAGAAGAGAGGGCAGAGCTGTTTGGATGGGAGAGTGGGGTGAGGGAGAGAGGAAGGGGCAGGGCTGGATGGATGGGGGAGTAGGTTAAGGGAGAGAGGAGGGGGCAGGGCTGGATGGATAGGGGATAGGAATGAGGGAGAGAAGAGGGAGCAGGGCTGGATGGATGGGGGAGTGGGGTGAGGGAGAGAGGATGGGGCAGGGCTTGATGGATGACGGAGTTGGGTGAGGGAGAGAAAAGTGGGTAAGGCTGGATGGATGGGTGTGTGGGATGAGTGAGAGAAGAGGGGGCAGGGCTGGATGGATGGGTAGGGGGGTGAGGGAGAGAAGAGGGGGCAGGGCTTGATATATGGGGGAGTGGGTAGACGGAAAGAGGAGGTGGCAGGGCTGGACTGATTGGGGAGTGGGGTGAATGAGAGAAGAGGGGGCAGGGCTGGATGGATGGGTAGGGGGGTGAGGGAGAGAAGAGGGGGCAAGACTGGATGGAAGGGGGAGTCGGGTAAGGGAGAGAAGAGGGGGCAGAGCTGGATGGATGGGGGAGGGGGGTGAGGGAGAGAAGAGGGGGCAGGGCTGGATGGATGGGAGAGGGGGGTGAGGGAGAGAAGATGGGGTACTTCTGGATGGATGGGGGAGTGGGGTTAGGGAAGGCTTGATAGATCGGGGAGTGGGGTGAGGGAGAAAGGAGGGGGCAGGGCTTTATGGATTGGGTAGTGGGATGAGGGAGAGATAAGGAGGCAGGGCTAGATAAATGGGGGAGGGGATGAGGGAGAGAAGAGGAGCAGGGCTGGATGGATGGAGGAGGTGGGGTGAGGCAGAGAAAAGTGGGCAAGGCTGGATGGATGGGGTGGGGGGTGAGGGAGAGAAGAGGTGCAGGGCTGGTTGGATGGGGGAGTGGGACGAGGGAGAGAAGAGGGGGCAGGGCTGGTTGGATTGAGGAGGGAGGTGAGGGAGAGAAGAGGGGGCAAGACTGGATGGATAGTGGGAGTTGGGTGAGGGAGAGAAGAGGGGGCAGGGCTTTATGGATGGGGGAGTGTGGTGAGGGAGAGAGAAGATGGCAGGGCTGGATTGATGGGGGAGTGGGATGAGGGAGAATGGAGGGGGCAGTACTGGATGGATGGGGAAGTGGGGTGAGGGAGAAAGGAGGAGGCAGGGCTGGATGGATGGGGGAGGGGTGTGAGGGACAGAAGAGGGGAGCAGGGCTGGATGGATTGGGGAGTGGGGTGAGGGAGAGAATAGAGGGCAGAGCTGGATGGATGGGGGAGTGGGGTGAGGCAGAGAGAAAGGGGCAGGGTTGGATGGATGGGGGAGTGGGGTGAGGGAGAGAGGAGGTGGAAGGGTTGGATGGATGGGGGAGTGGGGTGAGGAAGAGAGGAGGGGGGAGGACTGGATGGGTGGAGGTGGAGGTGGAGAGAGAGAGGAGTGGGCAGGGCTGGATGGATGGGGGAGGGGGGTGAGGGAGAGAAGAGGGGAGAGGGCTGAATGGATTAGGGAGTGGGGTGAGGGAGAGAAGAGTGGGCAGGGCTGGTCGGATGGGGGAGTGGGGTGAGGGAGTGAGGAAGTGGCAGGGCTGGATGGATGCGGGAGTTGGGTGAGGGAGAGAAGAGGGGGCAGGGCTGGATGGATGGGGGAGTTGGTTGAGGGAGAGGGGAGAGGGCAGGGCTGGATGGATAGGGGAGGGGGGGTGGGAAAGAAGAGTGGGCAGAGCTGGATGGATGGGTGGGAGGGGGGTGAGGCAGTGAAGAGGGGGCAAGACTGGAATGATGGGGGAGTAGGGTGAGGGAGAGAGGAGGGGGCTGGACTGGATGGATGTGGGAGTGGCGGGAGGAATAGAGGGGGCAGGACTGGATGGATGGAGTAGGGGGGTGACGGAGGTGGAGGGGGCAGGGCTCAATGGATGGGGGAGTAGGGTGAGGGAGAGAAAAAGTGGCAAGGTGGGATGGATGGCTGAGTGGGATGAGGGAGAGAAGAGGGGGCTGGGCTGGATGGATGGGGGAGTGTGTTGACGGAGAGAGGAGGTGGCAGGGCTGGAGGGATGGGTGAGTGGGGTGAGGGGGAGATAAGGGATCAAGGCTAGATTGATTGGGAAGTGGGGTGAGGGAGAGAGGAGGTGGCAGGGCTGGATGGATGGGGTGAGTGGGGTGAGGAAGAGAAGAGGGGGGAGGACTGGATGGATTGGTGTGTGGGGTGAGGGAGAGAAGAGAGGGCATAGCTGGATGGATGGGGGAGGGTGGTGAGGGAGAAAGGAAGGGGTAGGGCTGGATGCATGGGGGAGTGGGGTGAGGGAGAGAAGAGGGGGCAGGGCTGGATGGATGGGCGAGTGGGGTGAGGGAGATAAGAGGGGGCAGGGCTGGATTGATGCGGGAGTGGGGTGAGGGAGAAAGGAGGGGGCAGGGCTGGATTGATGGGGGAGTGGGATGAGGGAGAGAAAAGAGGGCAGGGCTGGATAGATGGGGGAGGGGGGTGAGGGAGAGAAGAGGAACAGGGCTGGATGGATGGAGGAATGAGGTGAGGGAGACAAGAGGGGGCAGGGCTGGATGGATGGGGAAGTGAGGTGACGGAGAGAAAAGGGGGCAGGCCTTGATGGTTGGGGGAGTAGGGTGAGAGAGAGAAGAGATGGCGGGGCTGGATTGATAGGGGAGGGTGGTGAGGGAGAGAAGAGGGGGCAAGGCTGAATGGATTGGGGAGTGGGATGAGGGAGAGAATAGGGGGCAGGATGGATGGGCTGGGAGAGAAGATGGATGGGGGATTGCGGTGAGGGAGAGAGGATGGGGCATGGCTGGATGGATGGGCGAGTGGGTTGAGGGGGAGAAGAGAGGCAGGGACTGGATTGATGGGGATGTAGGCTTTTGGAGAGAGGAAGGGGCAGAACTGGATGGATAAGGGAGGGGGTGAGGGAGAGAAGAGGGGGCAGGGCTGGGTGGTTTGGGGAATTGGTGAGGGAGAGAAGAGAGGGCAGGGCTGGATGGATGTTGGAGTGGGGTGAGGGAGAGAAAAGGGGGCAGGGCTGGATGGATGGGGGAGTGGGTTGAGGGAGAGAGAAGGGGGCAGGACAGGATGGTTGGGGGAGTGGGGTGG
>JAPQNM010000018.1:22183948-22201448 GCA_029783475.1 Metacarcinus magister
CCCCATCCATCCAGCCCTGCCCCCTCCTCTCTCCCTCACCCCACTCCCCTATTCATCAAGCCCTGTCCCCTCCTCTCTCCCTCAACCCACTCCCATCTTCTCTCCCTCACCCGAGTCCCACATCTATCCAGCCCTACCCCCTACTATCTCCCTCACCCCACTCTCCCCATCCATCCAGCCCTGCCCCCTCTTCTCTCCCATCAACCCCACTTCCCCCATCCATCCAGCCCTGCCCCCTCATCTCTCCCTCACCCCAGTCCCCCAACCATCAATCCCTGCTCCATCTTCTCTCCCTCACCCCCCTCCCTATCAATCCAGCCCTGCTCCTCCTCTCTCCCTCAACCCATTCACTCATCCATCTAGTCTTCCCCTCTCTTCTCTCCCTCATCCCCACTCCCCGATCCATCCAGCTCTGCCCCTCCTCTCTCCCTCATCCCACTCCCCCATCCATCCAGTCCTCCCTCTCCTCTCTCCTTCACCCCAACTCCCCCATCCATCCAGCTCTACTCCCTCTTCTCTCCCTCACCCTACTACCCAATCAATCCAACCCTGCCCCCTCTTCTTTCCCTCACTCCCCTCCCCTATCCATCCCGTCCTACACCCTCCTCTCTCCCTCACCCGACTCCCCTATCCATCCAACCTTGCCCTCTTATCTCTCCCTCACCCCACACCCCCATCTATCCAGCCCTGCCCCCTCCTCTCTCCCTCATCCCACTCCCTAATCCATCCAGCCTTGCTCCCTCTTCTCTACCTCACCCAACTCCCCCATCCATCCTGCCCTGCACTCTCTTCTCTCCCTCACCCCAACTCCCCCATCCATCAAGCCCTGTCCCCTCTTCTCTCCCTCACCCCACTCCCTAATCCATCCAGCCTTGCTCCCTCCTCTCTAACTCACCCAACTCCCCCATCCATCCAGCCCTGCCCTCTCTTCTCTCCCTCACCCCACTCCCCCATCCATCAAGCCCTGACCTCTCTTCTCTCCCTCATCTCACTCCACCATCCAACAATCACTGCCCCCTCTTCTCTCCCTCATCCCCCTCCCCCATCCATGAATCCCTGCCCCATTATCTCTCCCTAACCCCCCTCCTCCATCCATCCAACCTTGCCCCCTCCTCTCTTCTTCTACCCCCTCCCCCATCCATCCAGCCCTACCAACTCTTCTCTCCCTCCCCCCCTCCCCTATCCCTCCAGTCCTGCCCTTTCTTCTCTCCCTCACCCCCCTCCCCCATCCATCCAGCCCTGTCCCCTCTTCTCTCCCTCCCCCCCACCCCACTCCATCCAGCCCTGCCCCATCTTCTCTCCCTCACCCAACTTCCCCATCCATCCAGCCCTGCCTTCTTTTCTCTCCCTCAAACCCCTCCCCCATCCATCCAGCCCTGCCCCCTCTTCTCTCCCTCACCCCATTCAACCATCCATCGAGTCCTGCCACCTCCTCTCTCCCTCACCCCACTTCCCAATCCATCCAGTCTTCCCCTCTCCTCTCTCCCTCACCCCACTCCCCCTTTCCATCCTGCTCTGCCCCCTTTTCTCTCCCTCAACCCAATCCCCATCCATCCAGTCCTCCCCTCTTCTCTCTCCCTCACCCCACTCCCCCATCCATTCACCTCTGCCCCCTCTTCTCTCCATCAACCCACTTCCCCATCCATCCAGCCCTGCCACCTCCTCTCTCTCTCACCCCACTCCCCCATTCCATCCAGTCTTGCGCCTTTATTTCTCCCTCACTCCACTCCCTCATCCATCCTGCTCTGCTCCCTTTTCTCTCCCTCAAACCCATCCCCATCCATCCAGCCCTGCCTCTCTTCTGTTCCTCATCCCACTCCCCCATCCATGCAGCATTAACCCCTCTTCTCTCCCTAACCCCCCTCCACCATCCATCCAGCCCTTCCCCCTATTCTTTTCCTCACCCCACTCCCCCATCTATCCAAACCAGCCACCTCCTCTCTCTCACCCCACTCCCCCATCTATCCACATCTGCTATATTTTCTCTCCCTCACCCCACTCCCCCATCCATCCAGCCCTTCCCACTCTTCTCTCCCTCACTCCACTCCCCCATCCATCCAGCCCTTCCCCCTCCTCTCTTGCTCACCCCACTCCTCTATCCATCCAGCTCTGCCCCTTCTTCTCTCTCTCACCACACTCCCCCATCCATCCAGCCCTGCCCCTTCTTCTCTCCCTCACCCCATTCCCCTATCCATCCAGCCCTGCCCCCTCTTCTCTCCTTTACCCCCCTCCCCTATCCATCCAGCACTGCCCCCTCCTCTCTCCCTCACACCACTCCACCATCTATCATGCCCTGCCCCCTCTTCTCTCCCTCACCCCACTCCCCCATCCATCCAGCCCTGCCCCCTCTTCTCTCACTCACCCCCCTCTCCCATCCATCCAGCCATACCCCCTCTTCTCTCACTCACCTCCCTCACCTATCCATCCAGCCCTGCCCCCCTTCTCTGCCTCATCCCCCTCCCCCATTCATCCAACGCTGCCCCCTTTTCTCTCCCTCACCCCACTCCCCCATCCATCCAGTCATGCCCCCTCTTCACTCCTTACTCCCACTCCCCCATCCATCCAGCCCTGCCACCTCCTCTCTCCCTCACCCTACTCCCTAATCAATCCAGCGTTGCTCCCTTATCTCTCCCTCACACCCCTCCGCCATCCATCTAGCCCTGCTCCCTCTTCTCTCTCTCCCCCCCTACCCCATCCATCCAGCCGTGCCATTTCCTCTCTCCCTCATCCCACTCCCCCATCTATCCAGCCCTGCCCCCTCCTCTCTCCCTCACCCTACTTCCCCATCCATCCAGCGCTGCCCTCTCTTCTCTCTCCCCCCTCTCCCCCATCAATCCAGTCCTGCCATCTCCTCTCTCCCTCACCCTACTCCTCCATCCATCCAGTCCTGCCCCCTCCTCTCTCCCTTACCCCACTACCCCATCCATCCAGCCCTGCCCCCTTTTTTCTCATTCACCCCACTCCCCCATCCATCCAACCCTGCCCTCTCTTCTCTCCCTCACTCCACTCCATCATCCATCCAGCCCTTCCCCCTTTTCACTCCCTAACCCCACTCCTTCATCCATCTAGCCCTGCCTTCTCCTCTCTCCCACACCCCGCTCCCCAATCCATCCAGCCCCGCACACTCTTCTCTCTCTCCCCCCCCTCACCAATCCATCCAGCCCTTCCATCTCCTCTCTCCCTCACCCTACTCCCCCATCCATCCAGCCCTGTCGTCTCTTCTCTCCCTCACCCCATTCCCCCATTCATCAAGCCTTGCTCCCTCCTCTCTACCTCACCCCACTCCCCCATCCATCCAGCTTACCCTCTCTTCTGTCCCTCACCCCACTCCCCCATCCATCAAGCCCTGACCCCTCTTCTCTCCTTCACCCCCTTCCCCCATCCATCAAGCCCTGCCCCCTCCTCTCTCCCTCCTCCCCTCACCTATCAATCCATCCCTACCCCCTCTTCTTTCCCTCCCCCCTCTCCCATTCATCAAGCCCTGCCCCCTCCTCTCTCCCTCATCCTACTCCCCCATCCATACAGCCCTGCCCCCTTTTTTCTCCCTCACCCCTTTCGTCCATCCATCCAGTCCTGCACCCTCCTCTCTCCCTCAACCCACTCCCCCACCCATCCAGACCTGCCCCTTCTTCTGTCCCTCATCCCACACCTCCATCCCCTATACCCCGCCCCCTCTTATCTTCCTCACACCACTCCCCCATCCATCCTGCCCTGCCTCCTTTTCTCTCCCTTACCCCCCTCCACCATCCACCCAGCCCTTCCCCCTCCTCTCTTCCTCACCCCACTCCCACCTCCATCATGCCCTGCCCCCTCTTCCCTCCCTCACCCTACTCCTTCATCCATCCAGCCTTGCCCCCTCTTCTCTCCCTCACCCCACTCCCCCATCCATCTAGCCCTGCCCCCTCCTCTCTCTCTCATCCTACTCCCACATCCATCATGCCCTGCCCCCTCTTCTCTCCCTCACCCCACTCCCTCATCCATTCAGTCCTGCCGCCTCTTCTCTCCCTCAACCCCCTCCCTCATCCATCCAGCTCTGCCCCCTCTTCTCTCACTCATCCCACTCCCTCATCCATCCAGCCCTGTTCCCTCCTCTCTCCCTCACCCCATTTCCCAATCCATCCAGACCTGCCCCCTCTTCTCTCCCTCACCCCACTCCCCCATCATTCAAGCTCGGCCCCTCTTCTCTCCCTCACCCCACTCCCCCATCCAACTAAGCCTGCCACCTCGTCTCCCTCACCCCACTCCCTAATCCATCTTGCCTTCCTCCCTTATCTCTCCCTCATCCCTCTCCCACATCCATCCAGCCCATCTCTATCTTCTTTCTCTTTCCCCCTCCCCCATCCATCCAGCCCTGCCCCTTCCTCTCTCCCTATCCCAACTCCCCAATCCATCCAGCCCTGCCCCCTCCTCTCTCCCTCAACACACTTCCCAATCCATCCAGCCCTGCCCCCTCTTCTCCCTCTCCCCCTCCTCCCCCATCCATCGAGCCCTGCAATCTCCTCTTTCCCTCACTCCACTCACCCATCCATCCAACACTTCCCCCTCCTCTCTCCCTCACCGCACTCCCCCATCCATCCAGCCGTGCCCCCTTTTCTCTCCCCCATCCAACCAGCCTTCCCCCTTCTTTCTCCCTCACCCCACTCCCCCATCAATCCCGCCCTGCCCCCTCCTCTCTCGCTCACCCCCACTCCTCCATCCATCCAGCCCTGCCCCCTCTTCTCTCCCTCACTCCACTTCCCCTTCCATCCAGAACTGCCTCTTCTTCTCCTCCATCCAATCAGCCCTGCCCCCTCTTCTCTCACTCATCACACTCCCCCATCAATTCAGCCCTGGCCACTCTTCTCTCTCCGTGTTCGCTCGCTCACCCCCCTCCTCACTCCCTCATACCACTCTCCCATCCATCCAGCCCTACCCCCTCCTCTCTCCCTCATCCCACTCTCCCATCCATCCAGCCCTTCTCACTATTCTCTCCCTCACTCTACTCCCCCATCCATTCTCTCTCCCACCCCCTCCCCAATCCATCCAGTCTACCCCCTCTCCCACACAGTCCATCCAGCCCTTCCCTCTCCTCTCTCCCTCACCCCACTGCCCATTCCATCCAATCCTGCCCCCTCTTCTCTCCCTCATCACACTCCCCAATCAATTCAGCTTTGCTCCCTCTTCTCTCCTTCACCACCCTCCCCTATCCATCCAGCCCTGCCCCCTCTTCTTTCTCTCACCCCACTCCCCCAACCAACCAATCCTGCCCGCTCCTCTCTCCCTCACCCCACTCCCCCATCCATCCAGTCCTCCCTTCTCCTCTCTCCCCCACCCGGCTCCCCCCTCCATCATGCCCTGCCCCCTCTTCTCTCCCTCACCCCACTCCCCCAACCATCCAGTCCTGCCCCCTCCTCTCTCCCTCGCACCACTCCCCCATCCATCGAGCCCTGCCACCTCTACTCTCCCTCACCCCACTCCTCCATCATACCAGCTCTGCCCCTCTTCTTTCCCTCACCCCCCTCACCAATCTATCCAGCCCTGCCCCATTTTCTCTCCCTCACCCCACTCCCACATCTATCCAGTCATGACTCCTCACCCCACTACCCCATCCATCAAGCCCTGCCTCTTCCTCTCTCCCTCACCCCACTCCCCCATCCATCAAGCTCTGCCCCCTCTTCTCTCCTACACCAAATTCCCCCATCCATCCAGCCCTGCCCCCTCTCCTCTCCCTCACCCCTCTCCCACGTCAATTCAGCCCTAACCCCTCTTCTCTCCCTCTACCCCCTACCCCATAACACAAACCCTGCCCCCTCTTCTCTCCATCCCCACTTCCCCCATCCATCCAGCCCTGCCCCCTCCTCTCTCTTTCAGCCAACTTCCCCATCCATCCAGCCCTGCCCCCTCTACTCTCCCTCAACCCACTCCCTCATCCATCCAGCCCTGCCCCCTTTTCTCTCCCTCACCCCACTCCAACATCCATCCAGCCCTGCCCTCTCTTCTCTCCCTCACCCCACTCCCCAATCCACCCAGCCCTGCCCCCTCTTCTCTCCCTCACCCTCCTCCCTTATCCATCCAGCCCTGCCCCCTCCTCTCTCCAAAAGCCTACATCCCCATCCATCCAGCCCTGCCCCTCTTCTCTCCCTATACCCACTTCCCCATCCATCCAGCCATGCCCCATCCACTACCCCTAACCCCACTCCCCCATCCATCTAATCCTGCCCCCTCTTCTCTCCCTCATCCCACTCCCCAATCAATCCAGCCCTACCCCCTCTTCTCTCCTTCACCCCCCTCCCCTATCCATCCAACCCTGCCCCCTCTTCTCCCTACCACTCTACTCCCCCAACCATCAAGGCCTGCCCCCTTTTCTGTCCCTCACCCCACTCCAACATCCATCAAGCCCTGCCTCTTCTCTCCCTCACCCCAACCCCACATCCACCCAGCCCTGCCCCCTCTTCTCTACCTCACCCCGACTCCCATCCATCCAGCCCTGCCACCACCTCTCTCCCTCAGCCCACATCCCCATCCATCTAGCCCTGCCCCCCCTTCTCTCCCTCACCCCAACCCCACATCCAACAAGCCCTGCCCCTTCTTCTCTCCCTCAACCACCTCCCCCATCCATCCACACCTGCCCCCTCCTCTCTCCTTCACTTCACTCCCCCATCCATCCAGTCCTGCCCCCTCTTAACTTCCTCACCCTACTCCCCTATCCATCAAGCCCTGCCACCTCCTCTCTCCCTCACCACACTTCCCCATCCATCCAGCCCTGCCCCCTCTCTCCCCTCACCTCACTCCTCCATCCATCCAGCCCTGTTCCTCTTCTCTCCCTCACCCCCCATCCCCATCTATCCAGCCCTGCCCTCTTTTCTCTCCCTCATCCCACTCCCCACATCAATCCAGCCCTTGCCCACTTCTTTCTCCCTCACCCCACTCCCGCATCCATCCAGCCCTGCCCCCTCTTATCTCCCTCACCCCACTCGCCCATCCATCCAGCCCTGCCCCTCTTCTCTCCCTCACCCCACTCCCCCATGCATCCAGCCCTGCCCCTTCCTCTCTCCCTCACCCCCCTCCCCCATCCATGCAGCTATGCCCTCTCTTCCTTCCCTCACCCCACACACCAATCCATCCAGTCCTCCCCCCTCTTCTCTTCCTCACCCCACTCCCGCATCCATCTAGCCCTACCACCTCCTCTCTCCCTTACCCCACTTCCCAATCCATCTAGCCTTGATCCCTTATCTCCCCCTCACCACACTCACCCATCCATCCAGCCCTGCCACCTCCTCTCTCCGTCAACCCCCTCCCCCATCCATCCAGCCCAGCCCCCTCTTCTACCCTCATCCCACTCACCATCCATCCACCCTGCCACTTTTTCTCTCCCTCACCCTACTCCCCCATCCATTGAGCCCTGCCCCCTCCACTCTCCGTCACCCCCCTACTCCATCCATCCTTCTCTCCTCTATTCCTCCCAGCCACTCCCACATCCATCCAGTCCAGCCCCCTCCTCTCTCCCTCACCCCACTCTCCCATCATTCCAGTCTTGCCCCATCTTCACTTCCTCACCCCACTCCCCCATCCATCCAGCTCTGCCCCACTCCTCTCTCCCTCCCCCCCTCCCCTATCCATCCAGCCCTGCACTCTCCCCTCTCCCTCAACCAACTCCCCCATCCATCCAGCCCTGCCCCCTCTTCTCTCCCTCACCCAACTCCCGCATCCATCCAGCCCTACCACTCCCCCATCTAACCAGCCTGCACACTCTTCTCTCCCTCACCCCACTCCCTAATCCATTCAGCCCTGCCCCCTCTTCTCTCCCTCACCCCCCTCCCCCATCCATCCAGCCCTGCCCACTCCTCTCTCTCTCTCACCCCACACCCCCACCCATCCAGTCCTACCCCCTCCTCTCTTCCTCACCCCACTCCCTCATCCATCCAACCCTTCCACCTCCTCTCTCCGTCACCCCACTCCCCTCATCCATCCAGCCCTGCCCCTTTCTCTCTGCCTCACCCCACTCCCCCATCCATCCAGCTCTGCCCTCTCTTCTCTCCCTCACCCCACTCCCGCAATCATCCAGCCCTGCCCCCTCTTCTCTCCCTCACACCCCTCCCCCATCCATCCAGCCCTGCCCCCTCCTTTCTCCCTCACCCCACTTCCCCATCCATCCAGTCCTGCCCCCTCCATTCTCCCTCACCTCACTACCCCCATCCATCCAGCCCTGCCATCTTCTCTCTCCCTCACCCCACTCCCCCATCCATAAAGCCCTGCCCCCTCTTCTCTCCCCTCACCCAACTCCCCCATCCATCCAGTCTTGCCCCCTCTTCTCTCCCTCACCTCCCTCCCCAATCCAACCAGCCCTGCCCCCTCTTCTCTCCCTCGTCCCACTCCCCCATCCATCCAGCCCTGCACCTCTTCTCTCCCTCACCCCCCACCCCATCCATCCAGCCTTGCCCACTTTTCTCTCCCTCACCCCACTCCTCCATCCATCCAGCCCTGCTCCTCTTCTCTCCCTCATTCCTCTCCCCCATCTATCTAGCCCTGCCTCCTTATCTCTCCCTCATCCCACTACCCCATTCATCCAGCCCTGCCTCCTATTTTCTCCCTCACCCCACTCCCCGATCCATCGAGCCCTCCCTAACCCCTTTCCCCCATCCATCCAGAACTACCCCATCTTCTCTCCCTCACCCCCCTCTCCCATCCATCCAGCCCTGCCCCCTCTTCTCTCTCTCACCCCACTCCTCCATCAATCCAGCCCTGCTACTCTTCTCTCCCTCACTCCCCTCCCCCATCTATCCAGCCCTGCCCCCTTTTCTCTCCCTCATTCCAGTCTCCCATCTATCCAGCCCTGCCCCCTCTTTTCTCCCTCACCCCCCTCCCCCATCCATCCAGCTCTGCCCCCTCTTCTCTCCCTTACCCCACTCCCCCTTCCATCCAGTCTTGCCCCCTCTTCTCTCCCTCACCTCCCTACCCATCCATCTAGTCCCTGCCCCCTCTTCTCTCCCTCATCCCACTCACCCATCCATCCAGCTCTGCCCCCTCTTACCTCCCTCACCCCACTCCCCCATCCATCCAGCCCTGCCCCCTCCTCTTTCCCTCACACCACTCTCCCATCCCTCCTGCCCGGCCCCCTCCTCTCTCCCTCACCCCACTCCCCCATCCATCCAGCCCTTCCCCCTTTTCTCTCCCTCACCCCACTCCCCCATCCATCCAGCCCTGCCCCCTCTTTTCTCCCACTCCCCACTCCCCCATCCATCCAGCCCTTCCCCCTCTTCTCTCCATCACCCTACTCCCCCATCCATTCAGCCCTGCCCCGTCTTCTCTCCCTCATACCACTCCTCCATCCATCTAGTCCTGCTCAACTTCTCTCCCTCACCCCCCTACCCCATCTATCCAGCCCTGCCCCCTTTTCTCTCCCTCACCCCACTCCCCCATCCATCCAGCCCTGCCCCCTCCTCTCTCCCATCATCCCACTTCCCCCATCCATCCAGCCCTGCACCCTCTTTTCTCCCTCACCCCACTCCCCCATCCATCCAGCCATGCCCCATTTTCTCTCCCTCATCCCACTCCCCAATCCATCCAGCCCTGCTTCCTTTTCTCTCTCTCACCCCACACCCCCATATATCCAGTCCTGCCCACTTCTCTCTCCTTCACACCACTCCCCCATCCATCCATCCAGTCCTGTCTCCTCCTCTCTCCGTCACCCCACTCGCCCATCCATTCAGCCTTGCCCCCTCCTCTCCCTCACCCCACTCCCACATCCATCCATCTCTTCCCCATCCTCTCTCCCTCACCCCATTCACCTATCCTTTCTCCCTCACCCCACTCCCCCATCCATCCATCACTTCCCCATTCTCTCTCCCTCACCCCACTCCCCCATCCATCCATGCCCCCTCCTCTCTCCCTCACCCCTCTCCCCCATCAATCCAGCCCTGCCCCCTCCTCTCTCCTTCAGCCCACTCCCCCATCCATCCAGCCTTGCTCCCTTATCTCTCTATCACCCCACTCCCCCATCCATCCAGTCCTGCCCCTTCTTCTCACCCTCACGTCACTCCCTCATCCATCAAGCCTTGCCCCCTCCTCTCACCCTCACCTCACTCCCCCATCCATCCACCCCTGCCCCCTCCACTCACTCTCACCTCACTCCCCCATCCATCCAGCTTTTCCCCCTCCTCTCTCCTTTACCCCACTCCCTCATCTAACCATCCCTTCCCCCTCGTCTCTCCCTCACCCCACCTCCATCCATCCAGCACTGCCCCCTCCTCTCTCCCTCACCCCACTCTCCCGCATTCCTGCAGCCTCGCTGCCCCGCAGCCAATGCAGCCCTGCAGCCCTGCAGCCCTGGGGCCATGCAGCCCTGCAGCCTTTCAGCCCTGCAGCCTCGCAGCCCTGCAGCCCCGAGGCCCTGCAGCCCTGCAGCTCTACAGTCCTGCAGTCCTTCAGCCCTGCAACCTCGCAGCTCTGCAGCTCTGCAGCCCTTCAGCCCTGCAGCCCTTCAGCCCTGCAACCTTGCAGCACTGCAACCACGTAGCCCTGCAGCCCTGCATCCCCGCAGCCCTTTCGCCCTGCAGTCCCGTAGCCCCACAGCCCTGCAACCCCGTAGCTCCACAGCCCTGCAGCCCCACAGCCCTGAAGCCCTGCAACCTCGCAGCCCTGCAGCCACGCAGCCCTGACTTCCTGCAGATACGCAGCCCTGCAGCCCCGCAGCACCGCAGCCCTGCAGCCCCGCAGCCCCGCAGCCTTGCAGCCCCGCAGCCATGCAACCCTGCAGGACTACAGACCCGGAGCCCTGCAGCCCTGTAGCGCTGCAGCTTTGCAGCACCGTAGCCCCGCAGCCCTGCAGCCCCACAGCCCTGAAGATCCGCCACCCTGCATTCCCGCAACACGCCCCTGGCACACATTAACGAGTCTCCCGACTAGCTGCTGTTTCGCTGCGTCACTCTACGAAACCGCCGCTTCCTCCGCCTTATCCCGGCTACTACTCTGCCTCCTCCATACGCGGCCCACGACACACCAGCTACCCGTGTCGCCATCCTGGTTACATTACTCCTGTACTCTGTAACTTGCACCTGTGTTAAGTTTCTCTAGACATAAATGAAGCTGGGAGTAGAGAAGGGGTAGGGATGGTAGGGGGAGTGGGGTAAGTACCACTGTAATGCCTTGTATATTGTAACACTTGGGAAATTATCTAAAAGATTAAGTAGCCATGAGAGTGGTGTGGTTGGGGATCGAACCCTTGACAGTACAATTAACGGTATTATTTTACATCTTCACCTGAATGCTCTAGAGAATTGAAGGTTATATTGTTACGTTACCTGATGATTTCTGAGAAGGTTTTCTTAATTACATTTCCGTTGCAAATTCTTAGTTTCTGAGATATTCGATGTTTTCTATGAGACCTTCTCTTCGAAAAGTAAAGGGTATTTCTGCGTAACTACTGCTCGGACGATATCGATATAAATATGAAGTCCGACATATTATACATAGTGTACACAACACATCTGTGAAGGTTTCAGGCGATGCTCGTCATTATTGACCTCGCAAAGCGTCTTTGAAATGATGTTAGGTTATGTTAAGTTAGTTATGTTATGTTAGTTTATGGTTAGGTTACGTTAGGTTATGATTAGGTTAAGGTTAGGTTAGGTTGTCAGGTTTGGTTAGGTACAGTTTGGTTCGGGTAGGTTCAGTTATATAAGCTTTTTATATTTCATTACCCAAAAGTTAAGCATTTCACTCTAGATTTTAGGAGCAACACGAGCCGGGGCGAACAGGAATAGGAGCGAAACGACTCAGGTGCGAACGGGATTCGGGGCGAAACGACCCGGAACCGAGGTGCACAGGCAGGGTCGTTGAGGCAGACAGAGGGGAGGAGGGGAAGGTTTAGCGGGGTCAAGGAAGGTATATCCAGGACATTAAAAGTAACAGTCTCCTTGGTCTGCGTCAACCCGGCACACAGACAGGCAGCAGACACGCCCTTCACACACTCCCCTTAAACCCCCACACACCCTCATGGAGTCAAGCAGGAAGGTGGACAGGTGAGCAGGTAGCAGAGTGTGTCACCATTGTCACCTTACCCCAAAATTAACAGGAGAGACCATGCAGGTACAAAAACTCCGTCAGTCTGTCTCACAATGAATTCATTTACTATAACTCAGTACACTTGTCCTCCTAACACTTCTCATTCACTCCTAAGGTTGCTGCTACTTAACTTTATATGTTTTAAAAGAATTTGTGGGTTTTAGTATTCAATTGTTGCTGATATTTGATAATACAATCCATGAAATATGATTGAATTTCTTTAATATAGGATCGTGCACTTATCTTCATGGCTTATTATGATTATATTTGTCGCATTCATTTATTTCTTTGATGATAACAACTTCTTTAAATTACGATGTTATTGCATATAATTATTTAACAATAGTTTATAGAGTTTACATATGTACAACACGAAGAGGAGGAAAATAATGCATTACAACCACTGAAACACTTCCCATCCAACGGACAATTAACTAGGCTATTGTAACACTCAGTAAGGCTCCAGGTGCAAGACTACATTAAACCTTTTTCTTTTCCTTTCTCTATTTTTAAAGCGTGGTACTGAGAGTCGTGCTACTTTTGGTACTTTACGATGCAGACTTTTAAATAAATAAAATTAAACAGAACCGAAGGAAAGCCACAAGATGCAGTAGTATAGTACAGTAAGTAACATTTGCACTATTTGATGTAGTTATTTAAAAAAAACATAAGTAACAGGAAGGAGTTTGGTGTTTGGTGTGGTGGTGGTGGTTCTGAGGGTGTAACACAACCTAAAATCACAGCCATTGTGAAGCTAAATCAATACAGTAAATCACAGGAAAGTTAGACCAGAAACACGGAACCCTTTGATAATTGCCTATATGCGCCGTGAGATCTGATTATGTATATATGGAATAAATATCACAAGGTTATTATTATATTTGAACACAGTCGGAAAGTATGATGTTAAACGGTGTGTGTGTCCTTGGTGCGTGGTGGCAAAGTACTGTTATTACTGTCACTGCGGCATGTAGGCTACGAGGACGAAACTTTATTTTTCCTTGTAAACTTTGGTGTGTTTTGATTAATATATAACTCTTCATTGTCACAAATCATATTAGTTCATGAAGAAGGGAAGGAAAGGGATGAAAAAGAATAATGATTTGCGACAGAAACGGTTATCAGATTAATTCAAAACATTAAAATTCACCAGAAAAAAAAACTGCTTTCGTTCGTCAAAGTGAGACAGGTGAAACATTGGAAATTTACCTGTTGTTTTTCGGTTCTGGTATTTATAATTTTCTCTTCATCTAGTAATCATCGAACCATTTCTTTGTCCAGCTGTCTTATGACTTCAACAGCGGCGTGTAGCGTAACGAGGTAAATAGACGCTTAAATATGAACAGAAACTCAGACAATAATACAAACAAATATATAATAAAAATGAAACTCATGTTGTGTATATGTGTCTATTTTGAAAATGTAAACAACAAATTTGTGACTTGGTGACTCTACATGTGAAATAATTGTTGTGTTGTGTGTGTGAGGTTAAACTCGACTAGGCTTCGTTAGTAATATTCATGTTTTGTTTGTTAATCACTACTACACTATACCTTCTTCACTATAACCAGAGTACTTACTTTACTCTTCATGCCACAGTGTTGGAGCCTCACCAGTATTCACGGGGAAACACTATTACATGTGTTCGTTATGTTTTGAAGACACACACTTCCTACCTCACTGGACGACATGACAATACTGACGATATAGTTATGTTTTTATATTATTACTTATTCTTAGGCTTCTCATTATCAAAAATATATAACCAAAACATTAATATTGTATTTATTGTTGAGTTAATTATAAGATATGTATGTTTAAATGTCACTGAAATAAACAGTGCGTATTTAAAGACAAGAATCCTCACATTCGGATGACGCCATTAGTAGGCTACGTAGTGACTTTTAAATGTGTGTTTACTTATCATTACTGCATTTCATTCACATTAATGAACACTTTACGTCACCATGACACGCCCATGATGCTGCAAGGATGAATAACAGAACCAATACATAATAATACAAAATGAATCTCGAAATAATCAAAATAAATAAAGTTTGATAGCCTAATAATGTCTTTTCTTAGAGAGTTAGTTCAAGAATCAAGTTTGTTATCTTAAATACAAACGTACTAACGCAAGTATGAATATTATTAATCCTCATTAAAAGTACTTAGATCTTCAATTCCATGCACTGTAAGTTTCATTTATTCGATATTCGAGTGTAACCCAACACGTGTCGTTATGCAGTTTTATCTATTGTTTTTTTAATGGCTGAGTTTTATTTGAAATTCAAATTGAAGTTAATTTGACCACAAGAAGAAAAAAAAATGTGTAGTAATTTATAAAATTCAAAATCTGAGTTAAGTGTTTTAACACCTCTACTGCTACAATACCTGGACCACCCAACACTTGCCTCCAAACTGTGTTTTATATCTTTATCAATCTTTCCAGTTCCTTTATATTTCAGTCCACTATTGCTTCCTCCCATCAGTATGCTTGGCAACACTACACTTTACCAATAAGTTTTTTTTCTTCTAATATAAACTGTTACAATATATAGCTACAACAGAAAAAGCAATGCTTAATTTTCTTTTTACATTTCAATTAGTTTTACTTATATCTTTTCATATATATTGTACTTTCTGTAATAATTATTGCTAAATATTTTATTTTTGTCTATATCTCAATATTTCTGATCTTATCAGGTTTTAGTTCTTTCTTATTTATGATCGTACATTGACTCTTTGGTATATTTATATTTAGTCCATACTCTGCTGACATTTCCATCATTAAACTTTTGACTTGTGGCTTTTCTTTCCTGTTGTTAGATAACATTAAACCATCATCTGCATAAAACAATACTGGAATACAAAATCTATTGTTCCGAAATCTCATTTGGCTTTCCATTATCTTTTTGATGATTAGATTATGATAAGCACAAAGAGCAAAGGAATCTTGTACATCCTTGTCTCATACCATTACTATCATTTCACCTAATTTTCTTTGATTTACATATATATATATATATATATATATATATATATATATATATATATATATATATATATATATGTCTTATCATTTGTGTATTGTGTCGTTGTTACATGAATAATCTTACGGCCTGTCCACACCAGGAAACATTGTTCGGAAACAATGTTTCCAGACTGTTTCCAAATAATCTTTCACGTGTATTTGTTTTCCATCCAGAATGGGAAACACTGTGTGTGTGTGTGTGTGTGTGTGTGTGTGTGTGTGTGTGTGTGTGTGTGTGTGTGCGTGCGTGTGCGTGTGCGTGCGTGTGCATGTGCGTGCGTGTGTATGTGCGTGCGTGTGCGTGCGTGCGTGCGTGTGCGTGCGTGCGTGTGTGTGCGTGCGTGTGTGTGTGTGTGCGTGTGCGTGCGTGTGTGTGTGTGTGTGTGTGTGTGTGTGTGTGTGTGCGTGCGTGTGCGTGTGTGTGTGTGTGCGTGTGTGTGCGTGTGTGTGTGTGTGTGCGTGCGTGTGTGTGTGCGTGCGTGTGTGTGTGTGCGTGTGTGTGTGTGTGTGTGTGTGTGTGTGTGTGTGTGTGTGTGTGTGTGTGTGTGTGTGCGCGGAGGTGATGAATCAGTACCAGCACGAGGCTTGCAGTGATATCACCATGTGGTCAACAGATAAAACTCTACAACTCATTGAGTTGCTCCATTCATCCCCAGCATTGTGGGATGTAACATGTGTAGACTATAAGAAGAAGATGAAGAAGATGGATGCCGTGACGGAGATGGCTGATAAACTTTCCTTAGGCGTAAGTGAAATAGAAAAGAAGATTAAAGTCATCAAAGTACAGCTCAGAAGGGAGCTTCTCAAACTCACTTCACTGAAAAGAAGTGGAGCTTCCCCTAAAAAGTGTTCATGGTTTGGTTACGAGCCCCTCATGTTTCTGTTGCAGGGCCAAGAATCCAGAGGAAGCCAGTCAACAGACTCAACAGAGAGAGAGGTAAGCTGATGTTATTATTACTATTATTACTATTATTATTATTATTATTATTATTATTATTATTATTATTATTATTATTATTATTATTATTATTATTATTATTATCTAAACATGATAACTGTTGTAAAAGTGGGTAAAAAAAAATGGCATTTATGTATGCAATTTAAGGTAATCAATGCACAGCAGACATTTACAACTAAATTTACAGGCAGCCTGTATAGCCTAGGCCTACGCATAAATATCCTGCCAAGGAACACTTACTTCCGTTGAGAAAAAATAATTTATAAACTCCTTCCTTATATCCTGTGCATCCTCAGGACTCCTTCGTGGTATATCTTACAAATTAATGAACCCTTCACCTTCATTACTTTCTACTCTCCACGATCCTGAAGTTATCCTGGTATTATCCACATCTTCAGAGTCAAACGTACCGGGTGGTGAATAAACATTTCTTGACTCCACATTCCTGCGTTGAAAATTATGCAAATATATGCATGTAAGAGTAACACTCTCAACCTTGTCCGGGTGTAATGCAATAGGTATTAGAAATACTCTGAACTTAGATGTTAAGATTCCAAACACATTTTCTACTATCCTCCGTGCCCTACACAATCTGTAATCAAAGATCCTCTCAGGGGAAGACCTTTCTAGATTTCCTGGAAATGGTTTCAGTAAGTAACGTGACAAAGCAAAGGCGTCATCTCCAACAAACAGGTATGGTACAGGAATGCGTCCCTCTACAAGAGGCTGGTCTGGAGGTAGCCTGAGCTGCTTCTGCTCTAGTTGTATATTCAAACACAACTCCATCTGAAATTCTGCCTTGCCATCCTACGTCTGCATATATAAACTGGTAATCTGCATTCAGGCTGGCCATTAGTACAATACTGTGTGTTCCTTTGTAGTTGAAGAATAGGCTTCCATTATTCTTAGGAGCTTGCATCTGAACGTGCTTCCCGTCCAGTGCACCAATACAGTGTGGAAAGTTCCATCCCCTTTGATGCTTCAATCCAGTCTTCTTCCGTAGCAGGCATTTGAAGTGAAATACACACACACACACACACACACACACACACACACACACACACACACACACACACACACACACACACACACACACACACATACACACACACACACACACACACACACACACACACACACACACACACACACACACTTCGATTCCACTGTGATTGGGATGATGCGATAAGGAAAATGATGACCATGGGTAGCCTAATATTTTTTTTTCTCTCTCTCTCTCTCTCTCTCTCTCTCTCTCTCTCTCTCTCTCTCTCTCTCTCTCTCTCTCTCTCTCTCTCTCTCTCTCTCAAAGCACTCAAAGCCTTTAGAAAGGCAGGAAATCAAAGCTATAGTGCGGTAGTTAGAAGGATTGGAGCGGTCACCCTTTTTAGGGACAGGTTGAATGTGAGCAAACTTCCAGCAAGAAGGATAGGTAGAAGTAGAGAGACACAGACGAAAGAGTTTGA
>JAPQNM010000018.1:22212705-22215205 GCA_029783475.1 Metacarcinus magister
GTGTGTGTGTGTGTGTGTGCGTGTGTGTGTGTGTGTGTGTTGGCGTGTGTGTGTGTGTTGGTGTGTGTGTGTGTGTGGGTGTGTGTGTGTGTGTGTGTGTGTGTGTGTGTGTGTGTGTGTGTGTGTGTGTGTGTGTGTGTGTGTGTGTGTGTAAGCTGCATCTCCGTCCGTCCTCAGGGTGGAGAGACAGGCGGGGACGACAACAGCGTGGACACAGTTAATTTTGGCAGCACTGATAGACTACTCCAAGGACCCGAAGTTGATGCGCTTCGTGCACAGTGTTGTCGGTAAGTGTTGGCTTGGCCCTCCGCGTGAGGCTACAGACGAGATGCAAAGTTTATTACAAGTTATGGCCGAACTTAGCCAGATGCATTTTTCCTTCCTTTACAGTCCAGTGTGTTGGAGGCACTTACAGCCACACTGTGTGATCCTCAAACATGTACCCTCACATAGTATAGAGTATTTTTAGTGCTTGTGGTCGAGGATGTTGTGGCCTGCCGTTATACCTGTGGATGAGTGGATGAATATGTGTGGAGGGTGGCAGGGAAAAGAAGAGTTGGGTTCAGTTATAAGGAAAAGATGAGGACACGACATGGTAAACGTAAGTAATTGCTCGGCATGATTCCCACTTTAAGGGAAGCGTATGAACTGATGGAAGGCAGCTACTATAATGTTGCTTCGATAGGAAACAATGATTAAGAAGTAAGTAGTCTGGACAAATGGTATTTTCCCCCAGCACCTTGACACAAGAACAAACTTCGAAAGTCCAAAATCAAAATGATGTACTCTGAATAAATCTTGAAGTTACAATACCAACGGAAAGAAAAAATGTACGATCGGAAGAGCTATTGTCATGATTATTATTGGGGCATTGAAACTGCATTTTAGATGAATGATCACACGCAGTCTTGGAGAGGGTATCCACGAGAAGAGAGTTTTTTTTCTCGGGAAGGGGAATTCGATAGCACAAGATAATGGACCTTTCAATAAGTATTATTTTGGAGGCAGGTAAACTCATACAAAGATTTGGGATGCACGTCTCATTGAACAAATATATATTTCCAAGCTGCACATCAAGTCCATTGTCAATGGATTGTCAGCAAATTTGTTAAAGGTATACTGTATGAGTATGCAAGTCGAGGAACTTTACTGTCCCTTTTTATATCTCGTGTAAGATTTTTGCCGGAGAATGAGTATGATTCCTAACTGGAACACGGTGTAGCCTACTCAGGCGATTTCAGTTTGTTCCTTAATTAAGGTGACCAAAGATCATGAACTCGACACATCGATAGACAATCCATGATCTATAAGGCGTGTTTGAAAGAACTCTTTACAAGGTCGTTTAGTCCGTGATGATAATGTTAAAATTATGGAATCTTTAATTCTGATAAGGACGAGTAGCTACATGTGGTCTTAATTAAGTACAAGTTTGCTCGTTTGCATAATTTCATTGACTGCAGATCTCGCTTCCTTTATTTGCAATGTGCTCACCTATTGAACACTATGCCAAATAATGGGTTTTAATATCCAAGGTACTAAGTTTTCCCTGCACGGTAGGTACTCTCAGCGGGCTCTTGATAAAAAAAAAAAAAGAGGGACCCCGGGCATGTTGGCATTGCTTCATGGTAATGAAAGGGGTGACTGCGCTGCTCGCCTCGCCACCTCACTCCCACGCGTCATCTTCCCTCTTCTAGCCAGCTCGTCCCTGGTCAAATTTCGGGCAAACACCCCGCCTCTCGAGCGCTTACCAGACTCGCCCTAGAAGATCTTGTACCTCAGAGATTCAAATCAGCAACCTGGTACACTTGCGCCACACAAACGGAGCCCCTCATCCCCCCGCCCAGATCATCCAGGCATAGTCACACACGTGCGCAGACTGCGGCTTGGCTACCTTTACTCCAAACAAATTTTAAATAGCGTCCCCGACCCTTGTACACACTGCCTTGAGGAAGCAGATGACCCGCTCTGCCACTACCTGATCCACTGTCCTGCCACTCTCCACCTTCGCCGTCATCTGCCTCGCCTCCAGGACACAGACACCAGCTGGATGGTAACTGTCATTACCTGCAACCCCCTACGGTAGGGGGTTGCAGATAATGACAATGTGTGGAGTAAGGTCTGTAGGGGCCCTAGCCACCTTGCTCAACACATGTCACACATACCCGCCTCCACGCTAAACAACGGATTAATGCCACACTCAGACGGGCTCGTAATTACCTCGTGTCCCTCATCATTTAGATAGCCCGTGTGTCCCCTAGATGGGGACACGATAGACAACCAACCATCTTAGCCTTCTACCTTCAGTTGAAGTTGAGGGAACATAATGTTACGTTTGATGATATTTGAGCTGCTGTTAATATTGTTGCATAATTATGACCTTCTTTGTTTTACTCCGTTGTTTTGACCTTGGAAGCTATAGCTACTGCTTTTCACTTTTGGCTCACTAGCATATCCGCCTTTTTTAGCTACCTTACTTTTCTTGATCCATTTTTCATACTGT
>JAPQNM010000018.1:22227705-22230781 GCA_029783475.1 Metacarcinus magister
TGGAACGCATCCCTATCTAATACATGTAAAAATGGGTTCGGTATACGCTATTTAGGTTTACGATAGGGTTTCAAGGAACGCATTGCTATCGTAAAATGAGTACTTCCTGTAATACATCTGCTAGTGAGTCTTCGATGGACAATAGTTTGTTGATTCTGGTAGAACTTACTCCCAGCAACCAAAGTGGATGCATCAAAAAATTTCGTTTTGCATGAAAGTATGCATGAAAGTATACCATTCTGCTGATTTTATTCACTTCTACCCTTTCTTAAAGTGTTTCGTCTGGCGTAAAGTGTTCATGAATGTTTCATATTGCCACAGTAAGGCTGTTTGTGCACAAACACCTTGCCCGTGCTTGCTATCATTTTTGTTTGTTTGCTTGTTTTTGATAGTCCCTATTTAAAAATCAACAAAGCGTCTTATCCCTGCTGCTTGCCGTGTGCTTTCACGATTATCAAAGAGCATTTCCTTATGTAAATCGAAAAAAATAAAATAAATTTACTCGTTTGGTTTTACACAGTTAGCGTATAGGCAGTCACTGTAGAAGCAACATTTTAAAAGGTGTAATATAACAGCTATTTCTCAGACGTTGGGTCTTCCAACGTTTCATTTTAAACCTTCGTTTGATAATGTAATTGTTGTGAACTAAAGTGAAATAACCGAAGAGTATGAATTCTTGAGCAGCACAAGTGTTTGGTGTTTTGAAGGGATTTTGAGCACAGATCAAGATGGTCTCGAGCCACTGAACGTCACAGCCTTGCCTTCCTTGTCATATGTTTTACACAGTATGAAAAATGGATCAAGAAAAGTAAGGTAGCTAAAAAAGGCGGATATGCTAGTGAGCCAAAAGTGAAAAGCAGTAGCTATAGCTTCCAAGGTCAAAACAACGGAGTAAAACAAAGAAGGTCATAATTATGCAACAATATTAACAGCAGCTCAAATATCATCAAACGTAACATTATGTTCCCTCAACTTCAACTGAAGGTAGAAGGCTAAGATGGTTGGTTGTCTATCGTGTCCCCATCTAGGGGACACACGGGCTATCTAAATGATGAGGGACACGAGGTAATTACGAGCCCGTCTGAGTGTGGCATTAATCCGTTGTTTAGCGTGGAGGCGGGTATGTGTGACATGTGTTGAGCAAGGTGGCTAGGGCCCCTACAGACCTTACTCCACACATTGTCATTATCTGCAACCCCCTACCGTAGGGGGTTGCAGGTAATGACAGTTACCATCCAGCTGGTGTCTGTGTCCTGGAGGCGAGGCAGATGACGGCGAAGGTGGAGAGTGGCAGGACAGTGGATCAGGTAGTGGCAGAGCGGGTCATCTGCTTCCTCAAGGCAGTGTGTACAAGGGTCGGGGACGCTATTTAAAATTTGTTTGGAGCAAAGGTAGCCAAGCCGCAGTCTGCGCACGTGTGTGACTATGCCTGGGTGATCTGGGCGGGGGGATGAGGGGCTCCGTTTGTGTGGCGCAAGTGTACCAGGTTGCTGATTTGAATCTCTGAGGTACAAGATCTTCTAGGGCGAGTCTGGTAAGCGCTCGCGAGGCGGGGTGTTTGCCCGAAATTTGACCAGGGACGAGCTGGCTAGAAGAGGGAAGATGACGCGTGGGAGTGAGGTGGCGAGGCGAGCAGCGCAGTCACCCCTTTCATTACCATGAAGCAATGCCAACATGCCCGGGGTTCCTCTTATCAAGAGCCCGCTGAGAGTACCTACCGTGCAGGGAAAACTTAGTACCTTGGATATTAAAACCATTATTTGGCGTAGTGTTCAATAGGTGGGCACATTGCAAATAGAAGGAAGCGAGATCTGCAGTCAATGAAATTATGCAAACGAGCAAACTTGTACTTAATTAAGACCACATGTAGCTACTCGTCCTTATCAGAATTAAAGATTCCATAATTTTAACATTATCATCACGGACTAAACGACCTTGTAAAGAGTTCTTTCAAACACGCCTTATAGATCATGGATTGTCTATCGATGTGTCGAGTTCATGATCTTTGGTCACCTTAATTAAGGAACAAACTGAAATCGCCTGAGTAGGCTACACCGTGTTCCAGTTAGGAATCATACTCATTCTCCGGCAAAAATCTTACACGAGATATAAAAAGGGACAGTAAAGTTCCTCGACTTGCATACTCATACAGTATACCTTTAACAAATTTGCTGACAATCCATTGACAATGGACTTGATGTGCAGCTTGGAAATATATATTTGTTCAATGAGACGTGCATCCCAAATCTTTGTATGAGTTTACCTGCCTCCAAAATAATACTTATTGAAAGGTCCATTATCTTGTGCTATCGAATTCCCCTTCCCGAGAAAAAAAACTCTCTTCTCGTGGATACCCTCTCCAAGACTGCGTGTGATCATTCATCTAAAATGCAGTTTCAATGCCCCAATAATAATCATGACAATAGCTCTTCCGATCGTACATTTTTTCTTTCCGTTGGTATTGTAACTTCAAGATTTATTCAGAGTACATCATTTTGATTTCGGACTTTCGAAGTTTGTTCTTGTGTCAAGGTGCGGGGGAAAATACCATTTGTCCAGACTACTTACTTCTTAATCATTGTTTCCTATCGAAGCAACATTATAGTAGCTGCCTTCCATCAGTTCATACGCTTCCCTTAAAGTGGGAATCATGCCGAGCAATTACTTACGTTTACCATGTCGTGTCCTCGTCTTTTCCTTATAACTGAACCCAACTCTTCTTTTCCCTGCCACCCTCCACACATATTCATCCACTCATCCACAGGTATAACGGCAGGCCACAACATCCTCGACCACAAGCACTAAAAATACTCTATACTATGTGAGGGTACATGTTTGAGGATCACACAGTGTGGCTGTAAGTGCCTCCAACACACTGGACTGTAAAGGAAGGAAAAATGCATCTGGCAAAGTTCGGCCATAACTTGTAATAAACTTTGCACCTCGTCTGTAGCCTCACGCGGAGGGCCAAGCCAACACTTACCGACAACACTGTGCACGAAGCGCATCAACTTCGGGTCCTTGGAGTAGTCTATCAGTGCTGCCAAAATTAACTGTGTCCACGCTGTTGTCGTCC
>JAPQNM010000018.1:22230881-22245881 GCA_029783475.1 Metacarcinus magister
GAAAATTTTTTTCAAAAGGGAAACAAACAAACTTTAAATAAACAGCACATGGCCAACACGTGATGTCCACCTTGCAGGCAGACAGACGGCACGACACTGACCACAATGTTACAAACACATTGAGCTCATTATTGCCTACCTCGCCACGGAGAGGAGGGATCGAGAGGCCGCACAGTGTGATTATGGAAGTGGAAGTGTGAGAAGGGCACTCGTGGCACATCAGACGCACAATCACTACTGCTTGCTGCCACCTCATTACTAATAAATACTTCAAGCAATTTCAATCCGCCAGCCCAGTCACTTTCTCGTGATGTTGCAACACCACTTCTATTTTTGTTCATCTTTTTCTTGATACACATTAATGGACACATCTTCTTCCAGGGTTCATGTGATAAGCGGGAAGATACCCAGCATCAACAGCCTCAATTCGAGGCGACAATTGATTAATATTCAAATGGTTCCAATCATTTGGAGACATCCCATAGTGCTTAAATCCCTTGGAAGTAACTTTACAAGACCTTTACAGTGTCATAACATATACAAAAGACCAATCATCATTTATACGAAAAGAAATGTACAATTTTCATATTACCTCCTGACATCTAGATTGGTTACCAATGAATGCAGTAAAAATTCCTTAATATATTCTTGAGGGTCTACATAAAACCAATGCTGCAAGAATCTTACCTTGGCTGGCTGCCCCAAATCTACCCGTTCAGCAAACACTTACAGTGTTGCACCAGACTTACTGGCAGCCTCAGGTTGTGGGGAGCTGCAGTACCCTCGAGACCCAGCAGGTACTTGGGAAGCACACATGCGTACACACAACACACCAGAACACACATGGGAAGATAAACATGTTAAGAAGAAAAGGAAAATAAGAGCCTATTTACACACACTGCCCTTGAAAAACACTCAACTCATGCTTTCATGCTGACACAAAGATTTGCACAATGCAGGCAAAACTTCCATTTTGACATGCTAAACGTTCAGCTTGGACACAGTTCTTGCTCAATAATAATGTTTCACACTGCTGGGCAAACTATTACCTTACAATATAACAACAAAGCTTCTTACATACATAATCTTCATTTTAAATTGGACAAAATACTCACTCCTGGCCCTTCCTGATAAACCACTGATCTCTACTTTATATTACAGGGACACACTTACTAGAGTAGAGATGTGAAGTGGTAGATTACGTTTTATCAGTAGAATTATAAGGATTTAGTAGCAAGGGTAGTTGAGTATATATATATATATATATATATATATATATATATATATATATATATATATATATATATATATATATATATATATATATATATGACTTTGAAGACTTACAATTTAATACAAGTATCCTGATATGGTTGTGTTCATGGTTGATACATGTGAGGGTGCACTGTGCACTGGGCTGTTCTGGTGCCTGTGAACACTACTAAGTCATTTCACAGCTTACTTTATGGTGTGGAATTCTACAGGTAATAAAGATGTGCTACTGTGGCTGTTTTTGTGCACATTTGTAGCTCATCAAGGTTAAAGAAAAGTAAGTTTGTAAAAAAAATGAGGGACGGGGATGGGATAAGTGTTATCACTACATTATTGTTGAACACTCTAAGCTCAAACATCAGACAAACTGTCATTCACTCATGCATAGAAAGTTTTGACTTTGGTGCAGGAAATCTATGGCAAACTGGTTTAGTTTCCTACTTTTGCCTAAGATCCTTGTGTGAATTGTGTAGACTAAGCTAGGGTTGGGTCGCTGGGTTTTAAACAGAATGATGCAACTTACCCACGGTATGAATGGCTTACTCTGAAGACACAAGAATTCCAAACAGACAAATGTTTATAATGTGCTTCATAGGAGCTATGTGATGCTGTGGCTTAAATAAGTTGCATGTGAAGAGTTGTGATTACGAAACCATCAGGACACAATGGGGGTGACTGCTTCAATAAGATAAATGACTACATCAATAACACCATGTTTCATGTTAGGTGAAAACTGGAATGTATAAGTTACTGAAAGATAAGATATTCTAGAAAAGTTTATAAAACTTTAATATAAATAATGTGTTAATATTTCACTTGTGTTTCAAATTACCAATTTAATAAATAACTGTGAATCATTTGAAAACATATCACACGAAGGATCCATTATATTAGTCACAGAAAAAGGCCATTTTATACATGCAGGTTATGCCGTATACTCCAGTGGATGGGTTGGGTAAGCATCAGTTGCTGCTGCTCTCCACCAATCAATCCCATGCATCCACCTGGCTTGGCTTAACCATACAACTCATGACACCTTCCAAGATAACTGAAATATCCTCAACAAATGGGAAGGTAAAAAAAAATGTATGGCATTGTTCTGAGACAACACCACAACGATTTAGAAGCAAGGGTAAAGCTGGATTGGTTGCTATATATCTCCACAGCTTTCATTCTGTAAGTGAAGTGAAGGTAATAAAACAATGTATGAAACCTAGGTATTGCCACACACAATAGAAAACTAACTTGCATTATGTGCAGAGAAAACTTATAGCATCCAGATGGTTTTCTTTAAGCTTGCCAACAGCTAACTATGGAAATTATCTGGAACCTCATCAACTCTGTGCACTTATAATACATGAAAGAAGCTGCAAGTCTCAAGAAACAGATCAATAGGTTCTATGGAAACACAAAAGAAGTCAATGAAGACAGAATTAAATGTATCACTTCTGAGGAAGACCACAAGGAAAATGAGTCCCTTGAAATTGTCAACAAATACAAGGGGCAGGGTCAGAGGATGAAGATCAATAAAGACAGAGTTCAGAGGTTCAGATGAGTATTTGAAAAATAAGTTTGTCTCCCAACATAGAGTGAAGAAATTTGTAAAACATGTTTTCTTGGACTCCTTTTCCTGTGGCTGTAACAAGAACCTTAGACATGCATTGAGAATACCTGCACAGACACACACTCATGCCCATCCACAAACACACACATGCTACACTACACTACTCCACACACCACACCACCACACTGCACTGCACTCCACCATACCACCTCACTACACCACACCGCACAACATGCAAAGATCACACACAAGGAATGAAGCACATGCACATACATACACCCATAAGTGAAGTGTTAATGCATCATTTGATTTTCTGCACACTTTAAGAGTAGTCACACTTAGCAATAACTTACAGTCACACTACAAGTTAATATTCACAAAGATTTGTGCAACGAAAGGAAGCAAGCAGTAATAAGAGTGTTATATATATATATATATATATATATATATATATATATATATATATATATATATATATATATATATTTACTTATTGCCCATACAGTGAGTAGGACAAACGTATTTGAAATATCAATTAATGGATAAATAATGAAAATCAGTAATTACCCGAATACATTGTAGTATTATGGATATTGAATGAACAGATGAAGGAGAATAGATCAGATCAAGTATCAGAAGTACACATGTTAACTTTCCTTTAGCACACCCCCAATATGCAAAGAACTAATGAAACAAGCAAGCCAATACACGTTCTAGTTCATCTACAGCCTGCACTATACCAAGAATTTCTACTATACTTAGTGAGATAACTCTTAGAAGATGACTAGTCACCTGGAAGATATTTTATCCTTGCTAGCTGCAGTATGTATGTATTTATGAAACATACATCAAGTGCAGCAATCAGCAGCAGAGTATCTAAACAGTAGTAGTGGACCAGTGAAAGGGAGGTCCACACTTCAACCTTTGTGTTTCAGAAACTTGTAGGTTGTGGGTGTTGCGGTGCAGGCCCGTGGAGGCCGCACAGCAAACACGCGCTACACATCACACGCACACAACACTTCAGCATTCATAACAGAGCTCAGCAGGGAACACTTGGCTCTAAGCTACAGAAGTGTCACGAGACGCACAAACATACATCAGAGTTCTGCTCTAAAACATCCTAATGCTAAGTGTTTGTAGTGTCCTTAAAAATGAATGATTCCATAGAAAAGTAAGAACAGCACAGTCTCAAGGTCAGGAGGACACCTTATCACCATCACACTGCCATGATGAACTTTAGTGTTGATCCCTAACATTAAGGGGAAAATACAATACAGTAACTATACCTAGATTAGCACCAGAGAGCATTAGTAAAGTTATTTTATAGGAATTATGCTTATTTCTAGAGAGTTTACTTTGCTATTAAAAAGCATCTAAAAGTGACTACAATTGAACATAATAAAAATCTTAACATGTGATGCAGTCTTAAACTTAAAATTCAGAAACCTGACACTACGATGGTAAACCCTAGAAGGAAAAGTTCATAGTCTTTAATGTCTGCTAATACATAAAACTATAAGAGCTGCTATGAAGAAATGATTACTTCTGTATTTCCTTATAAGTTTTATGGTTCAGAAATTGCCAGAAAAATATATTTGTCCACTAGATTAACATACAACAAGCGCACAGACTCCTCCCCCCCCACACCCACCCACACATACAGACAGACACACACACACACACACACACACACACACACACACATCATTTTAATCTTTCCTAGTATGTTGAATTTTTCAATTCTGACATCATCTTAATTGCTATTCTATATATTCTTTCCACTTGTGTGTGCAAAAAAGTAAAGGTTTCCCCAAGAAGTCTAGATACTTGGAATGGATTGAAAGAAGAGGTGATAATGGTAAATAATGTACAACAACTGAAAGAAAAACTGGACAAATATAGATACAGAGACAGGACCACACGAGTGTAACTCAGGCCCTGTATACTACAACTAGGTAAACACACACACACACACACACACACACACACACACAGCCTAAGTGTGGCTCTTTTCCTGTATATTACAACTAGGTAAATACACACACCAAACTGGAATATGCAGAAGTAATATGGTCTCACCACAAGAAAAAGCGTGTTGAAATTGGAAAGAATACAGGGAATAGCAGCTAAGATGGTGCCAGATTTAAAATAACTAACATATGAGGAAAAATTAAAAGAAGTGCAACTGACAACACTACAAGAAAGGAGAGAAAGGGGTGACTTAATTACAATATAAAATTTGATGAACAACCTGGAGGAAAAATATACAAAATATCTAATAATGAGAAGAAAAGGAGAGGCTAGATATTTGAGGGGATACAAGAAAATATTGCAAAAAGGAATTTGCTTGAACGCTACATAACAGTACAGATTTCCCCATAGAGGTATAGATACTTGGAAAGGACTGAAGGAAGAGGCGATAATAGCAAAAAACGTATAACAACTGAAAGAAAACCTGGACAAGTATATATACGAAGAAAGGATCACACGAGTGTAGCTCAGGCCCTGTTTACTACAACACACACACACACACACACACACACACACACACACACACACACACACACACACACACACACACACACACACACACACACACCACTAGACAGATAATAGTAGTGTGACATTACCAAGAAGAGACAATGTTCAATGAGAAAGACTGAACACTACACATCATCTAACACATCATGGAATGACCCACAATAAGCTTCAGTGTGACGTGTTTGCTTGTAACTTATTCCCAATACTGAATGTATGAAAAAAAGCAAAGATGCAGTAATACAGAAGACTTATGAGTGTAACATTTGCTTCATGAAAATAACTGAACTTATTGTAAATGTTAGAACCAGAAACTTATTCTCTAGAAACAACGTATCAATATGAACATTTTACCAAGATCTGTTTTCCATTTTGATATATAAGAAAACTCATGTACAAGACACAACATATATCCTTGTGAGGACTTCCTACCTCATGAGACCGTCTTTATAGAAATTAAATTAAATCAAATCAGGCAACACATCCTATTTGTGTCCCCCACCTGAGACTAAATGTTGAACAAAGACCCAGCCAGCATCACAAGAGGTAGTGGTGTAGTAAGAGAGAATCTTGGAGACATCATTAGCCTGTACTTTTAAATTATAAACCAAACCTCATGAATGCATTCAAGTGATTCCTTAAACTACATGATGTTTTACATGCAGAAATTACTGTTAGAACAGCCTGGAATAGCAATTCATGAGACTTCTCTCTTAGAGTTGATTCAATTCTGGAAGTACAAACTAAAAGCCTTGGCGCCCCTAATGCAATCACCAGTCATTGCTGGACTTTTCACTGGAGCTAATACCAAAAAATATATATTCTATGTCAATGTGGAATTATCCCTTGGTTCTCAAGTATGGTTACATTAATACTGAGAGACAGCTTAAACATTTCTTTTGATAATTTTACCCTCAACCTTATTGGGTGGTGTGAATAGGAATCATAATGGGGCTTAGCTTCCAAAAAAATTCTAAGATACGAGACAATGAAAGACTGTGTTTCAACAACATAGTTTCTCCAGATGGTCTTCTGCAAGGCCTTTTAACACAAAAACAGCTGAGGTGTGAAATTGTTCAATAATATAAATTGTTATCTTATTGGATAGTGTGACAAAATGTGCATCCAAGTCTCACACACTTTCAATACGTGATATGCTTAAGTTAATAAGGAAATAAACTGATATTATGGAATTTGTCAAGGAAGAATGAATCACCTACGACATAATGACAGTTTTTGGGGTCTTCACACCTCTTTCTCACAATTTTAATAAGTTTTTTATGACCAAGTATTAACAAGTTTATTTATTTTTTTTTAGTTGTCTCACAACTAAAACTTGCTGCTCCACAAAATGTAGACAGCTTTGTATCCTGTGTATCAATATGCATCTGATCGCCACAAAGACCAAACAAACCACAGTATTGGCAAGGAACTGTGGGTGGTGGTATTTCATGTTTCATACATTTATAATATAGAACCATTTTCTAACACACCTAAGTATCACAATTGTAAATTTGGGTATTACAGAGACGAAAACATCTCTGATTGGTATCTGGTAATAAATCATTTTTATATTATTGTCATTGATATTGTTATCATATTCTATATAATTTGATACTTGACCCTGCATTCAAAATAGGTAATGAATTTGGGCACTAGAATAAACATATCATAGTGTAATGCATTACATCATTATATAGATTCCTAAAATAACAATTGGCTAACTGGTTATCCATGGTGATAAAGTTTGTCTGGCCACTTATATAATGCTTAAATAAAATGCCACTCAGTCTGCGGCGGGAACATTAATGAAGAGTGTTTGGGTTAAGAATGTCTGCCATGAAGGAGGAGGAAGTTTAAGTTTAAGGGAAGTGTGTTGATGGTGTAAGTGATGGAGTGTTACTGAGGTGCTGTATGACCTCAAGTAGGACAACAGCTTGACAGAGAAGTCACCCACACCCTCCCATTGCACACAACACCACTCTACATAAGGAGTCAGTGCATGCCAACTGCTACAGGAACCACCACTACCACAGCCATCCTCATAGCCCACCATGCCACCC
Source organism: Metacarcinus magister (assembly GCA_029783475.1). Lineage (NCBI taxonomy): Eukaryota > Metazoa > Arthropoda > Malacostraca > Decapoda > Cancridae > Metacarcinus > Metacarcinus magister. The sequence continues at coordinate 22,238,319 of JAPQNM010000018.1, forward strand.
ACCCACCAGTACTACGATCAACAACTATCACCACCTCCACTCACTTCTAACTGCATACACACCTTGTCTTATCACCCATTATACTCACCTCACCTCAACAACATGGACACCTTAATCTAGCATATAAAACACCGGTTTCTTCTCCCTCTACGTCTCACTGCCTCGAGAACATTAGTCACCTTGAGCTATATCAATGTACATGACAATCACAGTAGTATTAATATATTGTTCTCCTCCAGCAACACAATGCCCTGTCCCACGTCACTTCCCAGCAGGTACCTAGCTGCTGATTCTCATGCTTTCTCTTTTTCTCCCCAGCTGTTTCCATCCCTTTCAACTGGGTTCACTCAAGTGTATTACAGAGCAGTATTCTGATATGGGTGTGTGCTGAGGTTACCTTGATGCACCTTTCCATTAGAGAATGATGAGTCGTTGCCACGTTTTCTTCTGCAGGATCATCTTGTTTATGATTTACTGGAGAACAGTTGGTACTGCAATGGAAAAAATATAAAAAAAAATCAATAAAGCGTAATCCATGGTGTGCTTTAAACTCCATACATTCCACAATATCTTGCAGTTCTTAAGAATATATCATTTCTTGGTTTAGTTATTCTGCAGGTTGAGTTCAGCTGATTTTAAAAGTTTGAAGTTTATCATGAAATTTATATTCATCAACTGAATGAGTGCTCTGTTAGAACGTATGATAACAATAAGACCTGTTAAGATATTGCTTTATATGTTCAGCTACTTCAGAGGCACTTACTACAATGGCCACAAACATTAACTGACTCAACTAGGATTACACATGGCAGAAAGCACCACATACCTACTTACTTACAACCCTAATACTGAAGCCAACACACTGGTCATTCCCGCTACTAGAAGCAATACACTGGTCACTTCTACTTTATGCAAAACACACAATCTATATTATGTTACAAACAGTGCAGTATTTTCTATGTGCAGACAAAGCAGTATTTTCTATGTGCAGACAAAGCAGTATTTTCTATGTGCAGACAAAGCAGTATTTTCTATGTGCAGACAAAGCAGTATTTTCTATAGGCAGACAATATACTACAGTGCTGCATGACACACTGACAATTCAAATCTAGCAATACTTGGACAACACAATAGCTATTCCTACACACAACATTGACCATTCCACCACTCGACAACACACTGTTATTTCCTTAACAGACAAAACACTGAACAGTCTTACACTACGCAACACACTGCTCATTGTGACACCACACAACACTGATCACTCCTAATAGGGATGCACTAAAACTTGGCTCTAAGCAGAACGTAAATCTATATATGGATCTTTTTCAGATGGAATTCTCATGATAACACTAACTGGAACACACACTTTTATTTGCTGTTCTGAAGTACAAGCATCACAATTTTGAAAGAGAGATTTCAGCCTTACATGGTCACCTTGTGTTAGCTTACTCATCTATCTATCTTTAGTCTAAGACATCTTATTCCCTCCGGAAACGTCTCCCAAGGGGATGGCCAAGGCAGAAGAGCCACCACCTCTCCCTATCCACACACTCCCTCCATATTTGTTCAAACCCTCCCCTGTATTAGCACCTTTTTCATGCATGTACACCTTTACCTATCCTTCCATCTTATAACTGACCTCCTCTGAAGACCCACAATTTCACTCACATAAACTTTCTTCACAAACTCTTTAGTCTTCTTTTTTTTCAAGGTGACCAAACTACATCACAGTATGTATTTCCACCCTTTCACCACTACATTACACTTCAGTCAATATGCACAAGGTTCCATGCAGCATCTTCCATACACACTCTTGACTGCTATGCTCTATTCCTTGTACAAAGTCTCTGATTCATACATCAATGTTGGCAGGAGAATACTGTTCCTTAAACCTCTCTTTACTTCCATCGATAAAACACTTCCTCACATAATCCTTGCAAGTGACCCTATGACACTCCTGCCTTTCACTGCTCTCTCTCTTATATCCCCTTCCATCTCTCCATGTTAGCATAGCACTGTTCCCAAATACTTAAACTCTTTCACTTCCTCCATTTTCACTCTTCCTAGAACTACTTCACATTTTTCTACCGGGAGACTCACCTTTTCAAGTGTATTAAAGTCAACCACCTCTACTTCCCTCCTGTTAAAGTTTTCCAGACACTAAGCAAACTTATCCTTCTATAATTATCAAACTCATCTTTACAACCTTTAACTTTATGTGAAAGCACAATAATTGCTTTCTTCCATTCATCTGGTACTTCTCTCTGTCTCCATGCTGTCACGTATCATGAATATCCATTCTACCACTGTTTCTCCTCCATATTTAAACATTCCTGCAGTTATGCTCTTCTGAACTTACTAACTGCATGTCTGCTTCATTTACGTGGCCTCGTTGCACAATGATTTCTACTTACTCTCAACTTTATTCTATCCACCTTCCAAATGCAAGAGTTAAACAGCAGCATCATTCTTTCATCCCTTTAACAGGTAAACTTTGGGACTCTGCCTAATTTTGTTTTCCCATCTTCCTATTATTTGAATACTTACAAGAGAAAAGTATCAAGTTACCTCCATGACTAAATTGACCAACCATTTCAAAACATTTACTAAATATTTGTTGAAAGCTTTTTTATATACACTTTTTTTTTTTTATATCCTTGGTCAGTCTCCATAACCTGTTAAAAAATTTGTACAGTAATAAGAAAACTTTAGAAACATTGTTGTATATCAAAGGAGCTTATGAAACAATAGTATAATGTTTCCTGTCACAGGCGACCAAGTACACACATTCCACCATAATAAAAGGTCCACCTACTGGGTAGCAGGGAAAACACCACAAGACACAGGCAAGAAAATGTGTCTGGGGTATACTCACTGTACTCACCACGCCGGCCGACAACTGCTGCAAGAGGTTACCACTCGAGTTGGAAATGATGGCTGAGGGTCGGCGATGGGACTTGTATGAGGAACCTAATGGGTTGCCGATGGAGGCAGTAGAGGAACGGCGCGAGTCTAAGCCGCCCAGGGAGGTAATGGAACAAGTGGACTGTCTCCTTGAGCCAAGGTTAGACACGGGGGAAGGTGTGAGCAGCATTGGGACACTTTTGCTGGCGTTGGCGATGGAGGAGTTCTGTGGAGTGGGAGGCAAGGGTCAACATGGGCTGCTACAACTCATCACAAACAAAACAAACTTGGGCATAAGAAGTTGCTTTGACTACACAACATTTACTCACATTAAGAGTACATGATATAACAATTTCTGTAACCGTGCCTTTAATAAAAGCAAATAAACAACGAATTGGCTAGGAAAAGTATGCTGCAGATAAATGTTGGTCAATGCCAAGTACTGTAAATATAATTTTGTTATTTGCACATTCCATCACTAACAATAATTATATCCATTTCCAGAACTAAATTCATACATACAGTAGTCCTCTTCCAAACACTTTGTTTACATTCCTTACATTACTGTATTTGGTAAATAGTACACTATTCAATACACTATTCAACTAAGCTGGTGAACATCCATTGGTGAATTTGTATACAGTAGATAATGCCTGTTGCTGAATGTGCAGTGTGGCACATGAAGGTAAAGGTAAAGTGTTGGCACACGCTGCAGCTGTGTGTTGCTGAATGTGCAGTGTGGCACATGAAAGTAAAGGTAAAGTGTTGGCACACGCTGCAGCTGTGTGTTGCTGAGGGCGCTCATATCCCGTCACATCGGCTTTTAAGACTGTGGTGGAAATGAATCCATTACACCTGGATTCAGGGCCACTGTGACATCAGAGTTTTCACAGTTTACCTTCCCCAGGTTTACTTAGGTACCCAATTGGGAGAATGAACGGCTGGGTGAGCTGTGTGCCGACTGCCCTCGTCCGGGATCAAATTCGGGCCAGCAGATTCGTAGTCAAACGTGCTAACCACTGCACCACTGAGGCACATGATGGCACATCAAGCTATCTTTAAACACTGCAGATGGTACCAACGAAAACTCACTATAAATTGAGAACATAAAGTGCATGGCAACTATCACCATATTTTGTATGATGGTAGTATTCACTACCATTTCCATGCACTACAAACTGTCTCAGTTACTGGCTTCCTACACTTACAACAGTATCTGCCAGTTACATATCAGACAACTGTGGTGTACAAGCTGTACACATCAGAGTACTATATACTACCTACTGTTGTTTCTGCTGAACTGATGATAGATGGAACACAAGCTAAAAAAAGTTTGTTGTAGGGATTATATATAGGCCTCCGGATTTAGACGAGGCAGCTAGTGCACCCCTGATGCAGGAGCTTGCAAGGGCATCTAGGTATAATAATGTGTGCATTATGGGGGACTTTAATTATAGGAGAATAGACTGGGATAGTATGACAGGAGACGGGTGCTCGGAGGAATTCTTAAATGTCGTCCAGGATGGTTTTTTCACACAACTTGTAAGGGAACCAACGCGACAGGGAAATATTTTAGATCTGGTCTTCACGAATAATGAAACTTTGGTCAGTCAGGTTGAGATAGGAGCTAGATTTGATGTTAGTGACCACCACGAAATTAGATTCAAGATTAATGCAAAGAGGGAGATAGAACAAAACACTGCTTTAGTACCAGATTTTAGAAAAGCCAATTACCAGGGCCTCAGATACCACCTCCAGAGTATAGATTGGGAGGGAATAGGAGTAGGCAGAGAGGAGGATCAAAACACTGAGGTAGAATTACATTATAATAGCATAGTTAGGGAAATTCATACAGGGCAGGAACAGTATATACCTAAGAGGAGGATTAGGTCAAATAGAAATGATCCAAAATGGATGAATAGCAGCATTAGAAGGGAAATTGGATTAAAAAAGGGGACTCTATAGGAGAATTAAAAAGGGAGAAGTACAGGTAGTAGGGCAGTATAATGACCTAGCTAGGAAAGTTAAAAAGGATATTAGGACTGCAAAGAGGAATTATGAGGTTAGGATAGCTAGAGATGCCCAGAAGGATCCAAAGGGATTCTATCAGCTGTACAAGGCTAAAACAAAGGAAAGAATAAGACCTCTTAAAGGAATGGATGGCAGCTTGATAGAAAATGGGGAGGAAATTAGTAAGGAATTAAACAAATACTTCTTGTCCGTATTTTCTCAGGAAGAGTCGGGTAGGGAACTGGAGCCAGTACAGATCTTTAGGGGACAAGAGGTTGATAAATTAAGTGAAATAGTCATAAGTAGGGAAGTAGTTAGCAAGGAAATAGATAGACTTAAAAAGACTAAATCTCCAGGGCCGGACGACATTTTTCTGAGGATTCTTAGGGAATGTAGAGAAGAACTCGTTGAACCCATTGCGATGATTTTTAGAAAATCCCTAGACACAGGAGTAGTGCCTAGGCTATGGAGGCAGGCAAATGTAGTTCCTATATTCAAGAAAGGAGATAAGGCAGAAAGTAGTAACTACCGCCCAATTAGTTTAACATCAGTGGTAGGCAAGATGTTAGAAGCTATCATAGCAAGGGCAATTAGAAAACATTTAGATGAACACAAGCTAATTAGACATAGTCAACATGGTTTTAGCAAGGGGAAGTCCTGCCTGACAAATTTATTATCCTTCTATAGGAAAGTATTTGAAACCATAGATAAGGGGGACGAGTATGATATAGTTTATTTGGACTTCAGTAAAGCCTTTGACAGAGTACCCCATAGGAGACTGTTAAGTAAAGTCAAGGCTCATGGCATAGGTGGGAAGTTACTAGAGTGGATTAGGGGATGGCTTACTAGTAGGGAACAGAGGGTACAGATTAATGGGAAGAAATCAGAATGGGGTAATGTCACTAGTGGGGTACCACAAGGGATCAGTACTAGGACCATTGTTATTCATAATCTATATAAATGACTTAGAGACAGGAATAAACAGTGATATCAGTAAATTTGCCGATGACACAAAGATAGGAAGACCGGTAAAGAATTTAGATGATGCTAGGATGCTGCAGGATGACTTAAATAGGCTGTACGAGTGGTCAGAGAAATGGCAGATGCAGTTTAATGTTAACAAGTGTAGCATTATGAGTGTAGGTAAAGGTAATAGGCCTGTAGACTACACATTAAATGACAATACCTTAGGAAAGTCATATAGTGTGAGGGACTTAGGAGTTCAAATAAGCAGTGACTTGCGCCCCAGGGAACAGTGTATTATAGCTAGAAATAGAGCCAACAAGATAATGGGATTTATTAGTAGGTGTGTGACAAATAGGAGTTCTGAGGTCATTCTGAGGTTGTATTTAGCGCTAGTAAGACCCCACTTAGATTATGCAGCTCAGTTTTGGTCCCCTTATTATAGGAAAGATATAGGCTCCTTGGAGGCAGTCCAGAGAAGAATGACCAAGATGATTCAGGGGCTGAGAAATTTACCCTACAAAGATAGGTTAAAACGTCTTAATCTCCACTCCCTAGAGAGAAGGAGGGCAAGAGGGGATTTGATTGAGGTTTTCAAATGGGTAAAAGGAATTAATAAGGGTAACATTGATCAGGTTTTAGAATTTAGTAGTCAGGATAGAACACGTGGAAATGGGTACAAGCTAGAAAAACTTAGATTCAGGACAGACATAGGTAGATATTGGTTCACTAACAGAGTGGTGAACGATTGGAATAGGCTGGGTAGACACGTAGTAAGTGCTGAGTCAATAGATAGCTTTAAAAGACGGTTGGATCAGAGTATGGATAGGAATGACAGGTGGGATGGCTAAATATTGGATTATTCCAAGGGTGGGGGGCAAGGAGCTGCCTCGTGTAGGTCATTAACTGGCCTCTTGCAGTCTCCTCATTTCTTATGTTCTTATGTTCTATTTCTTATGTGTGTGTGAGGTCTCAGCCTTACCCATAGATCCGTCTCTATGAACTCTGTAAGACCCCACTTAGATTATGCAGCTCAGTTTTGGTCCCCTTATTATAGGAAAGATATAGGCTCCTTGGAGGCAGTCCAGAGAAGAATGACCAAGATGATTCAGGGGCTGAGAAATTTACTCTACAAAGATAGGTTAAAACGTCTTAATCTCCACTCCCTAGAGAGAAGGAGGGCAAGAGGGGATTTGATTGAGGTTTTCAAATGGGTAAAAGGAATTAATAAGGGTAACATTGATCAGGTTTTAGAATTTAGTAGTCAGGATAGAACACGTGGAAATGGGTACAAGCTAGAAAAACTTAGATTCAGGACAGACATAGGTAGATATTGGTTCACTAACAGAGTGGTGAACGATTGGAATAGGCTGGGTAGACACGTAGTAAGTGCTGAGTCAATAGATAGCTTTAAAAGACGGTTGGATCAGAGTATGGATAGGAATGACAGGTGGGATGGCTAAATATTGGATTATTCCAAGGGTGGGGGGCAAGGAGCTGCCTCGTGTAGGTCATTAACTGGCCTCTTGCAGTCTCCTCATTTCTTATGTTCTTATGTTCTTATGTGTGTGTGAGGTCTCAGCCTTACCCATAGATCCGTCTCTATGAACTCTGAGCTCCTTCGGGGAGGGTGATGGCTGACGATCACGAGTCCAGCACGTGATCCTCCATACTATGGTTAAT
>JAPQNM010000018.1:22248381-22278596 GCA_029783475.1 Metacarcinus magister
CTTCACACTTAACGAGGATTCCATTACGAAAATAAAGATGAATGTGCACGCATATCTCTGACCCGATGTTTTACTCACACTTGTAATAGATCGGATACGTTTGATAAGTTGGAACTAAGCACCTTTCTAGTCATTGTAGAAGAATACACGACTGAGTTGACCTGCACGGAAGGCAGCAGCTCTTGAAGGTCTGCGGAAGGAAGTGTAATTCAAAGAGCAACAAACTTTCAAATATCGTCTTGACTCCAGATGTCAGTGTTAAGTGAATGATGAATAACTGAACGAACAAGGTAATGAAATACTGAAGCACCAACTCACTGATATAATAGATCACTGAACCACTGAAGCATCGAGACGCCGGTTCACTGACAACCTTCAGTCACGACCCTAAAGCTGGGGTTCAAACAATGGGGAAAACACACACACACACACACACACACACACACACAAAGCGTTCTCATATTACTACTTACGGGCATTAAAGTCATAAGTCTCCACAGCTGCCACGGAAAAGCAACAGCCAGGATATGCTTGTTGAAATAGTTCATTAGTGTTAGTTACAGTGAGTGAGTGAGGCGAGAGTTGTTATGGGCGGCAAAGGGTAGTATTGCGGCCAGCCAGGTGTGTTATTCTTCAAGAGACCACCAGGAAAAGACGAACAGCCTCAACCACCACCACCACCACCACCACCACTACCAAGGAACATACAGTAACGCTCTCCCTTGATCACCTCACACTAGGCTTACGTTCAAGTGTTGCTGGTACTCGAGTCCAAATACATCAGGATATATATACAAGTCCAAATACAAATACTGTAGTACACAATACAAACACATTTCCTATTGTACGTAGTCAAGTATTGTACTGTAATAATTAAATTAAAGTACTTTTACGGTTTTAAAGACTTACTGTTTTAAGAAGATAAAACCGGTTCTTCCTTGGGTGTCAGTGTTTTCGTCGTGTTAGTTGAGATAAGTTAATGCCTTTCAAACACTGTACTCGAGGCTCCATTGGTATTAGTTAGTCACTCAAGACTCACACACCACACACTGCTAACGTCAACCCACCACTGAGCTCCACCAGCCACACCACCACCTCAAGACTCACACCACCACACACTTCTAACGTCAACCCACCACTGACCTCCACCAGCCACACCACCACCTCAAGACGGACAACAATCAGAGCATTTTAGACTTAACTTTCAACATTCACTAACTGACTTGTCTGAATAACGTGTGATAGTCTTTCATTGCGATATGTTTGTTATTATTTGAATATTACTGTGTTGTGTTTTTATTAATTAGTCATACGTCTGGCAGAGTAGGGAAGGAGGGAGAGTTGGGTTGAACAGGAGAGCCATAGCCGAGGTACCACAGCTAACTACCACTACTACTTAACTACTATGTGAGTCACTATAACTAAAACATCAATAAGTCCTTCCACCGCCACCACCACCACCACCTCGCTGTCTGGCCACACACCATTATTTTGCATTATACAATTACGTCATACCAGGTTTAGTCAGTCCCTGAGGCGAGGCGGGAAGGCGGGAGGCTGGTGGAACACACATGCATCTCGATAATTATTCCACTGCTGCATTAGGTGGTATGGTACGCGAGTAGGGAAGGAGGGGAGGGTTGGGTGGGGAGGAGAGGTGAGAACAATTGAATAGCGAGGTCCTTCCTTAATTACAATGCTTTGGTTCCTGGATCCTGGTTCCTCGGCGCCCTACGTGCGAGTCTGTTGGCCTGGTTTTGAATATTGCATTACCGCGCTGCAGGTGTGAGTCGAGGAGGCGTTAGAGGGCAGCAAGGGTTCAGGTGCGAGAGAGGGAGAGAGACTTGTGACTACCGAGAGGCAGGGCGATACTGGTTGAGTCACTTTCTTTCTTTCTCTCTTAGTCAACTCACGTGCCTGTCTGTGTGTGTCTGTCTTTCTACAACACACTTGCCACCAGGACCGTCACCTTGTCTCTAGTGCTCCTTCCCATCACATCCTCGCCCCTCACCCAGACCCACCCCGCCCAGCCCCCTCACCCCTAAATATGATGTACAACTTGCACACACATCATGACCACCGTCTTGAGTTAGAAAAAGGTTCATATCCTCCTTAGCTCACACTTTCCTAACTTTTTTCCCCTTCTCTCCTATCTGTTATTCTTCTAAACCTCCTTTTTGCCTCCCTTCCCTTCCCTATTCCCTCATTTCCTCTCTTCCTGCAACCCCTCTTCTTTTGCTCGCCTTTAACTGTCCAGGACAAATGCAGAGCGCTACTTCAACACGCTATTAACGTTGGCACCAAGATACTGTAAGTGTTTGCGGCGTCAAAGCAGATCATGGTAAGTCAACCCAACATACATAAGCAGCTTCTCAACTCAGTTTACGTTTTCTTGCTGCTGCCAATGTTTGTGGGTATGATTTGACTTTATCTATGCTTCCTAAGAGATTCAGGATAATACAGCCACACAAGACTGGCTGATCACCCTCCTTCTTAAACGTTCCACCATATACTCTTCACTGGTAACGACTTTGTTCTGAGAGTCTTCAAGATTCGACTACTAAACAATATTCGTTAAATTAACTTTTTCTTGATTAAATAACTTTCTATTATTCCTTACTTTTGTTGTATTTCAACAATTTGCATCACACTTACTCTTTACCTTTCCTCTCTAACACTCCATCCCATCCCTTGCTCGCTTTCATCATTGTTGCAATTATTATTGTTTTACCTCGTATAATAATAATAATAATAATAAAGGCGTACATACCTTCCCCCTTCAAGCAAGCTTATTTCACACAATTAGGTACAAGTACAGTTTCTCTTCCTCCCCCAACACAATTTTAATAGAGATAATCAACAATTAATTTCGTCTATTCTTCCCATAATGATCAGTGATGTTAATTTTTCTCTATTTTGCTTTCTTGCATCCTAACTCTTTCAATGGAGTAAAATCAGGTTATATTACATTTTACATAACACATATGATTTCTGAATTAAAGGAGACATAGAAAAATACTAGACAGAAACCAATACCTTATACTATCTTACCTTCCCTTCCTTATACTACATTCAAGTTAGTTACCAGCCACGTAAACCTCTATATCAACAACATAATACCATTCCCGCAGCTTAATCCCAGGACAAAGTTGAACATACCAAGATAAACTTAAGAATCCCATCCTCCTCGATAGAAAACAAAAATATCAAGACATCTAGAATAATATAAACGTAACAACCATCATTTCCTTAACGTTTCATCACCATCCACATGTCTGCGACCGACCGTTCACTCTGAAACAGCGAAGGAAAACATTTTACAGTCAAAGGAACGCCAGGTATCAATAGCCAGGTGAGAGGCAGTCCCGTCCACCCCTCATTACCTGTCATTACCGCCACTTCTACACCCCAAGACCCGCAGTGACGCCAGGTAAATGCTCACAGGTAAAAAGGTGATTAGGAGAGAAGAGTGAAAAGTGCGGACACTCGATCTTTGGGGCGCAGCTAGTAATGGGTGAGGTGGAAGTGATGTAGTGTGGTGGTGTGGAGTATTGGTGTGGTAGTGTGGTGGTTTATAGGAGTTGTAATGGATACAGGAATGGTGGTGAGGTGGAGTATAGAGTAACAAGTGGTAAAAAAAGAAGTGATGGGCTGCAACGCACAACAAACCCATCCCTTTCTCCCTCTTAAGCCATACTGATGCTGCTCTGCTTGTCAAATACTTGTTCCATGTAGTGGTCGAGCATGTTTACTGTGATACACGCTCACCTCATGCCTACTTTACTCACCACAGAAGCTACTCTTGTCCTCTATAACCACGTTGGTGATCGGTGCAAGTCAACTGTTCACGTTTACATCATTATTCACAGATGCACCAACACTGTAAGTCAACCAATTATCACGTCAATAGTTGATAGGTATGACTAAGGCCTCAATACAAACCTCAAATTTTGAATCAAAATATAATTCTTCCCTCAACTCCAACCTCACCACATACTCGTGTTGCTATTGGCTGACTGGCCAAGGCTGTGTTGTTATTGGCTGGCTGAAAGCACACAGCCTTGGCCAGTCAGCCAATAACAACACTTGAAGATTAGAGTTGAGGTAAGAATTAAATTTGATTCAAAATTTTCAGTTTGTGGTTAGGTTGGAGTTTAAAAACTACTTCAATATTTTGGCCATCTCGGTTTAACAACTTGTCATAAAATGCAAGTTGAAAATGAACCTTGAACGAACAAGTAAGATTGTGAGAACAGGCTTCTGCATGTTGGAGGCCAGGGAGGCGCGGGAATATCCCCGGAAGGTGAAGCTTTCCCTTGAGAAGTGAGGCGCTAGAGTGTCCCTCGCCACGCTCACTGCGGGTACGAGGAAACATTTTCTAGTTACATATTCAAAGCACATCAGTGTTTGAAAGGGTAAAGAACACTACTGAAAGCGGGAAACATGACACGAGAGACTCGTTGGGAGGACCCGTTGCCCTGAGGCACGCCTCGCCACGGACAGCTGGAAGCAGCTTTAAGCTTGTTTTCAGTGTGGTTTTTTCTACTTCAATACTCTCAGCATCGCAGTTTTTGAAGGTGTAAATAATGTTACTGAAAGTCGGAAACAAAAACTAAGAGGCTGGGTGGAAGGACCCGTTGCCCTGAGGCACGCCTCGCCACGGACAGCTGGAAGCAGCTTTGAGCTTGTTTTCAGTGTGGTTTTTCTACTTCAATACTCTCAGCATCTCGGTTTTTGAAGGTGTAAATAATGTTACTGAAAGTGGAAACAAAACTAAGAGGCTGGGTGGAAGGACCCGTTGCCCTGAGGCACGCCTCGCCACGGACAGCTGGAAGCGGCTTTGAGCTTGTTTTCAGTGTGGTTTTTTCTACTTCAATACTCTCAGCATCGCAGTTTTTGAAGGTGTAAATAATGTTACTGAAAGTAGGAAACAAAAACTAAGAGGCTGGGTGGAAGGACGCCTCGCCACGGACAACTGGAGGCAGCTTTGAGCTTGTTTTCAGTGTGGTTTTTTCTACTTCAATATTCTCAGCATCTCGGTTTTTGAAGTCTGCAAAAACAGCATCAGACTCTCTGAGTCTAGAAGTGCCTCAAGCAGAGGCCCTTTATATATACTATATAATACTGCCGCGGCCCAAGGGTAGCCACCCACTTGGGCAAGAGACTGTGTAACCTTGACGAGGTGCGGCAGCTGTTCCTACTGGTTGCTTTTACTTGGGATTGGTGGCTACAATCCTGTTACATTAGGGGAGTGAGCGCCAGGTGGTACTAATAAGCAGTCTCGCGGAAGCCAGTTGGCCTAGCAAGCCGCTGGTGGATTAACTATCGCTACAGACACTATAGCCAAGCCTCGGATTCGGACGGATAATTTGATGACGACTGGACATTCTCGGACTGATAACTTGATGACGACCCGGCATTCACGGACTGATAACTTGGTGACGACCCGGCATTCCCATGAACATGTTCAACGGACAAGCTCTAAAATTAATACCATTAAAAAGAAACACCTGAAGAGGGGGAAGGCCCTGGGTGAAGGGTACTTCGGCGTAGTGTACAGGGGGCGGCTGGCTCTCTCCCGGGACAACATCGTAAAGGTGGCAGTTAAGGATCCTGTGAACGATCCTGAGCTCATAGTGCAAACCTCTGAGGAGGCGGAGCTACTGCAGGAGCTGGATGGCGAGGCTGGCGTGCCCCGGTTTTACGGGGTGACGACTGACTCTCCTCCCTCCTTGGTGATGGAGTTGTGCCCGGGAGAGCGGCTGGAAGACTGTCTAGAGCACGGAGGGGTGCGCACCTGTCTGCTGGCCCTCGTGCAGGTGTGCGGCATAGTGCGGCGCCTGCATGCCAGGGGTGTCACCCATGGTGACATTCACAGCAAGAACGTGTTGGTGGACGTGTCCGACGAGGGCGACGTGCGTGCCTTCCTGCTGGACTTCGGTCTGGCTAAGAGGGACACTGACCGTAACCAGCAGGAGTCTGATGTCATTGACATTGTGGCTACTGCGCTGGAGGTCATCCCCGACTCGGAGCACCTCTCTCGCTTCAGGTGGAGGCTCAACAAGACCTCTAAATTAAACAAGGTCACCAACCTGCTGCACCAGGCCTTGGAAGATGGTGACCTAAACATTTGTTAAAATCAAACAAAGGACCTGTGCAGAAGACTCGAGCTCAATAAAATTGGTAGGTAGGTAGTTAGGTAGGTAGGTAGATATATCTATAAGTAGGTAGGTAGGTAGGTAGATATATAAATACGAAGGTATGTAGGTAGGTAGGTAGAAAGGTAGGTAGATAGTATATATATATATATAATTGGTAGGTAGGTAGGTAGGTAGGTAGGTAGATATATAGATACGTGGGTAGGTAGGTAGGTAGGTAGAGAGGTAGGTAGATAGTATGTGTATATATATATATATATATATATATATATATATATATATATATATATATATATATATATATAGATAGATAGATAGATAGATAGATAGATAGATAGATAGATAGATAGATAGATAGATAGGTAGGTAGGAAGGAAGGTAAAGTATGTATGTATGTATGTATGTATGTTAGTATGTATGTATGTAGGAAACCTTCACACATGTATGTATTTATTATGTATGTATTTACCGTGTATGTATGTAGGAAACCATTACACATGTATGTATTTATTATGTATGTATTTACCGTGTATGTATGTAGGAAACCATTACACATGTATGTATTTATTATGTATGTATTTACCGTGTATGTATGTAGGAAACCATTACACATGTATGTATTTATTATGTATGTATTTATCATGTATGTATGTAGGAAACCATTACACATGAATGTATTTATTATGTATGTATTTATTATGTATGTATTTTCCATGTATGTAATTACCATGTATCAATTTATTATGTATTAATATAATATATATGTATTTATTATGTATGTATTTCTTATGTCTGTATATATTATGTATGTATGTAGGTATATATAACGAATGTATTTAACATGTATTTATATATTATATATGTATATAATAAATGTGTCTGTGTGTGCTGGAGGAGTGTGTGTGTGTGTGTGTGTGTGTGTGTGTGTGTGTGTGTGTGTGTGTGTGTGTGTGTGTGTGTGTGTGTGTGTGTGGTGCGTGCGTGTATCAACATAGATAGAGAAATAAATAAATAAATACAGATAAAAAGATGAATAAATAAATACAAGTATCTATCTATCCGTCTCTTTATCTACCGATATATGCGTGCGAATTTATCTATCCCTCTATCTATACTATACGCGAAAATGGATAGAAAAATAAATAGATAAAAGATCTTTATAATGTTTACTACTTGCTGAGCTGATAGGTAGGTAGGTAGGTAGATATATAGATAGCGTAGCCTCTTCCCCCCTCCCCAATCTTCCCTCCATCTCTACCCTTTCTCCTCCTACCCCCTCTTCCATCCCATCCCTTCCCCCCTCCCCAATCTTCCCTCCCTCTCTACCCCTTCTCCTCCTACCCCCTCTTCCATCCCATCCCTTCCCCCCTCCCCAATCTTCCCTCCATCTCTACCCCTTCCCCTCCTACCCACTCTTCCATCCCATCCCTTCCCCCCCTCCCCAATCTTCCCTCCCTCTCCACTCTTTCTTCTATTCCATCCCTTTCCCCCTCCCCAATCTTCTCTCCATCTCTACCCCTTCTCTCCTCTCCACTCTTTCTTCCAACCCATCCCTTCCCTCCTCCCAAATCTTCCCTCCACCTCTACTGCTCCCCCCCCTACCGCTCCCCCCCCCCTACACACTCTTTCTTCCATTCCATCCCTTCCCCCTCCCGAATCTTCCCTCCATCTCTACCCCTTCCACCTCTACCCACTCTTTCTTCCATCTCATCCCTTCCCCCCTTCCCAATCTTCCTTCCATCTCTACCCCTTCCACCCTCCCACATCCCCGTCTCCCCACTTCCCCTTCCATCCCTTCCCCTTCCCTCCTTTCTACTCACCCTTCCATCTCCATCCCTTCCTACCTCCCAACTCTCCCTTCCATCCCTACCCTTTCTACCTTTCCCCTTCCCCTTCCATCATCCCCACTCCTCCTTCTAACCTTATCCCTTCTTCTCTCCCCACTCCCTCTTTTCCCTCCTTCCCACTCTTTCTTCCATCCCTAATTTTTCCTCCTTCCTCTCCCTCCCGCCATTCCTAGCCCTTCCCCCTTCCCATTTACCCTTCCTTTCCTCCCCACTATTTCTTTCGTCCGTATCCCTTCCCCCATTCCTTAATCACCTTCCATCGAAACCCCTTTCCCCTCCCCACTCCCCCATCCAACCAGACTTCCCCATTCTTTCTCCCTCACCCCACTCCCCACTCCAACCAGACTTCCCCATTCTTTCTCCCTCACCCACTCCCCCAACCATCCAGCCCTGCCCCCTCCTCTCTCCCTCACCCCACTCCCCCATCGAACATGCCCTGCCCGCTCTTCTCTCCCTCACCCCCCTCCCCCATCCATCAAGCCCTTCCCTCACTTCTCTCCCTCACCCAACTCCTCCATCCATCCAGCCCTGCCCCTCTTCTCTCCCTCACCCCCTCCCCCATCCATCCAGTCCTGCCCCATCTTCTCTCCCTCATCCCACTCCCTCATCCATCCAGCCCTGCCACCTCCTCTCTCCCTCACCCCACTCCATAATAAATCATGCCTTG
The DNA here is from genome assembly GCA_029783475.1 of Metacarcinus magister. Classification (NCBI taxonomy): domain Eukaryota; kingdom Metazoa; phylum Arthropoda; class Malacostraca; order Decapoda; family Cancridae; genus Metacarcinus; species Metacarcinus magister. Next base: position 22,257,054 of record JAPQNM010000018.1, read on the forward strand.
CTCCCTTATCTCTCCCTCACCGCCCTCCCTAATCCATCCAGCCCTGCTCCCTCTTCTCTCCCTCACCCCCCCTTCCCCCATCCATCCAGCCCTGCCCCCTCCTCTCTCCCTCAACCCACTCCCATCTTCTCTCCCTCACCCCACTCCGACATCTATCCAGCCATACCCCCTATTCTCTCCCTCACCCCACTCCCCCATCTATTCAGCCCTACCCCCTCTTCTCTCCATCAACCCACTCCCCCATCCATCCAGCCCTGCCCCCTCTTCTCTCCCTCACCCCAGTCCCCCATCCATCAAGCCCTGCTCCATCTTCTTTCCCTCACCCCCCTCCACAATCAATCCAGCCCTGCCCCATTCTCTCTCCCTCACCCCACTCACCCATCCATCTAGTCTTCCCCTTTCCTCTCTCCCTCACCCCACTCCCCCATCCATCCAGCTCTACTCCTCCTTCTCTCACTCACCCCACTCCCCAATTAATCCAACCCTGCCCCCTCTTCTTTCCCTCACCGCCCTCCTCTATCCATCCAGTCCCACACCCTCTTCTCTCCCTCACCCGACTCCCCCATCCATCCAACCTTGCCCCCTTATCTCTTCCTCACACCACACCCCCATATATCCAGCCCTGCCCCCTCCTCTCTCCCTCACCCAGCTCCCTAATCCATCAAGCCTTGCTCCCTCCTCTCTACCTAACCCCACTCCCCCATCCATCGTGCCCTGTTCTCTCTTCTCTCCCTCACCCCACTCCCGCATCCATCAAACCCTTCCCCCTCTTCTCTCCCTCACCCCACTCCCTAATCCATCCAGCCTTGGTCCCTTATCTCTCCCTCACCCCCCTCTCCCATCCATCCAGTCCTACCCTTTCTTCTCTCCCTCACCCCCATCCTCAATCCAACCAACCCTGCCCCCTCTTCTCTCCTTCACCCCACTCCCTAATCCATCCAGCCCTGTCCCCTCTTCTCTCTTTCCCCCCCTCCCCCATCCATCGAGCCCTGCCATCTCCTCTCTCCCTCACCCCACTCACCCATCCATCACACCCTGCCCCCTCCTCTCTACCTCACCCCACTCACCCATCCATCCAGCCCTGCCACCTCTTCTCTCCCTCATCACACTCCCCCATCCACCCAGCCCTGCCACCTCCTCTCTCCCTCACCCCACTCCCTTATCCATCCAGCCCTGTCCCCTCTTCCCTCTTTCCCCCCCCCCTTCCCCATCCATCGAGCCCTGCCATCTCCTCTCTCCCTCACCCCACTCGCCGATCCATCCAACCCTGCCCCCTCCTCTCTCCCTCACCGCACTCCCCCATCCATCCACCCGTGCAACCTTTTCTCGCCCTCACCCCACTCCCACATCCAACCAGCCTTCCCCCTTCTTTCTCCCTCACCCCACAACCCCATCCATCCAGCCCTGCCCCCTTCTCTCTCGCTCACCCCATTCCTCCATTCATTCAGCCCAGCCCCCTCTTCTCTCCCTCACCCAACTTCCCCTTCCATCAAGAACTGGCTCTTCTTCTTTCTCTCTCCCCATTCCCCTATCCATCCAGCCCTGCCCTCTCTTCTCTCCCTCACTCCCCTCACCCATCCATCCAGTCCCGCCACCTCCATTCTCTCTCACCGCACTCCCCCATCAATCCAGCCCTGCCCCCTCTTCTTTCCTTCACCCCACTCTCCTATCCATCAAACTTTGCCCCCTCTTCTCTCCCTCACATCCCTCCCCATCCATCAAGCCCTTCCCCCACTTCTCTCCCTCACCCCACTCCTCTATCCATCCAGCCCTGCCCCTCTTCTCTCCCTCACTCCCTCCCCCATCCATCCAGTCCTGCCCCATCTTCTCTCCTTTATCCCACTCCCTCATCTACCGAGCCCTGCCACCTCCTCTCTCCCTCACCCCACTCCCTAATCCATCCAGCCTTGCTCCCTTATCTATCCCTCACCCCCCTCCCTCATCAATCCAGCCCTGCTCCCTCTTCTCTCCCTCCCCCTCTTTCCCCCATCCATCCAGCCCTGCCCCCTCTTCTCTCCATCAACCCACTCCCCCATCAATCCAGCCCTGCCCCCTCTTCTCTCCCTCACCCGACTCCCCCATCCATCCAACCTAGCCCCTTTATCTCTCCCTCACCCCACATCCACATCTATCCAGCCGTGCCCTCTCTCTCTCCCTCATCCCACTCCCTAATCCATCCAGCCTTGCTCCCTCCTCTCTACCTCACCCAACTCCCCCATCCATCCTGCCCTGCCCTCTCTTCTCTCCCTCACCCCACTCCCCCATCCATCAAGCCCTGCCCTCTCTTCTCTCCCTCACCCCTCTCACGCATCCATCAAGCCTTGCAACCTTATCTTTCCCTAACCCCACTCCCCTATCCAACCAGCCTTGACCCCTCCTTTCTTCTTCACCCCCTTCCCCCATCCATCCAGTCCTACAACCTCTTCTCTCCCTCCCTCCCTCCCCCATCCATCAAGCCCTGCCCCCTCTTCTCTCCCTCACCCAATTCCACCATCCATCCAGTCCTGCCCCCTCCTCTCTCCCTCACCCCACTCCCCCATCAAACCTGCTCTAATCCCTTTTCTCTCCCTCAACCCCATCACCCATCCATCCAGCCCTGCCCCTCTTCTCTTCCTCACCCCACTACCCAATCCATCCAGCATTAACCCCTCTTCTCTCCCTAACCCCCCTCCCCCATCCATCCAGCCCTGCCCCCTCTTCTTTCCCTCACCCCACTCCCCCATCCATCCAAACCTTCCACCTCTTCTCCCTCACCCCATTCCCCCATCTATCCACATCTGCTCACTCTTCTCTCCCTCACCCCACTCCCCCATCCATCCAGCCCTGCCCCCTCCTCGCTCGCTCACCCCACTCCTCTATCCATCCAGCCCAGCCCCCTCTTCTCTCTCTCACCACACTCCCCCATCCATCCAGCTCTGCCCCTTCTTCTCTCCCTCACCCCATTCCCCTATCCATCCAGCCCTGACCCCTCTTCTCTCCCTTACGCCCCTCCCCCATCCATCATGCCCTGCCCCCTCTTCCCTCCCTCACCCCACTCCCCAGTCCAGCCAGCCCTTCCCCCTCTTCTCTACCTCACCCACCTCTCCCATCCATTCAGCCCCGCCCCCTCTTCTCTCCCTCACCCCCTTCCCCTAACCATCCAGCCCTGCCCCTCTTCTCTGCCTCACCCCCCTCCCCAATCCATCCAGCGCTGCCCCCTTTTCTCTCCCTCACCCCACTCTCCCATCCATCCAGTCCTGCCCCCTCTTCACTCCCTACTCCCACTCCCCTATCCATCCAGCCCTGCCACTTCCTCTCTCCCTCACCCCACTCTCTAATCCATCCAGCCTTGCTCCCTTATCTCTCCCTCACCCCCCTCCCCCATCCATCCAGCCCTGCTCCCTCTTCTCTCCCTCCCCCCCTCCCCCATCCATCCAGCCATGCCACCTCCTCTCACCCTCACCCCACTCCCCCATCCATCCAGCCCTGCACCCTCCTCTCTCCCTCACCCTACTCCCTCATCCATCCAGCCCTGCCCCCTCTTCTCTCCCTAACCCCACTCCCCCATCCATCCAGCCCTTCCCCCTTTTCACTTCCTCACCCCACTCCTTCATCCATCTAGCCCTTCCCTCTCCTGTCTCCCACACCCCACTCCCCCATCCATCCAGCCCTTCCCCCATTTCTCTCTCTCCCCCTGCTCCCCTATCCATCCAGCCCTGCCATCTCCTCTCTCCCTTACCCTACTCCCCCATCCATCCAGCCCTGCCCCCTCCTCTCTCTCTCATCCCACTCCCCCATCCATCCAGCCCTACCCCCCTACTCTCTCCCTCACCCCACTCCCCCTTCCATCCAGCCCTGCCCCCTCTTCTCTCCCTATCCCCACTCCCCCATCCAACCAGCCATCCCCCTTCTTTCTCCCTCACCCCATTCCCCCATCCATCCAGCCCTGCCCCCTCTTCTCTCCCTCATCACACTCCCCCATCAATCCAGCCCTGGCCACTCTTCTCTCTTTCACCCCACTCCCCCATCCATCCAGCCATGCCCCCACCTCTATCCCTCACCCCACTCCCCCATCCATCATGCCCTGCCCCCTCTTCTCCCCCTCACCCCACTCCCCCATCCATCCAGCCTTGCCCCCTCTTCTTTCCTTCACCCCACTCTCCCATCCATCCAGCTTTACCTCCTCTTCTCTCCCTCACCCCCCTCCCCAATCCATCCAGCCTTTCCCCCACATCTCTCCCTCACCCAACTCCTGCATCATTCCAGCCCTGCCCCTCTTCTCTCCCTCACCCCCTCCCCCATCCATCCAGTCCTGCCCCATCTTCTCTCCTCACCCAAATCCCTAATCCATCCAGCCTTGCTCCCTTATCTCTCCCTCACCCCCCTCCCTCATCCAGCGAGCCCTGCTCCCTCTTCTCTCCCTCCCTTCCTTCACCCATCCATCCAGCCCTGCCCCCTCCTCTCTCCCTCACCCCACTCCCCCATTCATCCAGCCCTACCCCGTCCTCTCTCCCTCAACCCAATCCCATCTTCTCTCCCTCACTCCACTCCCACATCTATCCAGCCCTGCTCCCTCTTCTCTCCCTCATCCCACTCCTAAATCCATCAAGCCCTGCCCCTTCTTCTCTCCCTCACCCCACTCCCCCATCCATCCAGCCCTGTCCCCTCTTCTATCCCTCCCCCACCTCCTCCATCCATCTTGCCCTGCCCCCTCCTCTCTCCCTCAACCCATACTCCCATCCATCCAGCCTGGCCCCTTCTCTCCCCCATCCATCAAGCCCTATCCCCTCCTCTCTCCCTCACCCCACTCCCCCATAAATCCAGCCCTGCCCTCTCTTCTCTCCCTCACCCCACTCCCCAATCCATCTAGCCCTGCTCGTTCTTCTCTCCCGCACCCCCCTCCCCCATCCATCAAGCCCTGCCCACTCCTCTCTCCCTCAATCCACGCCCCCATCCATCTAGTACTACCCCCACTTCTCTCCCTCACCCCACTCCCCAATCCATCAAACTCTGCCCCCTCTTCTCTCCTTCACTTCACTCTCCCATCAATCCAGCCCTGCCCCCTCTTCACTCACACAACTCACTCCCCCATCAATCGACCCCTGCCCTATTTTCTCTCCCTCACCCCACTCCTCCATCCCTCCAGCCCTGCCCCCTCCTCTCTCACTCACCCCAATCCCCCATCTATCAAGCCCTGCCCCCTCTTCTCTCCCTCACCCTACTCCCCAATTCATCCAGCCCTGCCAGCTTTTCTTTACTTCCAACCACACCCCCATCCATCCAGTCCTGCCCGCTCCTATCTCCCTCACCCCTCTCCCACATCCATCCAGCCCTGTCCCCTCCTCTCTCCCTCACCCCACTCCCCCATTCATCATATCCTGACCACTCTTCTCTCCCTCAACACACTCCCCCATCCCTTCCGCCCTGCCCCCTCTTCTCTCCCTCACTCCCCTGCCCCATTCATCCAGCCCTGCCCCCGCTTCTCTCCCTCAACCCCCTCCCCCATCCATCCAGCCCTACCCTCTCTTCTCTCCCTCCCCCCTCTCAACTCCATCCAGCCCTGCCCCATCTTCTCTCCCTCCCCCCCTCTCCATCCATCCAGCTCTGCCACCTCTTCTCTCCCTCACCCCACTTCCCCATCCATCCAGACCTGACTTCTCTTTTCTCCCTCACCGGACTCCCCAATCCATCCAGCCCTGCCCCCTCTTCTCTCCCTTACTCCTCTGCCTCATTCATCCAGCCCTGCCCACTCCTCTATCCCTCACACCACTCCCACATCCAGCCAGCCCTGCCACCTCCTCCCTCCGTCAAACCACTCCCCCATCCATCCAGCTCTGCCCCCTCTTCTCTCCCTCATCCCACTCACCCATCCATCCAGCCCTACTCCTTTTCTCTCCCTCACCCTATTCCCCCATCCATCAAGCCCTGCCCCATCCACTCTCCGTCACCCCCTTACCTCATACATCCAGTCCTGCCTCCTCCTATCTCCCTCATACCACTCTCCCATCCATCCGGCCCTACCCCCTCCTCTCTCCCTCATCCCACTCTCCCATCCATCCAGCCCTTCTCCCTATTCTCTCCCTCACCTACTCCCCCATCCATTCAGCCCTGCCCCCTCCCACACCCCAATCCATTCAGTTCTAACCCCTCTTCTCTCCATCACACAAGTCTCCCATCCATCCAGCCCTGCCCCCTCCACTTTCCCTCACCCCACTGCGCCATCCATCCAATCCTGCCCCCTCTTCTCTCCCTCATCCCACTCCCCAATTCATTCAGCCTTGCCCCCTCTTCTCTCCCTCACCACCCTCCCCTATCCATCCAACCCTGCCCCTTCTTCTCTCTCTCACGCCACTCCCCCAACCATCCAGTCTTGCCCCCTCCTCTCTCCCTCACCCCACTCCCCCATCCATCCAGTCCTGCCCCCTCTTTACTTCCTCACCTGACTCCCCTATCCATCATGCCCTGCCACCTCCTCTCTCCCTCACCACACTTCCCCATCCATCCAGCCCTGCCCCCTCTTCTCACCACACTTCCCCATCTATCCAGCCCTGCCACCTCCTCTCTCCCTCACCACACTTCCCCATCCATTAAGCCCTGCCCGCTCTTCTCTCCCTCACCTCACTCCTCCATCCATCCAGCCCTGTTCCTCTTCTCTCCCTCACCCCCCTCCCCCATCTATCCAGCCCTGCCCTCTTTTCTCTCCCTCATCCCACTCCCAAATCAATCCAGCCCTACCCCCTGCTTTCTCCCTCACCCCACTCCCGCATCCATCCAGCCCTGCCCCCTCTTATCTCCCTCACCCCACTCGCCCATCCAACCAGCCCTGCCCCCTCTTCTCTCCCTCACCCCACTCCCCCACGCATCCAGCCCTGCCCCTTCCACTCTCCCTCAGCCCCCTTTCCCATCCATTCAGCTATGCCCTCTATTCTCTCCCTAACCCCACACACCAATCTATCCAGTCCTCCCACCTCTTCTCTTCCTCACCCCACTCCCCCATCCATCCAGCCCTGCCACCTCCTCTCTCCCTCACCCCACTTCCCAATCAATCTAGCCTTGATCCCTTATCTCCCCCTCACCCCACTCACCCATCCATCCAGCCCTGCCACCTCCTCTCTCCGTCAACCTACTTCCCCATCCATCCAGCCAAGCCCCCTCTTCTCTCCCTCATCCCACTCAGCCATCCATCCCATCCTGCCACTTTTTCTCTCCCTCACCCTACTCCCCCATCCATTGAGCCCTGCCCCCTCCACTCTCCGTCACCCCCCTACTCCATCCATCCAGCCCTGCCCCCTCCTCTCTCCCTCACCCCACTTCCCCATCATTACAGTCTTGCCCCCTCTTCACTTCCTCACCCCACTCCCCCATCCATCCAGCTCTGCCCACTCATCTCTCCCTCCCACCCTCCCCTATCCATCAAGCCCTGCCCTCTCCCCTCTCCCTCAACCAACTCCCCCATCCACCCAGACCTGCCCCCTCTTCTCTCCCTCACCTAACTCCCGCATCCATCCAACCCTGCCACTTCCTCACTCCCTCACACCACTCCTCCATCCGACAAGCTCTGCCCACTCTTCTCTCCCTCATCCCATTCCCTAATCCATTCAGCACTGCCCACTCTTCTCTCCCTCACCCCCCTCCCCCATCCATCCAGCAATGCCCACTCCTCTCTCTCTAACCCCACACCTCCACCCATCCAGTCCTGTCCCCTCCTCTCTTCCTCACCCCACTCCCCCATCCATCCAACCCTTCCACCTCCTCTCTCCCTCACCCCATTCCCCCATCCATCCAGCCTTGCCCCTTTCTCTCTGCCTCACCCCACTCCCCCATCCATCCAGCTCTGCCCTCTCTTCTCTCCCTCACCCCACTCCCCAATCCATCCAGCCCTGCCCCCGCTTCTCTCCCTCAAACCCCTCCCCCATCCATCCAGCCCTGCCCCTTCCTTTCTCCCTCACCCCACTTCCCCATCCATCCAGTCCTGCACTCTCCATTCTCCCTCACCCCACTCCCCCATCCATCCAGCCCTGCCATATTCTCTCGCCCTCACCCCACTCCCCCATCCATAAACCCCTGCCCTCTTTTCTCTTCCTCACCCAACTCCCCTATCCATCCAGTCTTGCCCCCTCTTCTCTCCCTCACCTCCCTCCCCAATCCAACCAGCCATGCCCCCTCTTCTCTCCCTCGTCCCACTCCCCCATCAATCCAGCCGTGCACCTCTTCTCTCCCTCACCCCCCACCCCATCCATCCAGCCTTGCCCACTTTTCTCTGCCTCACCCCACTCCTCCATCCATCCAGCCCTGCTCCTCTTCTCTCCTTCATTCCCCTCCCCCATCTATCTAGCCCTGCCTCCTTATCTCTCCCTCATCCCACTACCTCATCCATCCAGCCCTGCCCCCTCCTTTCTCCCTCACCCCACTCCCCGATCCATCAAGCCTTCCCTAACCCCACTCGCCCATCCATCCAGAACTACCCCATCTTCTCTCCCTCACCCCCCTCTCCCATCCATCCAGCCCTGCCCCCTCTTCTCTCTCTCACCCCACTCCACCATCAATCCAGCCCTGCTACTCTTCTCTCCCTCACTCCCCTCCCCCATCTATCCAGCCCTGCCCCCTTTTCTCTCCCTCATTCCAGTCTCCCATCCATCCAGCCCTGCCCCCTCTTCTCTCCCTCACCCCCCTCCCCCATCCATCAAGCTCTGCTCCCTCTTCTCTCCCTTACCCGACACCCCCTTCCATCCAGTCTTGCCCCCTCTTCTCTCCCTCAACCCCCTACCAATCCATCCAGCCCTGCCCACTCTTCTCTCCCTCACCCCACTCCCCAATCAGTCCAGCCCTGCCACCTCCTCTTTCCGTCAACCCACTCCCCCATATATAAAGCCCTGCCCCCTCTTCTCTAACTCATCCGACACACCCATCCATCCAGCCTTACCCCCTTTTCTCTCCCTCACCCAACTCCGTCATCTATCAAGCCCTGCCCCCTCCTCTCTCCCTCACCCCACTCCCCCATCCATCCAGCCCTGCTCCCTCTTCTCTCCCTCATTCCCATCCCCTATCCATCCAGCCCTGCCCCCTTCTCTCTCCCTCAACCCACTCCGCCATCCATCCAGCCGTGCCCCTTCCTCTCTCCCTCACCCCACTCTTCCATCCAAACGGCTCTGCCCTCTCTTCTCTCCCTCATCCCACACCCCCATCCATCCAGCCCTGCTCCCTCTTCTCTCCCTCATTCCCATCCCCCATCGATCCAGCCCTGCCACCTCCTTTCTCCCTCACCCCACTCCCCCATCCATCTAGCCCTGCCCCTTACTCTCTCCCCCACCCCACTCCCCCATCCATCCAGTTCTGACCTCTCTTCTCTCCCTCACCCCACTCCCCAATCCATCCAGCCCTGCCACCTCTTCTCTCCCTCCCCCCCTCCCCCATCCATCCAGCCCTACCAACTACTCTCTCCATCACCCCACACCCCCATCCATCCAGTCCTGCCCCCTCTTCTCATTCTCACCCCACTCCTCAATCCATCCAGCCCTGCCACCTCCTCTCTCCCTCACCCCACTTCCCCATCCATCCATCCTTGGTCACTTATTTCTCCCACACCCTACTCCCCCATCCATCCAGCCCTGCCACCTCCTCTCTCCGTCAATCCACTGCCCCATCCATGCAGCCCAGTTCCCTCTTCTCTACCTCATCCAGTCCAGTTCCCTCTTCTCTAACTCATCCCATTCACCCATCCATCCCACCCTGCCCCCTTTTCTCTCCCTCACCCCACTCTCCCATCCATCGAGCCCTGCCCCCTCCAGTCTCCGTCACCCCCCTACCCCATCCATCCAGTCCTGCCCCCTTCTCACTCCCTCACGCCACTCCCACATCCATCCAGCCCTGCCCCCTCTTCTCTCCCTCACCCTACTCCTCCATCCATCTAGCCCTGCCCCCTCTTCTCTCCCTCATCCCACTCACCCATCCATCCAGCCCTGCCCCCTCTTACCTCCCTCACCCCACTCCCCCATCCATCCAGCCCTGCCCCCTCCTCTTTCCCTCACACCACTCTCCCATCCCTCCTGCCCGGCCCCCTCCTCTCTCCCTCACCCCACTCCCCCATCCATCCAGCCCTTCACCTTTTTCTCTCCCTTACCCCACTCCCCCATCCATCCAGCCCTGCCCCCTCTTTTCTCCCACTCCCCACTCCCCCATCCATCCAGCCCTGCCCCCTTTTCTCTCTCTCACCCCACTCCCCAATCCATCCAGCCCTTCCCCCTCTTCTCTCCCTCACCCCACTCCCCCATCCATCCAGCCCTTCCCCCTTTTAACTCCCTCACCCCACTCCTTCATCCATCTAACCGTGCCCTCTCCTCTCTCCCACACCCCACTCCCCCATCCATCCAGCCCTTTCCCATCTTCTCTCTCTCCTCCTGCTCCCCTATCCATCCAGCCCTGCCATCTCCTCTCTCCCTCACCCTACTCCCCCATCCATCCAGCCCTGCCGCCTCCTCTCTCTCTCACCCCACTCCCCCATCCATCCAGCCCTACCCCCTCCTCTCTCCCTCTTCCCAATCCCCCTTCCATCCAGCCCTGCCCCCTCTTCTCTCCCTATCCCCACTCCCCAAAACCTAAACCAAACCTAACCTAACTTATTACCCGCTTCGTTAATGATGTTTTAAATTTTTTAAAATAGTGATAGATAGCCTTTTTCTTTCTTTTTCACACTATACTATCAAATTTCCTGCGCAGTTTTTATTACTACTACTGCGCAGGTGTTTCTTTAGCCGGAGGGAGAGGTGGGTGGGGAGGAGCCTTCCACTTTACTATCCTTTACCTCAGACTTGTAGAGAATATAGAAGTAGAGTAGCTACACAGGCAACCTTGTAAGGCCCACCAGGGCTGTTGTTGCCTATTATTCCTTTGTATTCCTTTGTATTCCTTTGTATTCCCTTGCCTCTTCCCTCTTCCCTCTTCCCTCGCCTCTTCCCTCTTCCCTCGCCTCTTCCCTCTTCCCTCTTCTCTCGCCTCTTCCCTCTTCCCTCTTCTCTCTTCCTTCTTCCCTCGCCTCTTCCGTCTTTCCTCTTCCCTCGCCTCTTCCCTCTTCCCTCTTCCCTCGCCTCTTCCCTCTTCCCTCTACCCTCGCCTCTTACCTCTTCCCTCGCCTCTTCCCTCTTCCCTCGCCTCTTCTTTCTTCCCTCTTCCCTCGCCTCTTCCCTCTTCCCTCTTCCCTCCCCTCTTCCCTCTTCCCTCGTCTCTTCCCTCGCCTCTTCCCTTTTCCCTCTTCCCTCTTCCCTCGCCTCTTCCCTCTTCCCTCTTCCCTCGCCTCTTCCCTCTTCCCTCTTACCTCGCCTCTTCCCTCTTCCCTCGCCTCTTCCCTCTTCCCTCTTCCCTCGTCTCTTCCCTCGCCTTTTCCCTCGCCTCTTCCCTCTTCCCTCTTCCCTCTTCCCTCGCCTCTTCCCTCGCCTATTCCCCCGCCTCTTCCCTCTTCCCTCACCTCTTCCCTCTTCCATCTTCCCTCGCCTCTTCCCTCGCCTCTTCCCTCTTCTCTCTTCCCTCGCCTCTTCCCTCTTCCCCCTTCCCTCGCCTCTTCCCTCGCCTCTTCCCTCTTCCCTCTTCCCTCGCCTCTTCCCTCGCCTCTTCCCTCTTCCCTCTATCCTCTTCCCTCGCCTCTTCTCTCGCCTCTTCCGTCTTCCCTCTTCCCTCTTCCCTTCCCTCTTCCCTCATCCCTCTTCCCTCTTCCCTCGCCTCTTCCCTCTTCCCTCTTCCCTCGCCTCTTCCCTCTTCCCTCTTTCCTCATTTCTTCTTTACTCTTCCCTCTTCCCTTGCCTCTTCCCTCTTCCCTCTTCCCTCTTCCCTCGCCTCTTCCCTCTTCCCTCTTCCCTATTCTCTCGCCTCTTCCTTCTTCCCTCTTCTCTCTTCCTTCTTCCCTCGCCTCTTCCCTCTTCCCTCTTCCCTCTTCTCTCTTCCCTCACCTCTTCCCTCTTCCCTCGCCTCTTCCCTCTTCCCTCGCCTCTTCCCTCTACCCTCGCCTCTTCCCTCTTCCCTCTTCCCTCACCTCTTCCCTCTTCCCTCTTCCCTTCCCTCTTCCCTCATCCCTCTTCCCTCTTCCCTCGCCTTTTCCCTCTTCCCTCTTCCCTCTTTCCTCATTTCTTCTTTACTCTTCCCTCTTCCCTTGCCTCTTCCCTCTTCCCTCTTCCCTCGCCTCTTCCCTCTTCCCTCTTCCCTATTCTCTCGCCTCTTCCTTCTTCCCTCTTCTCTCTTCCTTCTTCCCTCGCCTCTTCCCTCTTCCCTTGCCTCTTCCCTCTTCCCTCTTCCCTCTTCCCTCGCCTCTTCCCTCTTCCCTCTTCCCTCGCCTTTTCCCTCTTCCCCCGCCTCTTCTCTCTTCCCTCTTCCCTCTTCCCTCTTCCCTCGCCTCTTCCCTCTTCCCTCTTCACTTTTCCCTCTTCCCTCGCCTCTTCCCTCTTCCCTCTTCCCTCGCCTTTTCCCTCTTCCCTCTTTCCTCATTTCCTCTTTCCTCTTCCCTTGCCTTTTTCCTCTTGCCTCTTCCCTCTTCCCTCTTCCCTTGCCTCTTCCCTCTTCCCTCTTCCCTCTTAACTCGCCTCTTCCCTCTTCTCTCTTCCCTCTACCCTCGCCCTTCCCTCGCCTCTTCCCTCGCCTCTTCCCTCTTCCCTCTTCCCTCGCCTCTTCCCTCTTCCCTCTTCCCTCGCCTCTTTCCTCTTCCCTCTTCCCTCTTCCTTCTTCCCTCTTCCCTCTTCCCTCTTCCCTCGCCTTTTCCCTCTTCCCTCTTCCCTCGCCTCTTCCCTCTTCCCTCTTCCCTCGCCTCTTCCCTCTTCCCTCGCCTCTTCCCTCTTCCCTCGCTTCTTCACTCTTCCCTCTTCCCTCGCCTTTTCCCTCTTCCCTCTTCCCTGGCCTCTTCCCTCTTCCCTCGCCTCTTCCATCTATCCTCTTCCCTCTTTCCTCTTCCCTCTTCCCTCTTCCCTCTTCCCTCGCCTCTTCCCTCCTCCTTCTTCCTTCTTCCCTCGCCTCTTCCCTCTTCCCTCTTACCTCGCCTCTTCCCTCGCCTCTTCCCTCTTCCCTCTTCCCTCTTCTTTCGCCTCTTCCCTCTTCCCTCTTCCCTCTTCCCTCGCCTCTTCTCTCGCCTCTTCCGTCTTCCCTCGCCTCTTCCCTCTTCCCTCTTCCCTCGCCTCTTCCCTCTTCTCTCTTCCCTCGCCTCTTCCCTCTTCCCTCGCCTCTTCCCTCTTCCCTCTTCCCTCGCCTCTTCCCTCTTCCCTCTTCCCTCGCCTCTTCCCTCTTCCCTCTTCCCTCGCCTCTTCCCTTTTCCCTCTTCCCTCTTCCCTCTTACCTCGCCTCTTCCCTCTTCCCTCTTCTCTCTTCCTTCTTCCCTCGCCTCTTCCCTCTTCCCTCTTCCCTCTTCCCTCGCCTCTTCCCTCTTCCCTCTTCCCTCTTCCCTCTTCCCTCGCCTCTTCCCTCTTCCCTCGCCTCTTCCCACTTCCCTCTACCCTCTTCCCTCTTCCCTCGCCTCTTCCCTCTTCCCTCTTCCCTCGCCTCTTCCCTTTTCCCTCGCCTCTTCCCTCTTCCCTCTTCCCTCGCCTCTTCCCTCGCCTCTTCCCTCTTCCCTCACCTCTTTCCTCTTCCCTCTTCCCTCGCCTCTTCCCTCGCCTCTTCCCTCTTCCCTCTTCCCTCGCCTCTTCCCTCTTCCCTCGCCCTCCCTCCCTCCTTCCCTCTTCCCTCCCTCTAGAAGTAGAGTAGCTACACAGGCAACCTTGTAAGGCCCACCAGGGCTGTTGTTGCCTGTTATTCCTTTGTATTCCTTTGTATTCCCTTTTCCCTCGCCTCTTCCCTCTTCCCTCGCCTCTTCCCTCTTCCCTCGCCTCTTCCCTCTTCACTCTTCCCTCTTCCCTCTTCCCTCTTCCCTCTTCCCTCTTCCCTCGCCTCTTCCCTCTTCCCTCGCCTCTTCTCTCTTCCCTCTTCCCTCGCCTCTTCCCTCTTCCCTTTTCCCTCGCCTCTTCCTTCTTCCCTCTTCCCTCTTCCTTCGCCTCTTCCCTCTTCCCTCGCCTTTTCCCTCTTCCCTCTTCCCTCTTCCCTCGCCTCTTCCCTCTTCCCTCTTCCATCGCCTCTTCCCTCTTCCCTCGCCTCTTCCCTCTTCCCTCTTCCCTCGCCTCATCCCTCTTCCCTCTTTCCTCTTCCCTCGCCTCTTCCCTCTTCCCTCTTCCCTCGCCTCTTCCCTCTTCCTTCTTCCCTCGCCTCTTCCCTCTTCCCTCTTCCCTCGCCTCTTCCTTCTTCCCTCTTACCTCGCCTCTTCCCTCTTCCCTCTTCCCTGCCTCTTCCCTCTTCCCTCTTCCCTCGCCTCTTTCTTCTTCCCTCGCATCTTCCCTCGCCTCTTCCCTCTTCCCTCTTCCCTCGCCTCTTCCCTCTTCCCTCGCCTCATCCCTCTTCCCTCTTCCCTCGCCTCTTCCCTCTTCCCTCTTCCCTCTTCCTTCTTCCCTCGCCTCTTCCCTCTTCCCTCTTCCCTCGCCTCTTCCCTCTTCCCTCTTACCTCGCCTCTTCCCTCTTCCCTCGCCTCTTCCCTCTTCCCTCGCCTCTTCCCTCTTCCCTCGCCTCTTCCCTCTTCCCTCGCCTCTTCCCTCTTCCCTCTTCCCTCTTCCCTCGCCTCTTCCCTCTTCTCTCTTCCTTCGCCTCTTCCCTCTTCCCTCTTCCCTCTTCCCTCTTCCCTCTTCCCTCGCCTCTTCCCTCTTCCCTCTTCCCTCGCCTCTTCCCTCGCCTCTTCCCTCGCCTCTTCCCTCTTCCCTCTTCCCTCGCCTCTTCCCTCTTCTCTCTTCCCTCGCCTCTTCCCTCTTCCCTCTTCCCTCTTCCCTCGCCTTTTCCCTCTTCCCTCTTCCCTCGCCTCTTCCCTCTTCCCTCTTCCCTCGCCTTTTCCTCTTCCCTCGCCTCTTCCCTCTTCCCTCTTCCCTCGCCTCTTCCCTCGCCTCTTCCCTCTTTCCTCTTTCCCCTTCCCTCTTCCCTCGCCTCTTCCCTCTTTCCTCTTCCCCTTCCCTCTTCCCTCTCACCCGCCTCTTCCCTCTTCCCTCGCCTCTTCCCTCTTCCCTCTTCCCTCGCCTCTTCCCTCTTCCCTCTTCTCTCGCCTCTTCCCTCTTCCCTCTTCTCTCTTCCTTCTTCCCTCGCCTCTTCCCTCTTCCCTCTTCCCTCGCCTCTTCCCTCTTCCCTCTTCCCTCGCCTCTTCCCTCTTCCCTCTTCCCTCGCCTCTTCCCTCTTCCCTCTACCCTCTTCCCTCGCCTCTTCCCTCTTCCCTCTTCCCTCGTCTCTTCCCTCTTCCCTCGCCTCTTCCCTCTTCCCTCGCCTCTTCCCTCTTCCCTCTTCCCTCGCCTCTTCCCTCTTCCCTCTTCCCTCTACCCTCTTCCCTCTTCCCTCGCCTCTTCCCTCTTCCCTCTTCCCTCGCCTCTTCCCTCTTCACTCTTCCCTCTTCCCTCGTCTTTTCCCTCTTCCCTCTTCCCTCTTCCTTCTTCCCTCGCCTCTTTCCTCTTTCCTCTTCCCTCGCCTCTTCCCTCGCCTCTTCCCTCTTCCCTCTTCCCTCGCCTCTTCCCTCTTCCCTCTTCCATCTTCTCTCTTCCCTCGCCTCTTCCCTCTTCCCTCGCCTCTTCCATCTTCCCTCTTCCCTGGCCTCTCCGTCTTCCCTCTTCCCTCTTCCCTCGCCTCTTCCCTCTTCCCTCTTCCCTCGCCTCTTCCCTCTTCCCTCTACCCTCGCCTCTTACCTCTTCCCTCGCTCTTCCCTCTTCCCTCTTCCCTCGCCTCTTCCCTCGCCTCTTCTTTCTTCCCTCTTCCCTCGCCTCTTCCCTCTTCCCTCTTCCCTCTTCCCTCTTCCCTCGCCTCTTCCCTCTTCCCTCGTCTCTTCCCCCGCCTCTTCCCTCTTCCCTCTTCGCTCTTCCCTCGCCTCTTCCCTCTCCCTCTTACCTCGCCTCTTCCCTCTTCCCTCTTCTCTCGCTTCTTCCCTCGCCTCTTCCTCGCCTCTTCCCTCTTCCCTCTTCCCTCTTCCCTCTTCCCTCGCCTCTTCCCTCTTCCCTCGCCTATTCCCCGCCTCTTCCCTCTTCCCTCTTCCATCTTCCCTCGCCTCTTCCCTCGCCTCTTCCCTCTTCTCTCTTCCCTCGCCTCTTCCCTCTTCCCCCTTCCCTCGCCTCTTCCCTCGCCTCTTCCCTCTTCCCTCGCCTCTTCCTTCTTCCCTCTTCCCTCTTTCCTCTTCCCTCGCCTCTTCTCTCGCCTCTTCCGTCTTCCCTCGCCTCTTCCCTCTTCCCTCTTCTCTCTTCCCCACCTCTTCCTTCTTCCCTCGCCTCTTCCCTCTTCCCTCTACCCTCGCCTCATCCCTCTTCCCTATTCCCTCTTCCCTCTTCCCTTCCCTCTTCCCTCATCCCTCTTCCCTCGCCTCTTCCCTCTTCCCTCTTCCCTCGCCTCTTCCCTCTTCCCTCGCCTTTTCCCTCTTCCCTCTTCCCTCTTTCCTCATTTCTTCTTACTCTTCCCTCTTCCCTTGCCTCTTCCCTCGCCTCTTCCCTCTTCCCTCTTCTCTCGCCTCTTCCTTCTTCCCTCTTCTCTCTTCCTTCTTCCCTCGCCTCTTCCCTCTTCCCTTGCCTCTTCCTTCTTCCCCCGCCTCTTCCCTCTTCCCTCTTCCCTCTTCCCTCTTCCCTTGCCTCTTCCCTCTTCCCTCGCCTTTTCCCTCTTCCCCCGCCTCTTCTCTCTTCCCTCTTCCCTCGCCTCTTCCCTCTTCCCTCTTCCCTCTTCCCTCTTCCCTCGCCTCTTCCCTCTTCCCTCGCCTCTTCCCTCTTCCCTCTTCCCTCTTCCCTCGCCTCTTCCCTCTTCCCTCTTCCCTCTTCCCTCGCCTCTTCCCTCTTCCCTCTTCCCTCTTCCCTTGCCTCTTCCCTCTACCAGGGCTGTTGTTGCCTGTTATTCCTTTGTATTCCTTTGTATTCCCTCTTCCCTCGCCTTTCCCTCTTCCCTCTTCCCTCTTCCTCTTCCCTCTTTCCTCATTTCCTTTTTCCTCTTCCCTCTTCCCTTGCTCTTGCCTCTTGCCTCTTCCCTCTTCCCTCGCCTCTTCCCTCTTCCCTCGCCTCTTCCCTCTTCCCTCTTCTCTCTTCCTTCTTCCCTCGCCTCTTCCCTCTTCCCTCCTCCCTCTTCCCTTGCCTCTTCCCTCTTCCCTCTTCCCTTTAACTCGCCTCTTCCCTCTTCTCTCTTCCCTTTACCCTCGCCTCTTTCCTCTTCCCTCTTCCCTCGCCTCTTTTTTCTTCCCTCTTCCCTTGCCTCTTCCCTCTTCCCTCTTCCTTCTTCCCTCTTCCCTCTTCCCTCTTCTCTCGCCTTTTCCCTCTTCCCTCTTCCCTCTTCCCCCGCCTCTTCTCTCTTTCCTCTTCCCTTGCCTCTTCCCTCTTCCCTCTTCCCTCGCCTCTTCCCTCTTCCCTCTTCCCTTGCCTCTTCACTCTTCCCTCTTCCCTCGCCTTTTCCTCTTCCCTCTTCCCTCGCCTCTTCCCTCTTCCCTCGCCTCTTCCATCTTTCCTCTTCCCTCTTCCCACTTCCCTCTTCCCTCGCCTCTTCCCTCTTCCCTCTTCCCTCGCCTCTTCCCTCTTCCCTCTTCCCTCGCCTCTTCCCTCTTCCCTCTTTCTTCTTCCCTCTTCCCTCTTCCCTCTTCCCTCGCCTCTTCCCTCTTCCCTCTTACCTCGCCTCTTCCCTTGCCTCTTTCCTCTTCCCTCTTCCCTCGCCTCTTCCCTCTTCCCTCTTCCTCGCCTCTTCCCTCTTCCCTCTTCCCTCGCCTCTTCCCTCTTCCCTCTTCCCTCGCCTCTTCCATCTTCCCTCGCCTCTTCCCTCTTCCCTCGCCTCTTCCTTCTTCCCTCTTCTCTCTTCCCTCTTCCCTCTTCCCTCGCCTCTTCCCTCTTCCCTCTTCCCTCGCCTCTTCCCTCTTCCCTCTACCCTCGCTTCTTCCCTCTTCCCTCGCCTCTTCCCTCTTCCCTCTTCCCTCGCCTCTTCCCTCGCCTCTTCCCTCTTCCCTCTTACCTCGCCTCTTCCCTCTTCCCTCTTCCCTCTTCCCTCGCCTCTTCCCTTTTCCCTCTTCCCTCTTCCCTCGCCTCTTTCCTCTTCCCTCTTCCCTCTTCCCTCGCCTCTTCCCTCTTCCGCATGATCAATGCGCGCAGTATACGTAATAAATTCCTTGATCTCGAAGCCCTTGCAGCGTCGGACGAATATCACATTTTAGGCATTACTGAATCATGACTCGATACGGAAAACAGAGACTTTTTAGGTGAATATAACTTATACGGTTACTCGATGTTTAGCTGCGAAAGAAAAAATAAGTTAGGTGGAGGAGTTCTTCTCTACGTAAAAGCCAGTCTTCGACCAATTTTAACCGACAAGAGAAAAATAAACAACGTGGACACAGTATTTTTAAATTTAACTATTCGTTCAAGAAAAATTGTTATCGGACTTGTTTATAGACCTCCAGCCCAAAGCGCTAACACCGATAAAGATTTATACGACCAGATAACTGAGATAAGCGATTCAAGCGAAAGTGTCATATTCGGAGATTTTAACTTACTCGTAAATTCATGGGGAAATCCAATATCGTCCCACTCTGGTCAAAATTTATACGATAATTTACTAGAAAGCGCTCTAAGTCAACATGTTAACGAACCAACGAGAGGTGATAATATATTAGACCTTGTATTCTCAACAAACGAAACGCTAATAAGTAACGTCATTGTTGGCCCAGAATCAGCACGAGCGATCATAAAATTGTTAAGTTTGACATATATCTCAAGATTTACGATGAAAACATTAGTGAAGAATTAGTTTACGTGTACAGTAAAGGTAATTACGAAAGACTTAAAAATATTCTCTCAGAAACAGACTGGAGCCAATTATCATGTGAAACCGACGTAAATGATTCATGGAATAAATTTACTCACATCTTAAACAATGCGGTAAAATCGTGTATTCCAGTCTGTAAAAGACGTTCAGGTAATAATATTAAACCAAAATGGTGGAATAATCGAATAAAAACAGGCCTGTCTAACAAAAAACGTGCATACCGTAAATACCACCGAACTCAACTCGAAAGTGATAAGATATTATTTCAAAGACTTCGCCGCGAAACTAATAAACTTATTAGACAAAGTAAAAAAAATTGTGAAGCGCTTATCGTCAGTAAAATTAAATCGAACCCGAAAGAATTCTACAGTTACGTTCGCCGTAAAAAAGTCCAAACTAGTAACATCGGTCCACTTCGCCTAGACAATGGGGAACACGTTAACAACGAGGTCGATATGGCCGAAACATTAAATGAATATTTTGCCTCAGTTTTTACAAGTGAAGACACAAATGGTTTCATAGAGACGTCGCATGTCACAGACAATAGCATCCTTTTAAATAATTGCGAGATTACAGAGGATATCGTAATAAAAGTACTTGATAATATTAAAGTAAACAAAACTCCTGGGCCTGACCGCATAGCGCCACGTGTATTAAAAGAAACCAAAAATCAAATATGTAAACCCCTCTCGATAATTTTTAATAAATCACTAAACTCCGGTAAAGTACCTCGAGACTGGAAACTTGCAAATGTTACCCCCATTCAGAAGAAGGGAAACAAGTCTCTTCCATGTAATTATAGACCGATCAGCCTCACCTCAGTAGTCAGTAAATTAATGGAAACCATATTGCGTAACAAACTAGTAAGCTTCTTGGAAGAGAACAGTCTCATTAAAAACTCCCAACATGGCTTCCGTAATAAACGTTCATGCCTCACTAACCTACTAGACTTCTACAACGACGTATTTAACATATTCGACGAATCCAAAGCGGTAGACGTCATTTATCTGGACTTTCAAAAAGCGTTTGACAAAGTTCCCCATAAGCACCTTCTAAGTAAATTAATTTCGCACGGCATTACTGGTAAAATTCACTCGTGGCTCGAAGACTGGCTCTACGAGAGAAAACAACGCGTCGTTATTAACGGTAAAGCATCAAACTGGCGAAACGTTCTAAGTGGAGTGCCGCAAGGTTCAGTGCTCGGCCCCGTTCTTTTTGTAATCTACGTAAACGACATCGATGAAGGCCTCACCTGTAAGATATCCAAATTTGCTGACGACACGAAAATAACTGGAAGAGTTACTACTACTGCCGAAAAAGCGCTACTACAGTCCGACCTCGATCGCTTAGTAAATTGGTCAAAGAAGTGGCAGATGACGTATAACTTAAATAAGTGTAAAGTTTGCATATTGGGAGTAACAATAATCGCACTAACTATTCAATGAACGGTACCGAACTTCTTAAAGTTAATAAAGAAAAAGACCTGGGTGTAACTATTAGTAGCGACCTCAAACCAGGCAAACACTGCTCAGAAGCCGTTAAAACCGCTAACAAATTAATTGGTTTCATTGGCAGAACCTTCGAGTTTAAATCTGATAAAGTCGTCCTGACACTGTTCAATTCCCTCGTACGTCCGCATCTCGAATATTGCGTTCAGTTTTGGTCACCTTACTATAGAAAAGACATTGTAAAGCTGGAGAGAGTCTAAAGACGAGCCACAAAAATGATTCCGCGACTGCGCAATAAGCCATACGAGGAACGACTGAAGGAGCTCAATCTGTTCAGTTTAGAGAAACGTAGATTACGGGGAGACCTAATAGAAGTTTTCAAAATGATTCGTGGTTTCGATAACGTCAATATAAGCGATTACGTAATTGTTGATCGGGAAAGAATCACAAGAAACAATGGATTCAAAATAATCGGTAAAGCCTTCAGATCGAAAGAATCTAAACACTTTTTCTTCAATAGAATAGTTAATGTATGGAACTCTCTCCCAGCACAGGTAGTCAACAGTAATACGATTGAAACTTTTAAAGCTAAACTCGATAAGTACTTGACGACAAAACCTAACCTAACTTATTACCCGCTTCGTTAATGATGTTTTATAAATAGTGATAGATAGCCTTTTTCTTTCTTTTTCACACTATACTATCAAATTTCCAGCGCAGTTTTTATTACTACTACTGCGCAGGTGTTTCTTTAACCACTTTTTTTCCTGCCGGCGTTTGCCGGAGGGAGAGGTGGGTGGGGAGGAGCCTTCCACTTTACTATCCTTTACCTCAGACTTGTAGAGAATATAGAAGTAGAGTAACTACACAGGCAACCTTGTAAGGCCCACCAGGGCTGTTTTTGCCTGTTATTCCTTTGTATTCCTTTGTATTCCCCCATCCAACCAGCCTTCCCCCCTTCTTTATCCCTCACCCCACTCCCCCATCCATCCAGCCCTGTCCAATCTTCTCTCCCTCAGAAGGCCTCACTGCATAAGATATCCAATTTGCTGACGACACGAAACAATAACTGGAAGAGTTACTACTACTGCCGAAAAAGCGCTACCTACAGTCCGACCTCGATCGCTTAGTACATGCGTCAAAGCAGAAGGGCAGATGACGTATAACTAAATACGTGTAAAGTTGTGCATATTGCGGAGCAGCACACACACTACAGCGCACTAACGATCAATGACGGTACCGAACTTCTTAAAGTGTAATGAAGGAAAAGACCTGGTGTACTATAGTAGCGACTCAAACCAGGCACAAACAC
>JAPQNM010000018.1:22278696-22286196 GCA_029783475.1 Metacarcinus magister
TCCCTGTTTCCACTTACAACCCTGCCAACACGAGTTACGGCCACGTCCGCCACCCTTATAGATCACATTTGGTCCACATATGTTGAGAATAATGTAGGAAATTATGTAAGCAAGACTGACATTACTGATCATTTCCCAGTTGTTTCTTTATTTAAGTGTAATAATACTCCGTCTCTTCCCACATTCATAACGAAAAGAACATTCACCCAGGAGGCCTTGCATACATTCAGTACTACACTTTCTCACATAAATTGGTCTGAAATCATTAATTGTACATGTCCTAATAACTACTATAATCTATTTTACAACAACTTTAAGATAAATTTTGATAATTGTTTCCTAGAGAAAACAATTAAAATAAACACCAAAAATAACCGCAGTCCACACATTACTTCAGCACTAAAGAAAAGCATAAGAGAAAAACATCGACTCGAAAAATTAGCATATAAATGGCCTTTAACATTCCGAGAACATTACAGAACGTACAGAAATAGACTAACATCACTTTTAAAAGAAGCTAAGAAGAAGTATTACCAAGACCAACTACTAGCTAACCAAGGCAACCCAAAGTCTCACTGGAATTCAATAAACAACATATTAGGTAAATCTGCAGGTGCCAAAAATAGTAAAATTGAGTTAAGACCAATTTGTAGTACCATTCCAGATACATTTAATGAACACTTTCTGAAAGCAGGAGGGCAAACAACAGAAAATGTAGGTAGTGGATTTTTGAATTATTTACACAACTCTCCCAATTTTTCAATGTATTTATATCCCGTTACAAACTTAGAAATTGTAAAATGTATTAAATCATTTAAAACTTTTTCCTCCGGATACGATGACATTTCCCCAATTGTTTTGCAAAGTACAGCCAATGATATAGCTATTCCATTAACACACATAATTAACCTGATATTAAAAACTGGCATCTTTCCTGATGCACTAGAAAAAGCCAAAGTTATACCAGTACTTAAATCGGGAAATAGATCTGATATTAAAAATTATAGGCCTATTTCAATTCTTCCAGCGTTTAGTAAAGTTTTTGAAAAAAGTTATTACTTCCCGTCTTGTTAACTTTTTTAAAAATAATAATCTACTCACAGACTATCAACATGAATTCAGGGCAGGTCGTTCCACAGAAACAGCTATTTTACAGTTCACCTCTAATGTATATCAATACTTAGAAAAAAAGCATCATTTAATAGGAGTATTCTTAGACTTATCTAAAGCATTCGATACTTTGAGTCATGAAATTCTGTTGAGTAAGCTTAGTCACTATGGTGTTAGAGGTACTCCCTTAAAACTGTTTGAAAGTTATTTGACCAACAGGACACAAGCTGTATACTGCAACTCCACGTATTCTTCTTTCAATGCTGTCAATAAGGGTGTACCTCAAGGATCAATATTAGGACCGATTCTTTTTCTCATCTATATAAACGACATTGTCAATGTAAGCTCTAAATTCAAATACACCATTTATGCTGATGATACAAATCTACTAATAGACAACATTAATATTAATGATCTTCACATAAATTTGATTTCAGAATTAGAAGAAATCAGTCACTGGACTAAAATTAATAATTTAAGTCTGAATATTACAAAAACTAATTATATATTTTTTCATAATCGTTCAGTTCAACATAACATTTCGCCTGTAACCATTGAAGGAAATACATTAGACAGAGTAAAGTTTACAAAATTTTGGGGTGTTTATATAGATGAGAATATGAATTGGAATGAACAGATTTCTTTTATTACGAATAAATTATCAAAGATGTGTGGTATTTTGTATAGAGTTCGCAATAACCTCACAGCTGAATCCCTCACTAGTATTTATTACACACTTTGTTACCCCCACCTCACTTACTGTGTATCAATTTGGGCATGTACTTGGCAGTCTTTTGTTAAAAAAATATCAATAGCGCAAAATAAAATTTTTAGATGCATGTTTTATATGAATAGGTTTGAGGCAACACGAAACATAATATATACACAAAATTTTCTTACTTTTACAAATATTCATAAATATTTTTTACTGTTAATTATTTACAAGTACCTTACACAGTATTGTGGAGCTCAGCCTTTTAGTCTGGTACGCACATCACACAACATTCGAGGTAATAATGTCAATCTTATAGGCCCACAGTACAGAACGACTCTCTTTAAGCACAGTGTACTTTACTCCGGTCCTCAAATATGGAATTCATTGCCTTTACAAATTAAGACTCTTCTTTATAGTGGTAATTTATCTACTTTTAAAAAATCTGTGAAAACATATTTATATAATTATCAAAATAGTCAATATCATGCGTAACAATGTCAAATCTTAAAACAGCTACATCTTTTTGTCCATACTTGATTTCTATATTACCTTGTATAAATAAGACCATACTTTCTTTGTATATGTATATGTATGTGTATGTGTGTATGTATGTATATGTGTATGTGTATGTATATATATATGTGTGTAGTGTATGTGTGTGTATGTGTATATGTATGTGTATATATGTGTATGTGTGTATATATATGTATGTATATATATGTATATATATATATATATATATATATATATATATATATATATATATATATATATATATATATATATATATATGTATATGTGTGTATATGTATGTATGTGTATGTATATGTATATATGTGTGTGTATGTGTATGTATTTATATGTATGTGTATGTGTATGTATATGTATATATGTGTATATGGGTGTATGTATGTGTATGAGTATGTATATGTATATGTGTATATGTATGTATGTGTATGTATATGTATATGTCTTTGTATGTATATGTATGTATGTATGTATGCATATGTATGTATGTATGTATGGGTATGTATATGTATGTATGTATGTGTATATGTGTGTATATTATATATTATTATTATTATTATTATTATTATTATATTATTATTATTATTAATATTAATTATTATTAGTAATATTACTGTTATATGCTCTAGCTAAGTGTTGAAATGTAAACATCAAATCTTGTAATGCATGATCATGTCTGTCGGGAAGCTTCGGCTTGACAGGCTGTGCCACTGCCAGTTTCATTATGTTCAACAATATACATGTAATCTAAGGGCAATAAACCTTTACTTACTTACTTACTTTACTTACTTACACACACACACACGATCTCTTTCTTTCTCTCTTACTCTCTTAGGATTACAGGAGGAGGAGGAAAAGGAAAAAGAAGGAGGAAGAACAAACAGCAACAGTCCTACAGGAGGCGAAGAAGTAGTAGTAAAAGAAAAAGAAAAAGAATAAAAGAGGATGGAGAGAAAAAAAAATCTCTGGTGAATAAGAGACGGAGGAAGAGAGAAAAAAAAACGCTGGTGGATAAGAGTACAAAGGAGAATAGCGTAAGGAATCAAGGAGGGAAGAGTGGCAAGAGTTGGGTCAATTTAACGTATGTCCGTAACTGGTCGTCAGCAGCGGGATGTGTCAGCGAGGTGAAGCAATTACTGAGAACAGAGCCTGAGTGACCTGGCAGTGAAGGCGAGGACACCCACCCACGAGACCAGGACGAGAACACCTCAAGTTAAGTCAAAGGAAAAAGGATAATGGAAGGTAAGAATGAAGGCTGGGACGTGCTGATGAAATGACGACGACGAGAACAACTGAACTAATGAATAAAACATGAGAAGAAGAGTGGAAGCGACAACGAGGAACAAGAACGAGGATGAAGGCGAGGACACATAGACACAGACACAGACACAGACACAGACACACACACACACACACACACACACACACACACACTCACACTCACACACACACACACACACACACTCACACAGACACACACACACACACACACACTCACACAGACACACACACACACACTCACACATACATACACACACAGACAGACACACACACACACACACACACTCACACAGACAGACACACACAGACAGCCACACACACACTCACACAGACAGACACACACACACACTCAAACACACACACACACACACTCACACTCACACACACACACACACACACACACACACACACACACACACACACACACACATTCACACACAGACACACACTCACACACACACACACACAGACACTCACTCAGACAGCCACACACACATTCACACAGACAGACACACACACACACTCACACACACTCACAAACACACACACACACACACACGCACTCACACAGACACACAGACAGACAGACACACAGACACAAAAACACACACACACACACACACTGTAAAGGTCATCTTCGAAAGGAGTAAACATGTTTGTTACGTGTAGTTTATAAAGTTTGACTGGTTGAATAAATCAACAATAAACATAAGATACAATAAATCAACAATAAACATAAGATACAATAAATCAACAATAAACATTAGATACAATAAATCAACAATAAACATAAGATACAATAAATCAACAATAAACATAAGATACAATAAATCAACAATAAACATAAGATACAATAAATCAACAATAAACATAAGATACAATAAATCAACAATAAACATAAGATACAATAAATCAACAATAAACATAAGATACAATAAATCAACAATAAACATAAGATACAATAAATCAACAATAAACATTAGATACAATAAATCAACAATAAACATAAGATACAATAAATCAACAATAAACATTAGATACAATCTAACTTATTAGAGTGTTGATAGAGTTTATGTTTCTCTTTTAAACATTGAAGTGAAAACATTCAGTTCAAGTCCAGGACTCGAACACAGGCGAGAATTACATTGCTTTTCTTTTTAATTTTTTTCGTAATAAAACAAATAACTAGAATTTTCCACAATAAAATACATGTTATTTTCGCATTATTCATATAGTTGTTTTTTTTCTGACTTAATAGATGACTTCCATGAACCTTCCTTCACCCTGGCACTTGGCTGCCTTGCACAGCTGTGCATCGATGGCCTCGAGGTGGCAGTCTGTGCAGCATCAACAATACTATCTGTGCTCGTCCTCTTGGTTTTGTTCCAAGGGAAAGGAAGAACCGAGTACAGGGAAGCCAAGGAGGCAAACATCACTACGAGTCCAAACACGACACACGTGAGTTTCACTGTGTAAGTAGTGATCGGCTTGTGCCTTGGCCACCTGCTCCTCCAGGCAGGCGAGGAGGCCGCTCTGCTCGCGGGTCCTCACCACGAGGCTCCACCAGCACACACTCTCAGGATCCCTGCATGCTTCCCGGGTGGTCCTGTAGGGGGGGGGGTGCTAGGGCGCAGGGGACCCAGCCACCACAGTTGAGCCAGTAACTCCTGCACCTGCCGAGCAGCAGCAGTGGGGAGACTTGTCCTTCCACACCTGAAGGGTCTCGGTCACCGTCCAGGCAGTGTTGGAGGCGTGTTGCCAGACGGTGCCGAGGAAGGCAGTGATGCCCACCACGAGGAACAGCAACACACCCTTTAGGAACACTTTGTTTGTGTGTTGGGTATTTCAGTACACACACCCGCATACACGCACACGCACACGCACACGCACACTAAGAAAATCTCATTCTCACACTTTGCACTGAAACATTTCCACTGTTTTCACTTTCATTCTTCTTATTGCATCACATTAAGTTCTTTGCTTGCTTTTTTTAGTTGGGTCTCATCCTTTTTCTTTTTTCTTGTCGTATTCACTTTTACTGTACTCAATCTTTCCATGTTTTTGCTCCTTTATCTTGTAACTTAATTTTCATGTTTTTGTGTGATTTATACATATCGTTTGTCAAATTCATTATTATCTTTCTTCCATAATATGTATTTTCTTCGTTGCTTTGTAATTCATCCTTTCAGTTTCCTGTTATTTTGTAACTTGTCTTTTTTTATTCCCGTCTTAGTAAGGTGGAACACTTTGGGCAACGAGGAGGTGTGAAGAAGGAAACTGTCTGTCTGTCTGTGTGTCTGACTCCCATGCTAACACGTCCACCACGAGGTCTGTCCACTACGGAAGAAGAGGAGGAGGAGGAGAAGGAAGAAGAGGAAGAGGAAGAGGAAGAGGAATAAGAGGAAGAGGATGATGAAAGTGGTTTATTTAAAATAAACGTTCCCTTGGTTGTTGAGCAAGAAAAAAAAAGCCACACGCCTTCACGCCCCACCATAAGGCTGTTTTGTGCAGGCAGTGTGAGAAGAGAACAGAGAAAGAAACCATGTATTCCGTGTACCTAGACCCATGTGTGCCTTTATGTTACCTTGATTTGGGTGTTAATGTTCTGGTCCAGCCTGTGGTGGGACAGTGGTGTGTTTGGTTACAGCGGCACATCATCAAGGTTCATGCCGCCTCCCCCCCCCTCACCGGTACCTACTCCACTTGACCGATGCCGCCATTGAAGGCAAGATTTCTGGGCCACAAGTTCCTGATTGCTCCACTCGACCATTTATCGACGTTCACTCGAAAATTCAGCGTCACCAGCTGGACTTGATAGTGGCAACCACGTCCACTTCAGTACACTGACCACTTGGCCGCCGCCTCATGCAGGCAGTGGTGGCGGTGCGTGGCAGGCGAAGCTATGAGGCGTGGTGGTGATGTGACGCTCTTACGAGAACAATGAATGATTGCTTCTTGACCTGCACCCCTTGCTTCTATTTCTCCTGCTGTCCTCTTTACAGGGTTTGGCGACAAGCGAGATTTTTTTTTACGTATTTTTGTTATCTCTTAGCCAGTACCCTTTTAATGAAAATTCTAACACTTTACCGCTGTTGCCGATGGAACAAGCCCACTGTGTGCCTTGGACGGCGGCTCGTTGAAAACCAAAGCCTATCAGAGTGAAAATGAAGGACAAAAGTGTGTTTATGAGATGTAAGTATCTCCTGAAGGACGCGGAGACTGGCGTGATGATGAAGCTGCAACGAGAAGTGACGACCGCACAGCCAGGCATGAAGTGTCATCCATCATGATAAATATACACAGCAGCAGCAGCAGCAGCAGCAGCAGCAGCAGCAGCAGCAGCAGCAGCAGCAGCAGCAGCAGCAGCAGCAGCAGCAGCAGCATTAATCTTCATTACCTCGTCATGCTGTGATCAAATCATCCCCAGCCTATCAACGCCGTTTTGGAACTCTTATACTGTCTGCTGTACAAGGAACATAACAAACAATAATGTTTGCCGCCCTTCGGAACCACGCACAATGGACGCCATCATTATGGTTATGGATATAAAGGAAAACCAAACTCAGTTATCCATAGAAAGAGGATGATTAGCGGCAGCTGTTACGTCACCAGGATGAGTAGCGGCAGCTGTTACGTCACCAGGATGAGTAGCGGCAGCTGTTACGTCACCAGGATGAGTAGCGGCAGCTGTTACGTCACCAGGATGAGTAGCGGCAGCTGTTACGTCACCAGGATGAGTAGCGGCAGCTGTTACGTCACCAGGATGAGTAGCGGCAGCTGTTACGTCACCAGGATGAGTAGCGGCAGCTGTTACGTCACCAGGATGAGTAGCGGCAGCTGTTACGTCACCAGGATGAGTAGCGGCA
>JAPQNM010000018.1:22291196-22330956 GCA_029783475.1 Metacarcinus magister
TGTTATGGGCGGCAAAGGGTAGTATTGCGGCCAGCCAGGTGTGTTATTCTTCAAGAGACCACCAGGAAAAGACGAACAGCCTAAACCACCACCACCACTACCAAGGAACATACAGTAACGCTCTCCCTTGATCACCTCACACTAGGCTTACGTTCAAGTGTTGCTGGTACTCGAGTCCAAATACATCAGGACATAAATACAAGTCCAAGTCCAAATACAAATACTGTAGTACACAATACAAACACATTTCCTATTGTACGTAGTCAAGTATTGTACTGTAATAATTAAATTAAAGTACTTTTACGGTTTTAAAGACTTACTGTTTTAAGAAGATAAAACCGGTTCTTCCTTGGGTGTCAGTGTTTTCGTCGTGTTAGTTGAGATAAGTTAATGCCTTTCAAACACTGTACTCGAGGCTCCATTGGTATTAGTTAGTCACTCAAGACTCACACACCACACACTGCTAACGTCAACCCACCACTGAGCTCCACCAGCCACACCACCACCTCAAGACTCACACCACCACACACTTCTAACGTCAACCCACCACTGAGCTCCACCAGCCACACCACCACCTCAAGACTCACACCACCACACACTTCTAACGTCAACCCACCACTGACCTCCACCAGCCACACCACCACCTCAAGACGGACAACAATCAGAGCATTTTAGACTTAACTTTCAACATCCACTCACTGACTTGTCTGAATAACGTGTGATAGTCTTTCATTGCGATATGTTTGTTATTATTTGAATATTACTGTGTTGTGTTTTTATTAATTAGTCATACGTCTGGCAGAGTAGGGAGGGAGGGAGAGTTGGGTTGAACAGGAGAGCCATAGCCGAGGTACCACAGCTAACTACCACTACTACTTAACTACTATGTGAGTCACTATAACTAAAACATCAATAAGTCCTTCCACCGCCACCACCACCACCACCTCGCTGTCTGGCCACACACCATTATTTTGCATTATACAATTACGTCATACCAGGTTTAGTCAGTCCCTGAGGCGAGGCGGGAAGGCGGGAGGCTGGTGGAACACACATGCATCTCGATAATTATTCCACTGCTGCATTAGGTGGTATGGTACGCGAGTAGGGAAGGAGGGGAGGGGTGGGTGGGGAGGAGAGGTGAGAACAATTGAATAGCGAGGTCCTTCCTTAATTACAATGCTTTGGTTCCTGGATCCTGGTTCCTCGGCGCCCTACGTGTGAGTCTGTTGGCCTGGTTTTGAATATTGCATTACCGCGCTGCAGGTGTGAGTCGAGGAGGCGTTAGAGGGCAGCAAGGGTTCAGGTGCGAGAGAGGGAGAGAGACTTGTGACTACCGAGAGGCAGGGCGATACTGGTTGAGTCACTTTCTTTCTTTCTCTCTTAGTCAACTCACGTGCCTGTCTGTGTGTGTCTGTCTTTCTACAACACACTTGCCACCAGGACCGTCACCTTGTCTCTAGTGCTCCTTCCCATCACATCCTCGCCCCTCACCCAGACCCACCCCGCCCAGCCCCCTCACCCCTAAATATGATGTACAACTTGCACACACATCCTGACCACCGTCTTGAGTTAGAAAAAGGTTCATATCCTCCTTAGCTCACACTTTCCTAACTTTTTTCCCCTTCTCTCCTATCTGTTATTCTTCTAAACCTCCTTTTTGCCTCCCTTCCCTTCCCTATTCCCTCATTTCCTCTCTTCCTGCAACCCCTCTTCTTTTGCTCGCCTTTAACTGTCCAGGACAAATGCAGAGCGCTACTTCAACACGCTATTAACGTTGGCACCAAGATACTGTAAGTGTTTGCGGAGTCAAAGCAGATCATGATAAGTCAACCCAACATACATAAGCAGTTTCTCAACTCGGTTCACGTTTTCTTGCTGCTGCCAATGTTTGTGGGTATGATTTGACTTTATCTATGCTTCCTAAGAGATTCAGGATAATACAGCCACACAAGACTGGCTGATCACCCTCCTTCTTAAACGTTCCACCACATACTCTTCACTGGTAACGACTTTGTTCTGAGAGTCTTCAAGATTCGACTACTAAACAATATTCGTTAAATTAACTTTTTCTTGATTAAATAACTTTCTATTATTCCTTACTTTTGTTGTATTTCAACAATTTGCATCACACTTACTCTTTACCTTTCCTCTCTAACACTCCATCCCATCCCTTGCTAGCTTTCATCATTGTTGCAATTATTATTGTTTTACCTCGTATAATAATAATAATAATAATAAAGGCGTACATACCTTCCCCCTTCAAGCAAGCTTATTTCACACAATTAGGTACAAGTACAGTTTCTCTTCCTCCTCCAACATAAGTTTAATAGAGATAATCAACAATTAATTTCGTCTATTCTTCCCATAATGATCAGTGATGTTAATTTTTCTCTATTTTGCTTCCTTGCATCCTAACTCTTTCAATGGAGTAAAATCAGGTTATATTACATTTTACATAACACATATGATTTCTGAATTAAAGGAGACATATAGAAAAATACTAGACAGAAACCAATACCTTATACTATCTTACCTTCCCTTCCTTATACTACATTCAAGTTAGTTACCAGCCACGTAAACCTCTATATCATTAACATAATACCATTCCCGCAGCTTAATCCCAGGGACAAAGTTGAACATACCAAGATAAACTTAAGAATCCCATCCTCCTCGATAGAAAACAAAAATATCAAGACATCTAGAATAATATAAACGTAACAACCATCATTTCCTTACCGTTTCATCACCATCCACATGTCTGCGACCGACCGTTCACTCTGAAACAGCGAAGGAAAACATTTTACAGTCAAAGGAACGCCAGGTATCAATAGCCAGGTGAGAGGCAGTCCCGTCCACCGCCCCTCATTACCTGTCATTACCGCCACTTCTACACCCCAAGACCCGCAGTGACGCCAGGTAAATGCTCACAGGTAAAAAGGTGATTAGGAGAGAAGAGTGAAAAGTGCGGACACTCGATCTTTGGGGCGCAGCTAGTGATGGGTGAGGTGGAAGTGATGTAGTGTGGTGGTGTGGAGTATTGGTGTGGTAGTGTGGTGGTGTATAGGAGTTGTAATGGAGTACAGGAATGGTGGTGAGGTGGAGTATAGAGTAACAAGTGGTAAAAAAAGAAGTGATGGGCTGCAACGCACAACAAACCCATCCCTTTCTCCCTCTTAAGCCATACTGATGCTGCTCTGCTTGTCAAATACTTGTTCCATGTAGTGGTCGAGCATGTTTACTGTGATACACGCTCACCTCATGCCTACTTCACTCACCACAGAAGCTACTCTTGTCCTCTATAACCACGTTGGTGATCGGTGCAAGTCAACTGTTCACGTTTACACCATTATTCACAGATGCACCAACACTGTAAGTCAACCAATTATCACAAGTCAATAGTTGATAGGTATGACTAAGGCCTCAATACAAACCTCAAATTTTGAATCAAAATATAATTCTTCCCTCAACTCCAACCTCACCACATACTCGTGTTGCTATTGGCTGGCTGGCCAAGGCTGTGTTGCTATTGGCTGGCTGAACACACACAGCCTTGGCCAGTCAGCCAATAACAACACTTGAAGATTAGAGTTGAGGTAAGAATTAAATTTGATTCAAAATTTTCAGTTTGTGGTTAGGTTGGAGTTTAAAAACTACTTCAATATTTTGGCCATCTCGGTTTATCAACTTGTCATAAAATGCAAGTTGAAAATGAACCTTGGACGAACAAGTAAGATTGTGAGAACAGGCTTCTGCATGTTGGAGGCCAGGGAGGCGCGGGAATATCCCCGGAAGGTGAAGCTTTCCCTTGAGAAGTGAGGCGCTAGAGTGTCCCTCGCCACGCTCACTGCGGGTACGAGGAAACATTTTCTAGTTACATATTCAAAGCACATCAGTGTTTGAAAGGGTAAAGAACACTACTGAAAGCGGGAAACATGACACGAGAGACTCGTTGGGAGGACCCGTTGCCCTGAGGCACGCCTCGCCACGGACAGCTGGAAGCAGCTTTGAGCTTGTTTTCAGTGTGGTTTTTTCTACTTCAATACTCTCAGCATCGCGGTTTTTGAAGGTGTAAATAATGTTACTGAAAGTAGGAAACAAAAACTAAGAGGCTGGGTGGAAGGACCCGTTGCCCTGAGGCACGCCTCGCCACGGACAGCTGGAAGCGGCTTTGAGCTTGTTTTCAGTGTGGTTTTTTCTACTTCAATACTCTCAGCATCGCAGTTTTTGAAGGTGTAAATAATGTTACTGAAAGTAGGAAACAAAAACTAAGAGGCTGGGTGGAAGGACGCCCCGCCACGGACAACTGGAGGCAGCTTTGAGCTTGTTTTCAGTGTGGTTTTTTCTACTTCAATATTCTCAGCATCTCGGTTTTTAAAGTCTGCAAAAACAGCATCAGACTCTCTGAGTCTAGAAGTGCCTCAAGCAGAGGCCCTTTATATATACTATATAATACTGCCGCGGCCCAAGGGTAGCCACCCACTTGGGCAAGAGACTGTGTAACCTTGACGAGGTGCGGCAGCTGTTCCTACTGGTTGCTTTTACTTGGGATTGGTGGCTACAATCCTGTTACATTAGGGGAGTGAGCGCCAGGTGGTACTAATAAGCAGTCTCGCGGAAGCCAGTTGGCCTAGCAAGCCGCTGGTGGATTAACTATCGCTACAGACACTATAGCCAAGCCTCGGATTCGGACGGATAATTTGATGACGACTGGACATTCTCGGACTGATAACTTGATGACGACCCGGCATTCACGGACTGATAACTTGGTGACGACCCGGCATTCCCATGAACATGTTCAACGGACAAGCTCTAAAATTAATACCATTAAAAAGAAACACCTGAAGAGGGGGAAGGCCCTGGGTGAAGGGTACTTCGGCGTAGTGTACAGGGGGCGGCTGGCTCTCTCCCGGGACAACATCGTAAAGGTGGCAGTTAAGGATCCTGTGAACGATCCTGAGCTCATAGTGCAAACCTCTGAGGAGGCGGAGCTACTGCAGGAGCTGGATGGCGAGGCTGGCGTGCCCCGGTTTTACGGGGTGACGACTGACTCTCCTCCCTCCTTGGTGATGGAGTTGTGCCCGGGAGAGCGGCTGGAAGACTGTCTAGAGCACGGAGGGGTGCGCACCTGTCTGCTGGCCCTCGTGCAGGTGTGCGGCATAGTGCGGCGCCTGCATGCCAGGGGTGTCACCCATGGTGACATTCACAGCAAGAACGTGTTGGTGGACGTGTCCGACGAGGGCGACGTGCGTGCCTTCCTGCTGGACTTCGGTCTGGCTAAGAGGGACACTGACCGTAACCAGCAGGAGTCTGATGTCATTGACATTGTGGCTACTGCGCTGGAGGTCATCCCCGACTCGGAGCACCTCTCTCGCTTCAGGTGGAGGCTCAACAAGACCTCTAAATTAAACAAGGTCACCAACCTGCTGCACCAGGCCTTGGAAGATGGTGACCTAAACATTTGTTAAAATCAAACAAAGGACCTGTGCAGAAGACTCGAGCTCAATAAAATTGGTAGGTAGGTAGTTAGGTAGGTAGGTAGATATATCTATAAGTAGGTAGGTAGGTAGGTAGATATATAAATACGAAGGTATGTAGGTAGGTAGGTAGAAAGGTAGGTAGATAGTATATATATATATAATTGGTAGGTAGGTAGGTAGGTAGGTAGATATATAGATACGTGGGTAGGTAGGTAGGTAGGTAGAGAGGTAGGTAGATAGTATGTATATATATATATATATATATATATATATATATATATATATATATATATATATATATATATATAGATAGATAGATAGATAGATAGATAGATAGATAGATAGATAGATAGATAGATAGATAGATAGATAGGTAGGTAGGAAGGAAGGTAAAGTATGTATGTATGTATGTATGTATGTTAGTATGTATGTATGTAGGAAACCTTCACACATGTATGTATTTATTATGTATGTATTTACCGTGTATGTATGTAGGAAACCATTACACATGTATGTATTTATTATGTATGTATTTAGCGTGTATGTATGTAGGAAACCATTACACATGTATGTATTTATTATGTATGTATTTACCGTGTATGTATGTAGGAAACCATTACACATGTATGTATTTATTATGTATGTATTTATCATGTATGTATGTAGGAAACCATTACACATGTATGTATTTATTATGTATGTATTTATCATGTATGTATGTAGGAAACCATTACACATGAATGTATTTATTATGTATGTATTTATTATGTATGTATTTTCCATGTATGTAATTACCATATATCAATTTATTATGTATGAATATAATATATATGTATTTATTATGTATGTATTTCTTATGTCTGTATATATTATGTACGTATGTAGGTATATATAACGAATGTATTTAACATGTATTTATATATTATATATGTATATAATAAATGTGTCTGTGTGTGCTGGAGGAGTGTGTGTGTGTGTGTGTGTGTGTGTGTGTGTGTGTGTGTGTGTGTGTGTGTGTGTGTGTGTGTGTGTGTGTGTGTGTGTGTGTGTGCGTGCGTGTATCAACATAGATAGAGAAATAAATAAATTAATACAGATAAAAAGATGAATAAATAAATACAAGTATCTATCTATCCGTCTCTTTATCTACCGATATATGCGTGCGAATTTATCTATCCCTCTATCTATACTATACGCGAAAATGGATAGAAAAATAAATAGATAAAAGATCTTTATAATGTTTACTACTTGCTGAGCTGATAGGTAGGTAGGTAGGTAGATATATAGATAGCGTAGCACCTTCCCCCCTCCCCAATCTTCCCTCCATCTCTACCCTTTCTCCTCCTACCCCCTCTTCCATCCCATCCCTTCCCCCCTCCCCAATCTTCCCTCCATCTCTACCCCTTCCCCTCCTACCCCCTCTTCCATCCCATCCCTTCCCCCCTCCCCAATCTTCCCTCCATCTCTACCCCTTCCCCTCCTACCCCCTCTTCCATCCCATCCCTTCCCCCCTCCCCAATCTTCCCTCCATCTCTACCCCTTCTCCTTCTACCCACTCTTTCTTCCATCTCATCCCTTCCCCCCTCCCCAATCTTCCTTCCATCTCTACCCCTTCCACCCTCCCACATCCCCATCTCCCCACTTCCCCTTCCATCCCTTCCCCTTCCCTCCTTTCTACTCACCCTTCCATCTCTATCCCTTCCTACCTCCCAACTTCCCCTTCCATCCCTACCCTTTCTACCTTTCCCCTTCCCCTTCCATCATCCCCACTCCTCCTTCTAACCTTATCCCTTCTTCTCTCCCCACTCCCTCTTTTCCCTCCTTCCTACTCTTTCTTCCATCCCTAATTTTTCCTCCTTTCTCTCCCTCCCGCCATTCCTACCCCTTCCCCCTTCCAATTTACCCTTCCTTTCCTACCCGTATCCTCCTCCCCACTATTCCTTTCGTCCGTATCCCTTCCCCCATTCCTTAATCACCTTCCATCAAAACCCCTTTCCCCTCCCCCCTCTCCCTTTCCATTCATACCCTTAACCCACCCTCACTCCCCCTTCCATTCCTACCCTTTCCTCCCTCCCCATCCCATGTTAAATCCTTACCCCTACTCCCCTCCACCATCCAGCATTGCGTTCCCGTCTCTCCCTCACTCCATTCCTCAATCCATCCAGCCCTGACCCGTTATCTCTCCCTCACCCCAATCCCACCATCCATTCAGCCCTGCCCCCTCCTCTCTCCCTCACCCCACTCCCCCCTCCTCTCTCCCTCACCCCACTCCCCCATCCATCCAGCCCTGCCATGCCCCCTCTTGTCTCCCTCACCCCCCTCCCTCACACCCCTCCCAAATCCATCTAGCCCTTCCCCCTCTTCTCTCCCTTCCCCCCCTCCCGCATCCATCCAGCCCTGTCCCTTCCTCTCTCCCTCACCCCTTTCCCCCAACCATCAAGTCCTGCACCCTCCTCTCTCCCTCAGCCAACTCCCCCTTCAATCCTGCCCTTCCCCCTCTTCTCTTCCTCACCCCACTCCCCCATCCATCCAGTCCTGCCCCCTTTTCTCTCCCTAACCCCCCTCCCCCATCCATCCAGCCCTGCCCCCTCCTCTCCCCCTCACCCCACTCCCACATCCATCATGCCCTGCCCCCTCTTCTCTCCCTCACCCCACTCTCTCATCAATCAAGCCCTGCCCCCTCTTCACTCCCTCACCCCCCTCCCTCATCCATCCAGTCCCTGACCCCTTTTCTCTCCCCCACCCCCCTCCCCCATCCATCCAGCCCTGCCCCCTCCTCTCCCCCTCACCCCACTCCCACATCCATCATGCCCTGCCCCCTCTTATCTCCCTCACTCCACTCCCCCATCCATCAAGCCCTGCCCACTCCTCTCTCCCTCACCCCATTTCCCCATCCATCCAGACATGCCCCCTCTTCTCTCCCTCACCCCACTCACCCATCCATCAAGCTCTGCCCCCTCTTCTCTCCCTCACCCCACTCACTCATCCAACCAAATCTGCAACCTCCTCTCCCTCACCCCACTCCCCCATCAGTCCACATCTACTCACTCTTCTCTATCTAGCCCCACTCCCCCATCCATTCATCCCTGCCCACTCTTCTCTCCCTCACCCTATTCCCCTATCCATTCAGCCCTGCCCTCTCTTCTCTCCCTTATCCCCCACCCCCCTCCATTCTTCCTCATCCCACTCCCCCATCCATCCAGCCCTGCCCCCTCTTCTCTCCCTCACCCCACTCTCCCATCCTTCATGCCCTGCCCACCTCTTCTCTCCCTCACCCCACTCCCCCATCCATCCAGCCCTGCCCCCTCTTCTCTCCCTCACCCCCCTCTCCCATCCATCCAGCCTTGCCCCCTCTTCTCTCCCTCACCCCCCTTCTCCATCCATCCAGCCCTGCCCCCTCTTCTCTCCTTCACACCACTCCTCTATCCATCCAGCCCTGCCCCCTCTTCTCTCCCTCATCATACTCCCCCATCCATCAAGCCCTACCACCTCATCGCTCCCTCACTACACTCCCTAATACATCCAGCCTTGCTCCCTTATCTCTCCCTCATCCCTCTCCCCCATCAATCCAGCCCTGCTCCCTACCCCCCTCCCCCATCCATCCATCCCTGCTCTCTCCTCTCTCCCTCACCCCACTCCCCCATCCATGCAGCCCTGCCCCCTCCTGTCTCCCTCAACCCACTCCCCCATCCATCCAGCCCTGCCCCCTCTTCTCTACCTCACCCCACTTCCCCTTCCATCCAGAACTGCCTCTTCTTCTTTCCCTCCCCCTATTCCCCTATCCATACAGCCCTGCCCTCTCTTCTCTCCCTCACTCCCCTCACCCATCCATCCAGTCCCGCCACCTCTATTCTCTCTCATCGATCTCCCCCATCCATCAAGCCCTGCCATCTCCTCTCTCCCTCACCCCACTCCCCCATCCATCAAGCCCTGCCCCCTCCTCTCTCCCTCACACCACTCCCCAATCCATCATGCCCTACCCCCTCTTCTCTCCCTCACCCATATCCCCCATCCATCAAGCCCTGCTCCATATTCTCTCCCTCACCCCCCTCCCCCATCAATCTAGCCCTGCCCCCACCTCTCTCCCTCACCCCATTCCCCCATCCATCTAGTCTTCCCCTCTCCTCTCTCCCTCATCCCACTCCACCATCCATCCAGCTTTGCCCCCTATTCTCTCCCTCAACCCACTCCCCCATCCATCCAGTCCTTCTCTCTCCTCTCTCCCTCACCCCACTCCCCCATCCATCCAGCTCTAGTCCTTCTTCTTTCCCTCACCCCACTCCCCAATCAATCCAACCCTGCCCCCTATTCTTTCCCTCACCTCCCTCCCCTATCCATCCAGTCCTACACCCTCTTCTCTCCCTCACCCGACTACCCCATCCATCCAACCTTGCCCCCTTATCCCTCCCTCACCCCACACCCCCATCTATCCATCCCTGCCCCTTCCTCTCTCCCTCACCCCACTCCCTAATCCATCCAGGCTTGCTCCCTCCTCTCTACCTCACCCCACTCCCCCATCCATCCTACCCTGCCCTCTCTTATCTCCCTCACCCCATTCCCCCATCCATCAAGCCCTGCCCCCTCTTCTCTCCCTCACCCCTCTTCCCCATCCATCAAGCCTTGCAAACTTATCTCTCCAAAACCCCCATCCCCCATCCAACAAGCCTTGACCCCTCCTTTCTTCTTCATCCCCTTCCCCCATCCATCCAGCCCTACTACCTCTTCTCTCCCTCCCCCCCCACCCCCATCCATTCAGCCTTGCCCCCTCTTCTCTCCCTCACCCCACTCACCCATCCATCCAGCCTTACCCCTTTTGTCTCCCTCACCCCATTCCACCATTCATCCAGCCCTGCCCCCTCCTTTCTCCCTCAACCCCCTCCCCCATCCATCCAGCCCTGCCCCCTCCTTTCTCCCTCACTCCACTCCCCCATCCATCCAGCCCTGCCCCCTCCTCTCTCACTCAACCCCCTCCCTCATTCATCCAGCCCTGCTCCCTCTTCTCTCCTTCCCCCATCCATCAAGCCCTGCCCCCTCTTCTCTTTCTCCCCCCACCCTCCCCCATCCATCCAGCCTTGCCATCTCCTCTCTCCCTCACCCCACTCCCCCATCAATCCAGCCCTGCCCCCTCCTCTCTCTCTCACCCCACTCCCCCATCCATCCACTCCTGCCCCCTTTTCTCTTCCTCACCCCACTCCCCTAC
Organism: Metacarcinus magister; assembly: GCA_029783475.1. NCBI lineage: Eukaryota > Metazoa > Arthropoda > Malacostraca > Decapoda > Cancridae > Metacarcinus > Metacarcinus magister. The sequence continues at coordinate 22,301,874 of JAPQNM010000018.1, forward strand.
CCATCCAGCCCTGCCCCCTCCTCTCTCCCTCATCTAACTCCCACATCCATCCAGCCCAGCACCTCTTCTCTTCCTCACCCAATTCACACATTCATCCTGCCCTGCCCCGTCTTCTCTCCCTTACCTCACTCCCCCATTCATCCAGCCTTACCCCCTCTTCTCTCACTCGACCGACTGCCCCATCCATCAAGCTTTGCCCCCTTATCTCTCCCTCACCCCACACCCCTATTTATCCAGCCCTGCCCCCTCTTTTCTCCCTAACCCAACTCCCCCATCCATCCAGCCTTCCTTCTCTTCTCTCCCTCACCCCACTCCCCAATCCATTAAACCCTGCCCTCTCTTCTCTCCCTCACCTCACTCCCCCATCAAACAAGCCCTGCACCCTCTTCTCTCCCTCACCCCCCTCCCCAATCCATTAAGCCCTGTCCCCTTATCTATCCCTAACCCCCCTCCTCCATCCATCCAGCCTTGCTCCTTCCTCTCTTCATAACCCCCCTCCCTCATCCATCCAGCCCTACAACCTCTTCTCTCCCTCACACCCTCCACCTTCCATCCAGCCCTGCCCTTTCTTCTCTCCCTCACCCCACTCCCCCATCCAACCAGCCGTGCCCCCTCTTCTCTCCCTCCCACCCTCCCCCATCCATCCAGCCCTGCTACATCTTCTCTCCCTAACCCTACTCCCCCATCCATCCAGCCCTGCCTTCTCTTCTCTCCCTCAAACCCCTCCCCCATCCACCCAGCCCTGCCCCCTCTTCTCTCCCTCACCCCATTCAACCATCCATCCAGCCCTGCCCTTTCTTCTCTCCCTCACCCCACTCCCCCATCCAAACAGCCGTGCCCCCTCTTCTCTCCCTCCCACCCTCCCCCATCCATCCAGCCCTGCTTCATCTTCTCTCCCTAACCCAACTCCCCCATCCATCCAGCCCTGCCTTCTCTTCTCTCCCTCAAACCCCTCCCCCATCCACCCAGCCCTGCCCCCTCTTCTCTCCCTCACCCCATTCAACCATCCATCCAGTCCTGCTCCCTCCTCTCTCCCTCACCCCACTTCCCCATCCATCCAGTCCTCACCTCTTCTCTCTCCCTCACCCCACTCCCCCATCCATCCTGCTCTGCCACCTTTTTTCTCCCTCAAACCCATCCCCCATCCATCCAGCCCTGCCTCTCTTCTCTTCCTCACCCTACTCCCCCATCAGTCCAGCCCTGCCGACTCTTCTCTCCCTCACCCCACTCCCCCATCCATCCAGCCCCTCCCCCTTCTCTCTCGCTCACCCCACTCCTCTATCAATCAAGCCCTGCCCCCTCTTTTCTCTCTCACCACACTCCCCCATCCATACAGCCCTGCCCCTTCCTCTCTCCCTCACCCCACTCCCCCATCCATCCAGCCCTGCCCACTGTTCTCTCCCTCACCCCACTCCCCCATCCATCCAGCCCGGCCCCCTCTTCGCTCGCTCACCCCACTCCTCTATCCATCCAGCCCAGCTCCCTCTTCTCTCTCTCACCACACTCCCCCATCCATCCAGCTCTGCCCCTTCTTCTCTCCCTCACCCCATTCCCCTATCCATCCAGCCCTGACCCCTCTTCTCTCCCTTACCCCCCTCCCCCATCCATCATGCCCTGCCCCCTCTTCTCTCCCTCACCCCACTCCCCAGTCCATCCAGCCCTTCCCCCTCTTCTCTCCCTCACCCACCTCTCCCATCCATTCAGCCCCGCCCCCTCTTCTCCCCCTCACCCCCTTCCCCTAACCATCCAGCCCTGCCCCTCTTCTCTGCCTCACCCCCATCCCCAATCCATCCAGCGCTGCCCCCTTTTCTCTCCCTCACCCCACTCTCCCATCCATCCAGTTCTGCCCCCTCTTCACTCCCTACTCCAACTCCCCTATCCATCCAGCCCTGTCACTTCCTCTCTCCCTCACCCCGTCTCTAATCCATCCAGCCTTGCTCCCTTATCTCTCCCTCACCCCCCTCCCCCATCCATCCAGCCCTGCTCCCTCTTCTCTCCCTACCCCCCTCCCCCATCCATCCAGCCATGCCACCTCCTCTCACCCTCACCCCACTCTCCCCATCCATCCAGCCCTGCACCCTCCTCTCTCCCTCACCCCACTCCCCCATCCATCCAGCCCTGCCCCCTTTTCTCTTTCTCACCCCACTCCCCCATCCATCCAGCCCTACCCCCTCTTCTCTCCCTAATCCCACTCCCCATCCATCCAGCCCTTCCCCCTTTTCACTCCCTCACCCCACTCCTTCATCCATCTAGCCCTGCCCTCTCCTCTATCCCAAACCCCACTCCCACCATCCATCCAGCCCTTCCCCCATTTCTCTCTCTCCCCCTGCTCCCCTATCCATCCAGCCCTGCCATCTCCTCTCTCCCTCACCCTACTCCCCCATCCATCCAGCCCTGCCCCCTCCTTTCTCTCTCATCCCACTCCCCCATCCATCCAGCCCTACCCACCTACTCTCTCCCTCACCCCACTCCCCCTTCCATCCAGCCCTGCCCCCTCTTCTCTCCCTATCCCCACTTCCCCATCCAACCAGCTATCCCCCTTCTTTCTCCCTCACCCCACTCCCCCATCCATCCTGCCCTGCCCCCTCTTCTCTCCCTCATCACACTCCCCCATCAATCCAGCCCTGGCCACTCTTCTCTCTCTCACCCCACTCCCCAGTCCATCCAGCCATGCCCCCACCTCTATCCCTCACCCCACTCCCCCATCCATCATGCCCTGCCCCCTCTTCTCCCTCTCACCCCACTCCCCCATCCATCCAGCCCTGCCCCCTCTTCTTTCCTTCACCCCACTCTCCCAACCATCCAGCTTTACCTCCTCTTCTCTCCCTCACCCCCCTCCCCAATCCATCCAGCCCTTCCCCCACATCTCTCCCTAACCCAACTCCTGCATCATTCCAGCCCTGCCCCTCTTCTCTCCCTCACCCCCTCCCCCATCCATCCAGTCCTGCCCCATCTTCTCTCCCTCACCCCACTCCCTAATCCATCCAGCCTTGCTCCCTTATCTCTCCCTCATCCCCCTCCCTCATCCATCGAGCCCTGCTCCCTCTTCTCTCCCTCCCTTCCTTCACCCATCCATCCAGCCCTGCCCCCTCCTCTCTCCCTCACCCCACTCCCCCATTCATCCAGCCCTACCCCGTCCTCTCTCCCTCAACCCACTCCCATCTTCTCTCCCTCACTCCACTCCCACATCTACCCAGCCCTGCTCCCTCTTCTCTCCCTTATCCCACTCCTCAATCCATCAAGCCCTGCCCCTTCTTCTCTCCCTCACCCTACTCCCCCATCCATCCAGCCCTGTCCCCTCTTCTATCCCTCCCCCACCTCCTTCATCACTCTTGCCCTGCCCCCTCCTCTCTCCCTCAACCCATACTCCCATCCATCCAGCCTGGCCCCTTCTCTCCCCCATCCATCCAGCCCTATCCACTCCTCTCTCCCTCACCCCACTCCCCCATAAATCCAGCCCTGCCCTCTCTTCTCTCCCTCACCCCACTCCCCAATCCATCAAACTCTGCCCCCTCTTCTCTCCTTCAATTCACTCTCCCATTAATCCAGCCCTGCCCCGTCTTCACTCACACAACTCACTCCCCCATCAATCGACCCCTGCCCCATTTTCTCTCCCTTACCCCACTCCCCCATCCCTCCAGCCCTGCCCCCTCCTCTCTCACTCACCCCAATCCCCCATCTATCTAGCCCTGCCCCGTCTTCTCTCCCTCACCCTACTCCCCAATTCATCCAGCCCTGCCCGCTTTTCTTTACTTCCAACCACACCCCCATCCATCCAGTCCTGCCCGCTCCTATCTCCCTCACCCCTCTCCCACATCCATCCAGCCCTGTCCCTTCCTCTCTCCCTCACCCCACTCCCCCATCCATCAAATCCTGACCACTCTTCTCTCCCTCAACACACTCCCCCACCCCTTCCGCCCTACCCCCTCTTCTCTTCCTCACTCCCTTGCCCCATTCATCCAGCCCTGCCCCCTCTTCTCTCCCTCAACACCCTCCCCCATCCATCCAGCCCTACCCTCTCTTCTCTCCCTCCCCCCTCTCCACTCCATCCAGCCCTGCCCCATCTTCTCTCCCTCCCCCCCTCTCCATCCATCCAGCTCTACCACCTCTTCTCTCCCTCACCCCACTTCCCAATCCATCCAGACCTGACCTCTCTTTTCTCCCTCACCGGACTCCCCAATCCATCCAGCCCTGCCCCCTCTTCTCTCCCTTACTCCTCTGCCTCATTCATCCAGCCCTTCCACTCCTCTATCCCTCACACCACTCCCACATCCAGCCAGCTCTGCCACCTCCTCCCTCCGTCAAACCACTCCCCCATCCATCCAGCACTGCCCTCTCTTCTCTCCCTCATCCCACTCACCCATCCATCCAGTCCTACTCCTTTTCTCTCCCTCACCCTAATCCCCCATCCATCGAGCCCTGCCCCATCCACTCTCCGTCACCCCCCTACCTCATACATCCAGTCCTGCCTCCTCCTATCTCCCTCATACCACTCTCCCATCCATCCAGCCCTACCCCCTCCTCTCTCCCTCATCCCATTCTCCCATCCATCCAGCCCTTCTCCCTATACTCTCCCTCACCTACTCCCCCATCCATTCAGCCCTACCCCCTCCTCTCTCCCACACCCCAATCCATTCAGTTCTAACCCCTCTTCTCTCCATCACACAAGTCTCCCATCCATCCAGCCCTGCCCCCTCCTCTCTCCCTCACCCCACTGCGCCATCCATCCAATCCTGCCCCCTCTTCTCTCCCTCATCCCACTCCCCAATCCATTCAGCCTTGCCCCCTCTTCTCTCCCTCACCATCCTCCCCTATCCATCCAACCCTGCCCCTTCTTCTCTCTCTCACGCCACTCCCCCAACCATCCAGTCTTGCCCCCTCCTCTCTCCCTCACCCCACTCCCCCATCCATCCAGTCCTGCCCCCTCTTCACTTCCTCACCTGACTCACCAATCCATCATGCCCTGCCACCTCCTCTCTCCCTCACCACACTTCCCCATCCATCCAGCCCTGCCCCCTCTTCTCACCACACTTCCCCATCTATCCAGCCCTGCCACCTCCTCTCTCCCTCACAACACTTCCCCATCCATTAAGCCCTGCCCCCTCTTCTATCCCTCACCTCACTCCTCCATCCATCCAGCCCTGTTCCTCTTCTCTCCCTCACCCCCCTCCCCCATCTATCAGGCCCTGCCCTCTTTTCTCTCCCTCATCCCACTCCCAAATCAATCCAGCCCTACCCCCTGCTTTCTCCCTCACCCCACTCCCGCATCCATCAAGCCCTGCCCCCTCTTATCTCCCTCACCCCACTCGCCCATCCAACCAGCCCTGCCCCCTCTTCTCTCCCTCACCCCACTCCCCCATGCATCCAGCCCTGCCCCTTCCTCTCTCCCTCAGCCCCCTCCCCCATCCATCCAGCTATGCCCTCTCTTCTCTCCCTAACCCCACACACCAATCTATCCAGTCCTCCCACCTCTTCTCTTCCTCACCCCACTCCCCCATCTATCCAGCCCTGCCACCTCCTCTCTCCCTCACCCCACTTCCCAATCAATCTAGCCTTCATCCCTTATCTCCCCCTCACCCCACTCACCCATCCATCCAGCCCTGCCACCTCCTCTCTCCGTCAACCCACTCCCCCATCCATCCAGCCAAGCCCCCTCTTCTCTCCCTCATCCCACTCAGCCATCCATCCCATCCTGCCACTTTTTCTCTCCCTCACCCTACTCCCCCATCCATTGAGCCCTGCCCCCTCCACTCTCCGTCACCCCCCTACTCCATCCATCCAGCCCTGCCCCCTCCTCTCTCCCTCACCCCACTCCCCCATCATTCCAGTCTTGCCCCCTCTTCACTTCCTCACCCCACTCACCCATCCATCCAGCTCTGCCCACTCATCTCTCCCTCCCCCCCTCCCATATCCATCCAGCCCTGTCCTCTCCCCTCTCCCTCAACCAACTCCCCCATCCACCCAGACCTGCCCCCTCTTCTCTCCCTCACCTAACTCCCGCATCCATCCAACTCTGCCACTTCCTCACTCCCTCACACCACTCCCCCATCCGACCAGCTCTGCCCACTCTTCTCTCCCTCATCCCATTCCCTAATCCATTCAGCACTGCCCACTCTTCTCTCCCTCACCCCCCTCCCCCATCCATCCAGCCCTGCCCACTCCTCTCTCTCTAATCCCACACCGCCACCCATCCAGTCCTGTCCCCTCCTCTCTTCCTCACCCCACTCCCCCATCCATCCAACCCTTCCACCTCCTCTCTCCCTCACCCCATTCCCCCATCCATCCAGCCTTGCCCCTTTCTCTCTGCCTCACCCCACTCCCCCATCCATCCAGCTCTGCCCTCTCTTCTCTCCCTCACCCCACTCCCCAATCCATCCAGCCCTGCCCCCTCTTCTCTCCCTCACACCCCTCCCTCATCCATCCAGCCCTGCACCCTCCTTTCTCCCTCACCCCACTTCCCCATCCATCCAGTCCTGCCCTCTCCATTCTCCCTCACCCCACTCCTCCATCCATCCAGCCCTGCCATATTCTCTCGCCCTCACCCCACTACCCCATACATAAACCCCTGCCCTCTCTTCTCTTCCTCACCCAACTCCCCTATCCATCCAGTCTCTCCCCCTCTTCTCTCCCTCACCTCCCTCCCCAATCTAACCAGCCATGCCCCCTCTTCTCTCCCTCGTCCCACTCCCCCATCAATCCAGCCGTGATCCTCTTCTCTCCCTCACCCCCCACCCCATCCATCCAGCCTTGCCCACTTTTCTCTGCCTCACCCCACTCCTCCATCCATCCAGCCCTGCTCCTCTTCTCTCCCTCATTCCCCTCCCCCATCTATCTAGCCCTGCCTCCTTATCTCTCTGTGAGGAACTGCACCTGCCTCGTCTTCCCCTAATTAGTGGTTGAACTACCACTCTCGTCTGCCGGCGCTTGTTCACCACTTTTCCCCGCCACTACCCCACCCCCTTGTCCAGGGGTATGGGGGTAGTCTAACCGAGCCAAGCTCCACGCCACCGGCTTGGAGAAGGACAGAACGCCTCAGCTCTCACACCTGACAACACCTCACCACCTGCTGCTGGTTTCTCAACATTTCGAAGGCATTTCTGGAGACTTGGGCTCCCTTCCAGTGTGCCCTTCAACTGTACCTACACCATTCGACCCTTCCTGCTGTTTGAGGAGCAATCTACGTTGCCGAGTTTTGCTGTCACGCATCTCACCCTCAAAACAGCTGTACAGGGAGTTATTTGGGTGTCATACCCCTGCTCTGGTAATTGTTTACGAGCAGTTCGTCGTTGGTGATTTATTTTGGCTTCTAGCCTATTGTTTGCTATTTGTGTGTGTGTAAATATATTCGGGGTATCATACTCCATGATTTTTCTTCCCCACAACTCTATAAAAAGATAATATTAATTGGTAGTCACCTCGGCCCTGACATATTGGCGACCTCGCCAGGATAAGAACTACCAATTATTTATCATCATTTTACAGATTGTGGGTTGTTATCTAAGTCGCTGCTGCGCGCCGTTGCTGCCTGAGGCCCGGGAGTAATGTTATGAGTGTTTTGATTGCCGTCAAACTCTTGCTTTTGCCAGATTTTTGCACGTGAGGTGTTGTCTAATTTTTGTTTGTTTGTGTTGTGTTCTCTGTTCAGTCTTCTCCATGTCTTCCTTTCAAGAACTGAAGGTGCAGGGTGAAGCCCTCGGTCTGCAGGGCAAGGAAATTGGCCAGTGGATCGTAGAACAACAGAAAAATGAAAGGGAAGAAAGACAAGCTGAGAGAGAAGAAAGACAAAGACAAGCTGAGAAGGAAAGAGAAAGAGAAGAAAGACAAGCTGAGAAAGAAAGAGAAGAAAAACAAGCTGAAAGAGAAGAAAGACAAGCTGAGAAGGAAAGAGAAGAAAGACAAGCTGAGAGGGAGAAAGAGATCAAGCTGGCAGAAATTGCAGCTAAAGGTAAGCCCTCAGTTCTACCATCACATGATCCTGTTTCCAGACCTAGTCTACCACCATACAAGGATGAAGAGGACATTGCCACCTATTTAACTAGGTTTGAGCGTGTGGCCGAGATGCTGGTTTTACCCAGAGATACCTTTGCCGTTCGTCTGGGTTGCCTCCTTACTGGTAAAGCTGCCGAACTCTACACGTCCCTTCCGTCATCCACCACTGAGGATTACGAGTTACTGAAGCAAGCCTTGTTAACAGGCTTCAGTAAAACTCCAGATGGCTACCGGGTGGATTTCAGGTCAAACAAGATTAGAGTAGGACAGAACTACCATCAGTTTGTTACCCAGTTATCGAGGATGTTTGATTCTTGGGTTGAGTCTTCCTCTGTGGCCAATGTTTATGCTGATTTAAGGGAGTTTATCATCTTTGACCAATTTTTGTCCTCCTTATCAGCAGAAATACGCCTATTCATCAAGGAAAGAAGGCCTACCAAGCTGAAGGACGCAATACAACTAGCGGATGACTGGGCATCCGCCCACAACGCCTATCCTAAGGTCTCTTCCAACAACAACGCTAAGAAAATCTCCCCTCTACTTGCTACTCCACTCCAGCCTCTACCTTCTCCTGGGAGTCAGACTCCCTCAACCGTGACTTGTCACAATTGTGGGGAAGCAGGACATATACGACCACGCTGTCCCAGGAATCCTCGAGCATTCAAGGATGGAACTACTACCACGCCCCCCTATAAGGTTGGATTTTGCTTAGAAGACCATAAAGTGCCTAACTTCTCAGTTACGGGGACTATTAATGGGTCATGGTCTTCCTCTATAATTAGGGATACTGGATGCTCTGGAGTTGTAATTTCTGAGGAAGCCTTGCCAGACATTGACCCATCACTCTGCCCCAAAGTACAAGTTGCTGACTATTTGGGACGCATCGACGAATTTCCTGTCGTTAAGTGTTACTTACGGTGCCCCTTTTACACTGGTTGGACAGATGCTGTAAGGGCCCCAATTAAATTTGCTAGTGCTCTAGTTGGGAATATTCCCGGAGTACAAGATCCTGATAGTCCTGATTCTCTACTCAGTAACGACAACCATCTTCTCCATAGTGACCATGACCAAGCCACCACTGACGTTTCTTCCCTACAAGATCCTCTGTTGCCTCCTGATGACTCGCCTTTGCCCGGAACTTCCCTCTCCTCTCAAGAAAAGAACAACCGCCCTTCTGGATGTCAACATCTACCACCAGTTGAGTCCTCCACTACTCAAGTGTGTGCTGTGGAGACCAGAGCCGGTCGATCTAAACGGGTCCACCCTCTTGTTCTGCCTAAGCTCCATCCTTTGACTGTAACCCCTGATGAGTTTCGTCAACTTCAGGAATCCTGTCCTTCCTTGACGTGTTTACAGTCAAAGGCTACCACTGAAGAAGTTGAGAAGGCACGGGATGGTGCCACATACCAGTTCATACATGAGGACGGCCTCCTGTACCGAAAATGTCTCTCATCGGATCACCTTCAAAAGGTAAATGGTTTATCCTTGGTTGTTCCCAGCGATTGCCGTCCTGTCATCCTACGTGTTGCTCACGAAGGTCCTTTGGCTGGACATTTCTCCCACCGGAAGACCCAGATGAAGGTATGGCAAGACTTTTATTGGCCAGGGATGTGTGCAGACATCCGGGATTACTGCCGTTCCTGCGACAAGTGTCAACGTATGCCAGCTAAGGGAAGGGTACGTCCAGTACCTCTTCAACCGTTACCTGTCGTAACTGAACCCTTCTCCAGAGTTGCCATTGACTTGGTAGTTCCCTTGTCTCCACCTTCTTCTGAAGGGCACCGTCACCTTGTAACTTGCATTGATTTCTTCACTGGTTTTCCTCTTAATTACTACTTCTACTGCTACTACTATTACTACTACTATTACTATTATTATTACTACTACTACTACTACTATTAATTACTACTACTTCTATTATTATTATTACTACTACTGCCACTACCATCACATCCATCTCCAGCACTACTACCAGGAAGAGGTTGAGCAGATGTTGAGTCAAGGAATCATCCAACCTTCAACCTCTCCACACTGCTCTCCGGTTATCATGGTCAGGAAGTCCGACGGTACGTATCGGATGGCCATTGATTACAGGTTACTCAACTCAGTAACTATTTTCCATGCTGAACCATCCTGCAGTATTGAGACAGAGCTGCATAAGTTCGTTGGTGCTGAGTTTTCTCAGAGCTAGATTTGAGTAAGGCATATTACCAGGTTCCACTTTCTGCCAAAGCTCGACGCTTCACTGCGTTTCCCACTCACAAGGGCCTGATGGAATTTACTCGGATGCCTTTTGGTCTTGTTACGGCCTGTGCCACTTATATTCGCTTAATGAGGATTGTGCTTGCTGGCTTGGCCAATGTTTCTTTTTATTTTGATAATATTTTTGTGTATTCATCTGATTGGCCCACTCACATCTCTGCCCTCAAGTCTGTTTTAGATAGACTACAACATAACGGTCTGACTGTCAAACTTAAAAAGTGCCGGTTTGGAGCAGAGTCCATCAACTATCTGGGATTTGTTTTGTCCCGCGACCATCTTCAACCACAAGTTGGCAAGTTGACTGCCATCACCTCCATGACTCCTCCTACCACCAAGAAGTTACTCCGGAGTTTCCTAGGTTTGATATCATTTTATAAAGCTTTCATTCCTCAGGCCTCTGAGCTTACCGGCCCCCTCTCTGACTTGTTGAAGAAGCCGGTACGGGATCCCCTCCAGTGGACTGAAGATCTGCTTGAACGGTTCAAGCTGCTGAAGCAAGCCTTGACTTCGGGACCTATTCTGCGTCTTCCGGACCCCAGCCAGACCTTCGTCCTACGTACCGATGCTTCAAACTATGGATTAGGTGCTGTACTCCTTCAGTACCATGATGATCGTCCACATCCCATCTCTTACGCCAGCCGGAAACTACTTGATCGGGAACGACGATACTCTACCATCGAGAGGGAATGCCTGGCCATCGTATTCGGCATTCATAGGTTTGACTTCTATCTTCGAGGTAAGGAATTTATCCTTGAAGTAGACCACAAGCCTCTAATATACCTTCAGAAATTCAAAGGTAAAAATGACAGAATACTACGATGGGCTTTAGGTCTTCAACCCTATAAATTTAGGGTTGTTCATGTTGCCGGGACGGACAACATTGGAGCCGACCTTCTCAGCCGGCAATAGCTTTTCTTTATTTTGTTTTCCTGCACTCCAGTCTTTTACAAGTTTTGTTTCCTGCACTCAAGTATTATAAGTTTGTTTATGTCTCCTGGTCAGCTGCAGTTCTTCGACATCAGCTGTGCAGCAGATGTTTTAGTGGGGGCATGTGTGAGGAACTGCACCTGCCTCGTCTTCCCCTAATTAGTGGTTGAACTACCACTCTCGTCTGCCGGCGCTTGTTCACCACTTTTCCCCGCCACTACCCCACCCCCTTGTCCAGGGGTATGGGGGGTAGTCTAACCGAGCCAAGCTCCACGCCACCGGCTTGGAGAAGGACAGAACGCCTCAGCTCTCACACCTGACAACACCTCACCACCTGCTGCTGGTTCTCAACATTTCGAAGGCATTTCTGGAGACTTGGGCTCCCTTCCAGTGTGCCCTTCAACTGTACCTACACCATTCGACCCTTCCTGCTGTTTGAGGAGCAATCTACGTTGCCGAGTTTTGCTGTCACGCATCTCACCCTCAAAACAGCTGTACAGGGAGTTATTTGGGTGTCATACCCCTGCTCTGGTAATTGTTTACGAGCAGTTCGTCGTTGGTGATTTATTTTGGCTTCTAGCCTATTGTTTGCTATTTGTGTGTGTGTAAATATATTCGGGGTATCATACTCCATGATTTTTCTTCCCCACAACTCTATAAAAAGATAATATTAATTGGTAGTCACCTCGGCCCTGACACTCTCCCTCATCCCACTACCCCATCCATCCAGCCCTGACCCCCTCCTTTCTCCCTCACCCCACTCCCCGATCCATCAAGCCTTCCCTAACCCCACTTCCCCATCCATCCAGAACTATCCCATCTTCTCTCCCTCACCCCCCTCTCCCATCCATCCAGCCCTGCCCCCTCTTCTCTCTCTCACCCCACTCCACCATCAATCCAGCCCTGCTACTCTTCTCTCCCTCACTCCCCTCCCTCATCTATCCAGCCCTGCCCCCTTTTCTCTCCCTCATTCCAGTCTCCCATCCATCCAGCCCTGCCCCCTCTTCTCTCCCTCACCCCCCTCCCCCATCCATCCAGCTCTGCCCCCTCTTCTCTCCCTTACCCGACACCCCCTTCCATCCAGTCTTGCCCCCTCTTCTCTCCCTCAACCCCCTACCAATCCATCCAGCCCTGCCCACTCTTCTCTCCCTCACCCCACTCCCCAATCAGTCCAGCCCTGCCACCTCCTCTTTCCGTCAACCCACTCCCCCATATATAAAGCCCTGCCCCCTCTTCTCTCACTCATCCGACACACCCATCCATCCAGCCTTACCCCCTTTTCTCTCCCTCACCCAACTCCGTCATCCATCAAGCCCTGCCCCCTCCTCTCTCCCTCACCCCACTCCCCCATCCATCCAGCCCTGCTCCCTCTTCTCTCCCTCATTCCCATCCCCTATCCATCCAGCCCTGCCCCCTTCTCTCTCCCTCAACCCACTCCCCCATCCATCCAGCCGTGCCCCTTCCTCTCTCCCTCACCCCACTCTCCCATCCAAACAGCTCTGCCCTCTCTTCTCTCCCTCATCCCACACCCCCATCCATCCAGCCCTGCTCCCTCTTCTCTCCCTCATTCCCATCCCCCATCGATCCAGCCCTGCCACCTCCTTTCTCCCTCACCCCACTCCCCCATCCATCTAGCCCTGCCCCTTACTCTCTCCCCCACCCCACTCCCCCATCCATCCAGTTCTGACCTCTCTTCTCTCCCTCACCCCACTCCCCAATCCATCCAGCCCTGCCACCTCTTCTCTCCCTCCCCCCCTCCCCCATCCATCCAGCCCTACCAACTACTCTCTCCATCACCCCACACCCCCATCCATCCAGTCCTGCCCCCTCTTCTCATTCTCACCCCACTCCTCAATCCATCCAGCCCTGCCACCTCCTCTCTCCCTCACCCCACTTCCCCATCCATCCATCCTTGGTCACTTATTTCTCCCTCACCCTACTCCCCCATCCATCAAGCCCTACCACCTCCTCTCTCCGTCAATCCACTGCCCCATCCATCCAGCCCAGTTCCCTCTTCTCTACCTCATCCCATTCACCCATCCATCCCACCCTGCCCCTTTTTCTATCCCTCACCCCACTCTCCCATCCATCGAGCCCTGCCCCCTCCAGTCTCCGTCACCCCCCTACCCCATCCATCCAGTCCTGCCCCCTTCTCACTCCCTCACGCCACTCCCACATCCATCCAGCCCTGCCCCCTCTTCTCTCCCTCACCCTACTCCTCCATCCATCTAGCCCTGCCCCCTCTTCTCTCCCTCATCCCACTCACCCATCCATCCAGCCCTGCCCCCTCTTACCTCCCTCACCCCACTCCCCCATCCATCCAGCCCTGCCCCCTCCTCTTTCCCTCACACCACTCTCCCATCCCTCCTGCCCGGCCCCCTCCTCTCTCCCTCACCCCACTCCCCCATCCATCCAGCCCTTCACCTTTTTCTCTCCCTCACCCCACTCCCCCATCCATCCAGCCCTGCCCCCTCTTTTCTCCCACTCCCCACTCCCCCATCCATCCAGCCCTGCCCCCTTTTCTCTCTCTCACCCCACTCCCCAATCCATCCAGCCCTGCCCCCTCTTCTCTCCCTCACCCCACTCCCCCATCCATCCAGCCCTTCCCCCTTTTCACTCCCTCACCCCACTCCTTCATCCATCTAACCGTGCCCTCTCCTCTCTCCCACTACCCACTCCCCCATCCATCCAGCCATTTCCCCTATTCTCTCTCTGCCCCTGCTCCCCTATCCATCCAGCCCTGCCATCTCCTCTCTCCCTCACCCTACTCCCCCATCCATCCAGCCCTGCCGCCTCCTCTCTCTCTCACTCCACTCCCCCATCCATCCAGCCCTACCCCCTCCTCTCTCCCTCACCCCACTCCCCCTTCCATCCAGCCCTGCCCCCTCTTCTCTCCCTATCCCCACTCCCCCATCCAACCAGCCTTCCCCCTTCTTTCTCCCTCACCCCACTCCCCCATCCATCCAGCCCTGCCCCCTATTCTCTCCCTCATCACACTCCCCCATCAATCGAGACCTGGCCACTCTTCTCTCTCTCACCCCACTACCCCATCCATCCAGCCCTGCCCCCTCCTCTCTCCCTCACCCCACTCCCCCATCCATCCAGACCTACCCCCTCTTCTTTCCTTCACCCCACACTCCCATCCATCCAGCTTTGCCCCCTCTTCTCTCCCTCACCCCCCTCCCCAATCCATCCTGCCCTTCCCCCACTTCTCTCCCTCACCCAACTCCTGCATCCATCCAGCCCTGTTCCTCTTCTCTCCCTCACACCCTCCCCCATCCATCCAGTCCTGCCCCATCTTCTCTCCCTCACCCCACTCCCTAATCCATCCAGCCTTGCTCCCTTATCTCTCCCTCATCCCCCTCCCTCATCCATCGAGCCCTGCTCCCTCTTCTCTCCCTCCCCCCCTTCACCCATCCATCCAGCCCTGCCCCATCCTCTCTCCCTCACCCCACTCCCCCATTCATCCAGCCCTACCCCGTCCTCTCTCCCTCAACCAACTCCCATCTTCTCTCCCTCACCCCACTCCCACATCTATCCAGCCCTGCTCCCTCTTCTCTCCCTCATCCCACTCCTCAATCCATCAAACCCTGCCCCCTCTTCTCTCCCTCACCCCACTCCCCCATCCATCCAGCCCTGTCCCCTCTTCTATCCCTCCCCCACCTCCTCCATCCATCTTGCCCTGACCCCCTCCTCTCTCCCTCAACCCATACTCCCATCCATCCAGCCTGGCCCCTTCTCTCCCCCATCCATCCAGCCCTATCCCCTCCTCTTTCCCTCACCCCACTCCCCCATAAATCCAGCCCTGCCCTCTCTTCTCTCCTCACCCACTCCCCAATCCATCTAGCCCTGCTCGCTCTTCTCTCCCGCACCCCCCTCCCCCATCCATCCAGCCCTGCCACTCCTCTCTCCCTCAATCCACGCCCCCATCCATCTAGTCCTGCCCCCACTTCTCTCCCTCAACCCACTCCCCAATCCATCAAGCCCTGCCCCCTCTTCTCTCCTTCACTTCACTCTCCCATTAATCCAGCCTTGCACCCTCTTCTCTCCCTTATCTCCCTCCCCCATCAATCCAACCCTGCCCCCTCTTCTCTCCCTCCCTCCCTCCCCAATCCATCCAGCTCTGCCCCATCCTCTCTCCCTCACTCCACTCCCCCATCCATCCAGCCCTGCCCCCTCCTCTCTCCCTCACCCCAATCCCCCATCCATCCAGCCCTGCCCCCTCTTCACTCACACAACCCACTCCCCCATCAATCGACCCCTGCCCCATTTTCTCTCCCTCACCCCACTCCCCCATCAATCCAGCCCTGCCCCCTCCTCTCTCCCTCACCCCAATCCCCCATCCATCCAGCCCTGCCCACTCTTCTCTCCCTCACACCAATCCCCCATCCATCCAGACCTGACCTCTCTTTTCTAACCCCACTGGACTCCCCAATCCATCCAGCCCTGCCCCCTCTTCTCTCCCTTACTCCTCTGCCTCATCCATCCAGCCCTGCCCAAAGACTCCTCTATCCCTCACACAACTCCCACATCCAGCCAGCCCTGCCACCTCCTCCCTCCGTCAAACAACTCCCCCACCAATCCAGCCCTACCCCCTCTTCTCTCCCTCATCCCACTCACCCATCCATCCAGCCCTGCTCCTTTTCTCTCTCTCACCCTACTCTCCCATTCATCGAGCCCTGCCTCATCCACTCTCCGTCACCCCCTTACCTCATCCATCCAGTCCTGCCCTCTCCTATCTCCCTCACCCCACTACCCCATCAATCAAGCCCTGCCTCCTCCTCTATCCCTCACCCAACTCCCCCATCCATCAAGCTCTGCCCCCTCTTCTCTCCTTCACCCAACTCCCCCATCCATCCAGCCTTGCTCCCTCTCCTCTCCCTCACCCCTCTCCCAAATACATCCAGCCCTGCCCCCTCTTCTCTCCCTCTACCCCCTCCCCAATAAAACCTACCCTGCCCACTCTTTTCTCCATCCCCACCTCCCCCATCCATCCAGCCCTACCCCCTCCTCTCTCCTTCAGCCCACTCCCCAATCTATCCAGCCCTGCCACCTCTACTATCCCTCAACCCACTCCCCCATCCATCCAGCCCTGCCCCCTTTTCTCTCCCTCACCCCACTCCAACATCCATCCAGCCCTGCCCTCTCTTCTCTCCCTCACCCAATTCCCCAAACCACCCAGCCCTGCCCCCTCTTCTCTCCCTCACCCCCCTCCCTTATCCATCCAGTTCTGCCCCCTCCTCTCTCCAAAAGCCTACATCCCCATCCATCCAGCCCTGCCTCTCTTCTCCCCTCAACCCACTCCCCCATCCATCCAGCCATGCCCCATCCTCTCTCCCTCACCGCACTCCCCCATCCATCTAATCCTCCCCCATCTTCTCTCCCTCATCCCACTCCCCAATCAATCCAGCCCTGCCCCCTCTTCTCTCCTTCACCCCCCTCCCCTATCCATCAATCCCTGCCCTCTCTTCTCTCTCTCACCCTACTTCCCCAACCATCAAAGCCTGCCCCCTTTTCTCTCCGTCACCTCACTTCCCCATCCATCCAGCCCTGCCCCCTCTTCTCTCCCTCACCTCATTCCTCCATCCATCCAGCCCTGTTCCTCTTCTCTCTCTCACCCCCCTCCCCCATCTATCCAGCCCTTCCCTCTTTTCTCTCCTTCATCCCACTCCCCCATCAATCCAGCCCTTCCCCCTTCTTTCTCCCTCACCCCACTCCCGCATCCATCCAGCCCTGCCCCCTCTTATCTCCCTCATCCCACTCGCCCATCCATCAAGCCCTGCCCCCTCTTCTCTCCCTCACCCCACTCCCCCATGCATCCAGCCCTGCCCCTTCCTTTCTCCCTCACCACCCTCCCCCATCCATCCAGCTATGCCCTCTCTTCTCTCCCTCACCCCACACACCAATCCATCCAGTCCTCCCCCTCTTCTTTTCCTCACCCCACTCCCCCATCCATCCAGCCCTGCCACCTCTTCTCTCCCTCACCCCACTCCCCCATCCATCCAGCTATGTCCTCTCTTCTCTCCCTCACCCCACACACCAATCCATCCAGTCCTCCCCCCTCTTCTCTTCCTCACCCCACTCCCCCATCCATCCAGCCCTGCCACCTCCTCTCTCCCTCACCCCACTTCCCAATCAATCTAGCCTTGATCCCTTATCTCACCCTCACCCCACTCACCCATCACTCTAGCCCAGCCACCTCCTCTCTCCGTCAACCCACTCCCCCATCCATCCAGCCCAGCCCCCTCTTCTCTTCCTCATCCCACTCAGTCATCCATCCCACCTTGCCACTTTTTCTCTCCCTCACCCTACTCCCCCATCCATTGAGCCCTGCCCCCTCCACCCTCCGTCACCCCCCTACTCCATCCATCCAGTCCTGCTCCCTCTATTCCTCCCGCCACTCCCACATCCATCCAATCCAGCCCTCTCCTCTCTCCCTCACCCTACTCCCCCATCATTCCAGTCTTGCCCCCTCTTCACTTCCTCACCCACCTCCCCCATCCATCCAGCTCTGCCCACTCCTCTCTCCCTCCCCCCCTCTCCTATCCATCCAGCCCTGCCCTCTCCCCTCTCCCTCAACCAACTCCCCCATCCATCCAGCCCTGCCCCCTCTTCTCTCCCTCACCCAACTCCCGCATCCATCCAGCCCTGCCACCCGGTCCCTAATCCATTCAGCCCTCTCCCCTCTTCTCTCCCTCACCCCCCTCCCCCATCCATCCAGCCCTGCCCACTCCTCTCTCTCTCACCTAACACCTCCACCCATCCAGTCCTCCCCCCTCCTCTCTTCCTCACCACACTCCCCCATCCATCCAACCCTTCCACTTCCTCTCTCCCTCACCCCACTCCCCCATCCATCCAGCCCTGCCCCTTTCTCTCTGCCTCAGCCCACTCCCCCATCCATCCAGCTCTGCCCTCTCTTCTCTCCCTCACCCAACTCACCAATCCATCCAGCCCTTCCCCCTTTTCTCTCCCGAACACCCCTCCTCCATCCATCCAGCCCTGCTCTCTCTTCTCTCCTTCACCCCACTCCTCCATCCATCCAGCCCTGCTCCCTCTTCTCTCCCTCACCCCACTCCCCCATCCATCCAGCCTTGCCTTCTTTTCTCTCCCTCACCCCACTCCCCCATCCATCCAGCCCCTCTCCCTCTTCTCTCCCTCATCCCTACTCCCCCATCCATCCAGCCCTGCCCTCTCCTCTCTCCCTCAACCCACTCCCGAATCCATCCAGCCCTGCCCCCTCTTCTCTCTCTCCCCCCCTCCCCATCCATCCAGCCCTGCCATCTCCTCTCTCCCTCACCCCACTAACCCATCCACCCAGTCCTGCCCCCTACTCTCTCCCTCACCACACTCCCCCATCCCTCCAGCCCTGTCCCCTCTTCTCTCCCTCATCACACTCCCCCATCCAACCAGCCTTTCCCTTTCTTTCTCCCTCACCCCACTCCCCCATCCATCCAGCCCTGCCCCCTCTTCTCTCCCTCACCCCACTTCCACTTCCATCCAGAACTGCCTCTTCTTCTTTCCCTCACAATATTCCCCTATCCATCCAGACCTGCCCTTTCTTCTCTCCCTCACTCCCCTCACCCATCCATCCAGTCCCGCCACCTCCATTCTCTCTCACCCCACTCCCCCATCCATCCAGCGCTGCCATCTCCTCTCTCCCTCACCCTACTCCCCCATCCATCATGCCCTGCCCCTTCTTCTCTCCCTCACCCCACTCCCCCATCCATCCATTCCTGCCCTCCATTCTTTCCTTCACCCCACTCTCCCATCCATCCAGCTTTGCTCCCTCACCCCCCTCCCCCATCCATCCAGCCTTTCCCCCACTCTCCACTCCACTCCCTAAACCATCCAGCTTTGCTCCCTTATCTCTCCCTCCCCCATCCATGAAGCCCTGCTCCATCTCCTCTCCCTCACCCCCTTCCCCCATCAATCAAGCCCTGCCCCCTCCTCTCTCCCTCACCCCACTCCCCCATCCATCTAGTCTTCCCCTCTCCTCTCTCCCTCACCCCACTCCCCCATCCATCCAGCTCTGCTCCCTCTTCTCTCCCTCAACCCAATCCCCATCCATCCAGTCCTCCTCTCTCCTCTCTCCCTCACCCAACTCCCCCATCCATCCAGCTCTACTCCTTCTTCTATCCCTCACCCCACTCCCCAATTAATCAAACCCTGCCCCCTCTTCTTTCCCTCACCCCCCTCCCCTATCCATCCAGTCCTACATCCTCTTCTCTCTCTCACCCCACTCCCCCATCTATCAAGGCCTGCCCCCTCCTCTCTCCCTCACCCCACTCCCTAATCCATCCAGCCTTGCTCCCTCCTCTCTACCTCACCCCACTCCCCCATCCATCCTGCCCTGCCCTCTCTTCTCTCCCTCACCCCACTCCCCTATCCATCAAGCCCTTCCCCCTTTTCTTTCCCTCACACCACTCCCTAATCCATCCAGCCTTGCCCCCTCCCCAATCCATTCAGCCCTGCCCCTTCTTCTCTCCCTCACCCCACTCCCCCATCCATCCAGCCCTTCCCCCTCTTCCCTCCCTCATCACACTCCCCCATCCATCCAGCCCTGCCACCTCCTCTCTCCCTCGCCCCACTCCCTAATCCCTTATCTCTCCCCCATCCACAGCCTTGCTCCCTCTTCTTTCCCACCCCCCCTCCCCCATCCATCTAGCTCTGCCCCTTCCTCTCTCCCTCACCTCACTCCCACATCCATACAGCCCTGCCCCCTCCTCTCTCCCTCAACCCACTCCCCAATCCATCCAGCCATGCCCCCTCTTCTCTCTCTCCCCCCCCTCACCCATCCATCCAGCCCTGCCATCTCCTCTCTCCCTAACCCCACTCACCCATCCATCCAACCCTGCCCCCTTCTCTCTCCCTCGCCGCACTCCCCCATCCATCCAGCATTGCCCCCTTTTCTCTCCCTCACCCCACTTCTCCATCCAACCAGCCTTCCCCTTTCTTTCTCCTTAACCCAACTCCCCCATCCAACCAGCCCTGCCCCCTCATCCCACTCCCCCATCCATCCTGCCCTTCCCCCTCCTTTCTCGCTCACCCCACTCCTCCATCCATCCAGCCCTGCTCCCTCTTCTCTCCCTCACCCCACTTCCCCTTCCATCCAGAACTGCCTCTTCTGCTTTCCATCACCCCATTCCTCTATCCATCCAGCCCTGCCCTCTCTTCTCTCTTCACTCCCCTCACCCATCCATCCAGTCCCGCCTCCTCCATTCTTTCTCACCCCACTCCACCATCCATCCAGCCCTGCCCTCTCTTCTCTCTTCACTCCCCTCACCCATCCATCCAGTCCCGCTTCCTCCATTCTCTCTCACCCCACTCCACCATCCATCCAGCCCTGCTTCCTCTCTCCCTCACCCCACTACCTAATCCATCCAGCCTTGCTCCCGTATCTCTCCCTAACTCCCCTCCCTTATCCATCCAGCCCTGCTCCATCTTCTCTCCCTCCACCCCTTCCCCCATCCATCCAGCCCTGCCCCATCCTCTCTCCCTCACCCCACTCCCCCATTCATCCAGCCCTGTCCCCTTCTCTCTCCCTCAACCCACTTCCATCTTCTCTCCCTCACCCCAGTACCATATCTCTCCAGCCCAATCCCCTACTATCTCCCTCACCCGACTCTCCCATCCATCCAGCCCTGCCCCCTCTTCTCTCCATCAACCCACTCCCCCATCCATCCAGCCCTGCCCCCTCTTCTCTCCCTACACCCCAATCCCCCAACCATCAAGCCCTGCTCCATCTTCTCTCCCTCACCCCCCTCCCCTATCAATCCAGCCCTGTCCCCTCCTCTCTCCCTCAACCCACTCACCCATCCATCTAGTCTTCCCCTCTCTTCTCTCCCTCACCCCACTCCCCCATCCATTCAGCTCTGCCTCCTCTTCTCTCCCTTATCCCACTCCCCCATCCATCCAGTCCTCCTCTCTCCTCTCTCCCTCACCCAACTCCCCCATCCATCCAGCTCTACTCCTTCTTCTATCCCTCACCCCACTCCCCAATTAATCAAACCCTGCCCCCTCTTCTTTCCCTCACCCCCCTCCCCTATCCATCCAGTCCTACACCCTCTTCTCTCTCTCTCACCCCACTCCCCCATCTATCAAGGCCTACCCCCTCCTCTCTCCCTCACCCCACTCCCTAATCCATCCAGCCTTGCTCCCTCCACTCTGCCTCACCCCCCTCCCCCATCCAACAAGCGCTCCCCCCTTTTCTTTCCCTCACACCTCTCCCCAATCCATCCAGTCATGCCCCCTCTTCACTCCCTACTCCCACTCCCCCATCCATCCAGCCCTGCCACCTCCTCTCTCCCTCACCCCACTCCCAAATCCATCAAGCCTTGCTCCCTTATCTCTCCCTCACCCCCTCCCCCATCCATCCAGCCCTACTCCCTCTTCTGATTCCCCCCCTCCCCCATCCATCCAGCCATGCCACCTCGTCTCTCCCTTACCCAACTCCCCTATCCATCCAGCCCTGCCCCGTCCTCTCTCCCTTACCCTACTCCTCCATCCATCCAGCCCCTCCTTCTCTTCTCTCTCTCTCCACCCCCACCCCCATCCATCCAGCCCTGCCACCTCCTCTCTCCCTCACCCCACTCCCTAATCCATCAAGCCTTACTCCCTTATCTCTCCCTCGACCCTCTCCCTCATCCATCCAGCACTGCTCCCTCTTCTCTCCCTCCCCCCCTTCCCCCATCTATCCAGCCCTACCCCCTATTCTCTCCCTCACCCCACTCCCCCATCCATCTAGCCCTGCCCCCTCTTCTCTTCATCAAACCACTCCGTCATCCATCCAGCCCTGCTCCCTCTTCTCTCCCTCACTCCAGTCCCCCATCCATCAAGCCGTGCTCCATCTTCTCTCCCTCACCCCCCTCCCCTATCAATCCAGGCCTTCCACCTCCTCTCTCCCTCACCACACTCACCCATCCATCTAGTCTTCCCATCTCCTTTCTCCCTCACCCCACTCCCCCATCCATCCAGCTCTGCCCCCTCTTCTCTACCTCACCCGACTCCCACATCCATCCAACCTTGCCCCCTTATCTCTCCCTCACCCCAAACTCCCATCTATCCAGCCCTGCCCCGTCCTCTCTCCCTCACCCCATTCCCTAATCCATCTAGCCTTGCTCCCTCCTCTCTACCTCACCCCACTCTCCCATCCATCCTGCCCTGAACTCTCTTCTCTCCCTCACCTCACTCCCCCATCCATCAAGCCCTGCCCCCTCTTCTCTCCCTCAACCCTCTCACCCATCCATCAATTGTTGCCACCTTATCTCTCCCTAACCCCCATCCCCCATCCAAACAGCCTTGACCCCTCCTTTCTTCTTTACCGCCTTCCCCCATCGATCCAGCCATACAACCTCTTCTCTCCCTCCCCCCCTCCCCCATCCATTCAGCCATGCCCTCTCTTCTCTCCCTCACCCCACTCCCCTATCCATCCAGCCCTTCCCCCTTTTGTCTCCTTTACCCCAATCCCCCATCCATCCAGCCCTGCCCCCTCCTTTCTCCTTTACTCCACTCCCCCATCCATCCAGCCCTGCCCCGTCCTCTCTCCCTCAACCACCTCCCCCATCCATCCAGCCCTACTCCCTCTTCTCGCCATCCGCCATCTAACCACTCCTGCCCCCTCTTCTCTCTCTCCCCCTCTCCCTGATCTATCCAGCCCTGCCATCTCCTCTCTCCCTCACCCCACTCCCCCATCAATCCAGCTCTGCCCCATCCTCTCTCCCTCACCCCATTCCCCCATCCATCCACCCCTGCCCCCTTTTCTCTCCCTCACCCCACTCCCCTGCCCTGCCCCCTCCTGTCTCCTTCATCTAACTCCCACATCCATCCAGCCCTGCCCCGTCTTCTCTCCCTCACCCCATTCACACATCCATCCAGCCATGCCCCCTCTTCTCTCCTTCACCCCCCTCTCCCATCCATCCAGCCCTGCCCCTCTCTTCTCTCCCTCACCCCACTCGCCCATCCATCCAGCTCTCCCCCATGTTCTCTCCCTCATCCCCCTCCCCCATCCATCCAGCCTTACCCCATCTTGTCTCCCTCACCCGACTCCCCCATCCATCCAGCCTTGCCAACTTATCTCTCCCTCACCACACACCCCCATCTATCCAGCCCTGCCCCCTCTTCTCTCCCTCACCCAACTCCCCAATCCATCCAGCCTTGTTCCCTCCTCTCTACCTCACCCAACTCCCCCATCCATCCAGCCCTGCCCTCTCTTCTCTCCCTCACCCCACTCACCCATCCATCAAGCCCTGCCGTCTTTCTCTCCCTCACCTCACTCCCCCATCCATCAAGCCCTGCCCCCTCTTCTCTCCCTCAGCCTCCTCCCCAACCCATCAAGCCCTGCACCCTTATCTCTCCTTAACCCCCCACCTCCATCCATCTAGCCTTGCTCCCTCCTCTCTACCTCACCCCACTCTCCCATCCATCCTGCCCTGAACTCTCTTCTCTCCCTCACCTCACTCCCCCATCAATCAAGCCCTGCCCCCTCTTCTCTCCCTCAACCCTCTCACCCATCCATCAATTGTTGCCACCTTATCGCTCCCTAACCCCCCTCCCCCATCCATCCAGCCCTGCCTCCTCCACTCTCCGTCACCCTACTCCCCGATACATCCAGCCGTGCCCCCTCTTCTCTCCCTCCCCCCCTCCCCCATTCATCCAGCTCTGCCCCATCTTCTCTCCCTCACCCCACTCCCCAATCCATCCAGCACGCCTTCTCTTCTCTCCCTCAAACCCCTCCCCCATCAATCTAGCCCTGCCCCTCTTCTCTCCCTCACCCCATTCCACCATCCATCCAGTCTTGCCCCCTCCTCTCTCCCTCACTCGACTTCCCAATCCATCCAGTCTTCCCCTCTCCTCTCTCCCTCACCCACTCCCCGCTCCATCCTGCTCTGCACCCTTTTCCCTCCCTCAACCCAATCCCCCATCCATCCAGTCCTCCCCTCTTCTCTCTCCCTCACCCCACTACCCCATCCATCCAGCTCTGCCCCCTCTTCTCTCCATCAACCCACTTCCCCATCCATCCAGCCCTGCCACCTCCTCTCTCTCTCACCCCACTCTCCCATTCAATCCAGTCTTGCGCCTTTATCTCTCCCTCACTCCACTCCCCCATTCATCCTGCTCTGCTCCCTTTTCTCTCCCTCAAACCCATCTCCATCCATCCAGCCCTGCCTCTCTTCTGTTCCTCACCCCACTCCCCCATCCATCCAGCCCTGCACCCTCTTCTTTCCCTCACCCCACTCCCCCATCTATCCAAACCTGCCACCTCCTCTCCCTCACCCCACTCCCCCATCTATCCACATCTGCTCAATTTTCTCTCCCTCACCCCACTCCACCATCCATCCAGCCCTTCCCACTCTTCTCTCTCTCACTCCACTCCCCCATCCATCCAGCCCTTCCCCCTCCTCTCTCCCTCACCCCACTCCTCCATCCATCCAACCCTGCCCCATCTTCTCTCCTTTACCACACTCCCCTATCCATCCAGCACTGCCCCTTCCTGTCTCCCTCACACCACTCCCCCATCTATCATGCCCTGCCCTCTCTTCTCCCTCTCACCCAACTCCCCTATCCATCCAGCCCTGCACCCTCTTCTCTCCCTCACCCCCCTCTCCCATCCATCCAGCCTTACCCCCTCTTCTCTCACTCACCCCCCTCACCCATCCATCCAGCCCTGCCCCCCTTCTCTGCCTCATCCCCCTCCCCTATCCATCCAGCGCTGCCCCCTTTTCTCTCCCTCACCCCACTCCCCCATCCATCCAGTCATGCCCCCTCTTCACTCCCTACTCCCACTCCCTCATCCATCCAGCCCTGCCACCTCCTCTCTCCCTCACCCCACTCCCTAATCCATCCAGCGTTGCTCCCTTATCTCTCCCTCACACCCCTTCCCCATCCATCTAGCCCTGCCCCCTCCTCTCTCCCTCCTCCCCTCACCTATCAATCCATCCCTACGCCCTCTTCTTTCCCTCCCCTCTCCCCCATTCATCCAGCCCTGCCCCCTCCTTTCTCCCTCATCCTACTCCCCCATCCATCCAGCCCTGCCCCATTTTTCTCCCTCACCCCTTTCCTCAATCCATCTAGTCCTGCACCCTCCTCTCACCCTCAACCCACTCCCCCACCCATCCAGACCTGCCCCTTCTTCTGTCCCTCATCCCACACCTCCATCCCCCCAACCCTGCCCCCTCTTCTCTTTCTCACCCGACTCCCCATCCATCCTGCCCTGCCTCCTTTTCTCTCCCTCACCCCCCTCCACCATCCATCCAGCCCTGCCCCCTCCTCTCTCCCTCATCCCACTCCCACCTCCATCATGCCCTGCCTCCTCTTCCCTCCCTCACCCCACTCCCTCATCCATCCAGCCCTGCCCCCTCTTCTCTCCCTCACCCCACTCCCCCATCCATCTAGCCCTGCCCCCTCCTCTCTCTCTCACTCTACTCCCACATCCATCATGCCCTGCCCCCTCTTCTCTCCCTAACCCCACTCCCTCATCCATTCAGCCCTGCCGCCTCTTCTCTCCCTCAACCCCCTCCCTCATCCATCCAGCTCTGCCCCCTCTTCTCTCACTCATCCCACTCCCTCATCCATCCAGCCCTGTTCCCTCCTCTCTCCCTCACCCCATTTCCCAATCCATCCAGACCTGCCCCCTCTTCTCTCCCTCACCCCACTCCCCCATCATTCAAGCTCGGCCCCTCTTCTCTCCCTCACCCCACTCCCCCATCCAACTAAGCCTGCCACCTCCTCTCCCTCACCCCACTTCCTAATCCATCCTGCCTTCCTCCCTTATCTCTCCCTCATCCCCCTCCCCCATCCATCCAGCCCATCTCTTTCTTCTTTCTCTTTCCCCCTCCCCCATCCATCCAGCCCTGCCCCTTCCTCTCTCCCTATCCCAACTCCCCAATCCATCCAGCCCTGCCCCCTCCTCTCTCCGTCAACACACTCCCCAATCCATCCAGCCCTGCCCCCTCTTCTCTCTCTCCCCCCCCTCCCCCATCCATCGAGCACTGCAATCTCCTCTTTCCCTCACCCCACTCACCCATCCATCCAACACTTCCCCCTCCTCTCTCCCTCACCGCACTCCCCCATCCATCTAGCCCTGCCCTCTCCTCTCTCTCTCATCCTACTCCCACATCCATCATGCCCTGCCCCCTCTTCTCTCCCTCACCCCACTCCCTCATCCATTCAGCCCTGCCGCCTCTTCTCTCCCTCAACCCCCTCCCTCATCCATCCAGCTCTGCCCCCTCTTCTCTCACTCATCCCACTCCCTCATCCATCCAACCCTGTTCCCTCCTCTCTCCCTCACCCCATTTCCCAATCCTTCCAGACATGTCCCCTCTTCTCTCCCTCACCTCACTCCCCCATCATTCAAGCTCGGCCCCTCTTCTCTCCCTCACCCCACTCCCCCATCAAACTAAGCCCGCCACCTCCTCTCCCTCACCCCACTCCCTAATCCATCCTGCCTTCCTCCCTTATCTCTCCCTCATCCCTCTCCCCCATCCATCCAGCCCATCTCTTTCTTCTTTCTCTTTCCCCCTCCCCCATCCATCCAGCCCTGCCCCTTCCTCTCTCCCTATCCCAACTCCCCAATCCATCCAGCCCTGCCCCCTCCTCTCTCCGTCAACACACTCCCCAATCCATCCAGCCCTGCCCCCTCTTCTCTCTCTCCCCCCCCCTCCCCCATCCATCGAGCCCTTTAATCTCCTCTTTCCCTCACCCCACTCACCCATCCATCCAACACTTCCCCCTCCTCTCTCCCTCATCGCACTCCCCCATCCATCCAGCCGTGCCCCCTTTTCTCTCCCTCACCCAACTCCCCCATCCAACCAGCCTTCCCCCTTCTTTCTCCCTCACCCCACTCCCCCATCAATCCCGCCCTGCCCCCTCCTCTCTCCCTCACCGCACTCCCCCATCCATCCAGCCGTGCCCCCTTTTCTCTCCCTCACCCAACTCCCTCATCCAACCAGCCTTCCCCCTTCTTTCTCCCTCACCCCACTCCCCCATCAATCCCGCCCTGCCCCCTCCTCTCTCGCTCACCCCACTCCTCCATCCATCCAGCCCTGCCCTTCCATCCAGAACTGCCTCTTTTTCTTTCCCTCACCCCATTCCCCTATCCATCCAGCCTTGCCCTCTATTCTCTCCCTCACTCCTCTCCCCCATCCATCCAGTCCCGCCTCCTCCATTCTCTCTCACCCCACTCCCCCAGCCATCCAGCCCTGCCCCCTCCTCTCTCCCTCACCCCACTCCCTAATCTATCCAGCCTTGCTCCCTTATCTCTCACTCACTCCCCTCCCTTATCCATCCAGCCCTGCTCCCTATTCTCTCCCTCCCCCCCTTCCCCCATCCATCCAGCCCTGCCCCCTCCTCTCTCCCTAAACCCATTCCCATCTTCTCTCCCTCACCCCAGTCCCACATCTATCCAGCCCTACCCCCTACTCTCTCACTCAACCCACTCCCTCATCCATCCAGCTCTATTCCCTCTTCTCTCCCTCACCCCACTCCCATATCAATCCAACCCTGCCCCCTCTTCTTTCCCTCACCCCCCTCCCCTATCCAACTAGTCCTACACCGTCTTCTCTCCCTCACCCGATTCCCCATCCATCCAACCTTGCTCCCTTATCTCTCCCTCACCCCGCATTCCCATCTATCCAGCCCTAGCCCCTCCTCTGTACCTCACCCCACTACCCCATCCATCCTTCCCTGCCCTCTCTTCTCTCCCTCACCCCACTCCCCCATCCATCCTGCCCTGCCCTCTCTTCTCTCTCTCACCTCACTCCCCCATCCATCAAGCCCTGCCCCCTCTTCTCTCCCTCACCCCTCTCACGCATCCATCAAGCCTTGCCACCTTATCTCTCCCTAACCCCCATCCCATATTAAACCAGCCTTGAACCCTCCTTTCTTCTTCACCCCCTTCCCCCATCCATCCAGCCCTAAAATCTCTTCTCTCCCTCCCCCCCTCCCCCATCCATCCAGCCCTGCCCCCTCTTCTCTCCGTCACCCAATTTCACCATCCATCCAGTCCTGCCCCCTCCTCTCTCCCTCACCCCACTCCCCGTTCCATCCTGCTCTGCTTCCTTTTCTCTCACTCAAACCCATCACCCATCCATCCAGCCCTGCCCCTCTTCTCTTCCTCACCCCACTCCCCAATCCATCCAGCATTAACCCCTCTTCTCTCCCTAACCCGCCTCTTCCATCCATCCAGCCCTGTCCCCTCTTCTTTCCCTCACCCCACTCCCCCATCCATCCAAACCTGCTAATTCTTCTCCCTCACCCCACTCCCCCATCTATCCACATCTGCTCACTCTTCTCTCCCTCACCCCACTCCCCCATCCATCCAGCCCTGCCCACTCTTCTCTCCCTAACCCCACTCCCCAATCCATCCATCCATTCCCCAAATTCTCTCGCTCACCCCACTCCTCTATCCATCCAGCCCTGCCCCCTCTTTTCTCTCTCACCACACTCCATCATCCATCCAGCCCTGCCCCTCTTCTCTTCCTCACCCCACTCCCCAATCCATCCAGCATTAACCACTCTTCTCTCACTAACCCCCCTCTTCCATCCATCCAGCCCTGCCCCCTCTACTTTCCCTCAACCCATTCCCCCATCCATCCAAACCTGCCACCTCTTCTCCCTCACACAACTACCCCATCTATCCACATCTGCTCACTCTTCTCTCCCTCACCCCATTCCCCTATCCATCCAGCCCTGCCCTCTCTTCTCTCCCTTAACCCCCTCCCCAATCCATCATGCCCTGCCCCCTCTTCTCTCCCTCACCCCACTCCCCCATCCATCCAGCCTTTCCCCCTCTTCTCTCCCTCACCCACCTCTCCCATCCATTCAGCCCCGCCCCCTCTTCTCTCCCAAACCCCCTTCCCCCATCCATCCAGCCCTGTCCCTCTTCTGTGCCTCAACACCCTCCCCAATC
>JAPQNM010000018.1:22331056-22353556 GCA_029783475.1 Metacarcinus magister
GGACAATGTCCCGAATGAGTTTCTTCTCCGCCTCCCAGATTTTCTGGTCCTCCTCCTCCTGAACGTGTTGAACGCCAGCTGGGTGTCTGGCACGTTCCATTCTGTGTGGCGTCATGCCATCACAATTCCTATTTTCAAACCTGGCAAGGACTCGTCGGAGGCTTCCTCCTACAGGCCCATCAGTCTCCTCTCTAACTTCAGTAAGGTATTAGAACATATAGTGCATGACAGACTAACATGGTGGTTGGAACACAAATACCTTCTTCCCCCTAACATGTTTGGCTTCCGTCCTCACCGGGGCACCCTGGATGCCCTGCTCCAGCTAGAGCACCACATTTAGGAAGGATTTAACCACAAGCAATACACTCTGGTAGCTTTTCTTGATCTCAAAGGAGCTTTTGACTCCTCTTCACATAATGCCATTATTGAAAAACTTTACCGCCTGGGACTCAATGGTTTCCCCCTCAATTGGGTTCAGTCCTTCTTGTCTTCCAGGTCCTCTCTGGTGATAGGTAACTCCTATTCTAGGTCTTACCGGGTCACCAGAGGTGTCCCAAAGGGTTCTCCTCTCTGTCCTCTCCTTTTCAATGTCTTACTTTCAGACTTTCCCTCTTCTCCATGCACACATGCAATCTTGTACGCTGATGACATTTCCCTCCTTTGCTCTGCTTCCACTATACAGGAGGCTTAACTTAACCTTCAACGTGGGCTTGATGCCATAGACACTTGGACACCACGTTGGGGCCTAACGGTGAGTGCCCAGAAGTCTAGCCTTCTGTGCTTCACCAGAAGGCGAGTACCCAACTTACCTGTGGTCACTATCAAAGGTTCACCCATTCCCTTTAAAACCCAACATAAGTTTCTAGGCTTAGTAGTGGACGGCCCCCGTCTAACCTGGGGCCGTCACATATACTACCTGGTGACCTCATGCCTCAAAAGATTAAACTTAATGAAGTCCCTTGCAAGGGTCAAGTGGGGTGCGGACAGGCATACCCTCCTTCGCTTCTATTGTGCCTATATCCGGAGTCGCTTAGACTACGGATGTGAGGTTTATGAGG
Source organism: Metacarcinus magister (assembly GCA_029783475.1). Lineage (NCBI taxonomy): Eukaryota > Metazoa > Arthropoda > Malacostraca > Decapoda > Cancridae > Metacarcinus > Metacarcinus magister. The sequence continues at coordinate 22,332,115 of JAPQNM010000018.1, forward strand.
CAGCCTTATCTTCACTTCTCCATAAATTGGAAGTAATTCAAAATACAGCCATGCGTATAGCCCTGGGAGCTTTCAAGTCCTCCCCAGTCACAGCCCTTCAGGCAGAATCCTCCCTATCCTCACTGTCACACCGACGCTCCACCCTCCTTGTCCGCACCTACACCAAACTTGCATCCTCCTCCAGCTGCCACTCCCTCCACTTCTTCCTCCTCCGACAGAGTAGGGCACCACTTGTTGGCCCCCTACCATATCAAGCCCACACGCCTTTTGTAGAAAGAGCCCTCTCCTTCTTTGCCTGCCTCCGGGTGACCCCCCCCCCTCCTTTCTCACTCTCGAGAAGACTTCCCCTTTGGGCCCTTGGTTTCCCCTCTCCTCCTTAATATCCTTGACACTGCACACAGATACACAATGGTCAAAGGCACACTGTCCGGTGCAGGGCAGGATAATTTTCAACAACCTCCTGCACACTCAATACCACAACTCCCTCCACATATACACCGACGACTCCCGCCTCCCAGTACCTCCCTCTGTTGGGACTGCAATGTACATCCCAGTATGTTCCACTGCCACTGCCTGGAGGCTGCCGGCCTCTGCCTCCATTCTGATGGCAGAACTCTTTGCCATGAGAGAGGGCCTCAGATTGCCACCACACTCACCTCCCCCTTGCTCAGTCACTCTCTTCTCAGACTCCCTCTCAGCCCTCCAACTCATCCGGCGTCACCGCCCTAAAACACACCACTCCCTCTGCTTCACCATTCACAACTTTCTTCTCCAACTATCCTCTTCTGGCTTCTCCATCCACCTTCAGTGGGTCCCCTCACACGTTGGCGTCATGGGCAACACAGTGGCGACAGAGCGGCAGCGGAGGCACACTCCCACCCCTTCCCCATACACCTCCCCACTGACCAGACTGACTCTCTGACTAACCTCCACACAGCCTGTAAACTACACTGGGACACAGACCTGACTAACGCCCTTACAGTACACCTCACTTGGACGCATTAGACAAGACACACGACACCACTGGTGGACCTACTCCCCCAGCCGTGCCCTTGATACTGTCGTCACCAGACTCCGAATTTGACACAGCCGCCTAAACTCCCACCTACACAAGCTGGGCATGACAGAGGACCCCCACTGCCCTTGGTGCCCTACACAACCTGACACCACAGTACACCTCCTACTGCACTGTCCTCGTCACCACTCCCACCGCATGGCACTCCTCCACTCACTGTCGTCTCTTCACCTCTGGAGACCAGCAATAACTGACCTCTTAGGTGGCTCTCAAGACCCTGGCCTGGCCCTCAAAGTACTAAAACACACCAGGACCTTCCTCCAAAAGACAGGTCAACTCAACAGGATTTGGAGGAAGGTCCTGGTGTGTTTTAGTACTTTGAGGGCCAGGCCAGGGTTTTGAGAGCCACCTAAGAGGTCAGTTATTGCTGGTCTCCAGAGGTGAAGAGACGACAGTGAGTGGAGGAGTGCCATGCGGTGGGAGTGGTGACGAGGACAGTGCAGTAGGAGGTGTACTGTGGTGTCAGGTTGTGTAGGGCACCAAGGGCAGTGGGGGTCCTCTGTCATGCCCAGCTTGTGTAGGTGGGAGTTTAGGCGGCTGTGTCCAATTCGGAGTCTGGTGACGACAGTGTCAAGGGCACGGCTGGTGGAGTAGGTCCACCAGTGGTGTCGTGTGTCTTGTCTAATGCGTCCAAGTGAGGTGTACTGTAAGGCGTTAGTCAGGTCTGTGTCCCAGTGTAGTTTACAGGCTGTGTGGAGGTTAGTCAGAGAGTCAGTCTGGTCGGTGGGGAGGTGAATGGGGAAGGGGTGAGAGTGTGCCTCCGCTGCCGCTCTGTCAGCCACTGTGTTGCCCATGACGCCAACATGTGAGGGGACCCACTGAAGGTGGATGGAGAAGCCAGAAGAGGATAATTGTATGAACCTAGGAAAGTTATCGGACCTAGTTTGTACTAGTTAGTTAGTTCTGGTGACTCACTTATTATCAAGGAATAATAATAGTGGGAGAAAGTAAATTGGAAAGAATGAAATATATTTGTTATCAAAATTTCACTGGTCAATTCTTTAAAATAACCCCTGACTCAAAAGTGGTAAGGTAAGTAATTTGGAGGTGCTCAACACTCTTGAAACAAGGATATGAAAAACGTCCAACGTTCTCACGTGTCCTGTGGAGAACTCAGCCTACTCTACCAAAGGTTTTAAATATATTTTCTTTTTATTGTAGATTGATGATCTAAAATAATTTCACTTAAAGTAAAATAAATTCTCATAAAGGGCCCCCATGCCCCTTTACAAAAAAACCGTGGGTGGTGGCAGTAAGGTCAATAAGATATAAGGAATTAAAGTAAGACTTAAGAAGAAACATAAATCAATTGAGACAACCCCCGGCACCACACTGGTGTCTTAGCGGTGGGATAAAGCAATTAAGACCCCCCCCCCGCACCACAATAAGAAGGTATACAGAGAGATATGGATAGATAGATAGAGATATGGAAGAGTATTTGAAGTTAAACGAGAAAATATATACATTAGAATCACAGAAATTATAATAAAAGATAAACTTACCCAAATAACCTCCATTCTTCCACCTTTCTCAAGTCTTATTTACATCATCCTGTCTACTTACACTTACCATCCTATATGATACACTTACCATCCTATATAATACACTTACCATCCTATATAATACACTTACCACCCTATATAATACACTTACCATCCTATATAATACACTTACCATCCTATGTAATACACTTACCATCCTATATAATACACTTACCATCCTATATAATACACTTACCATCCTATATAATACACTTACCATCCTATATAATACACTTACCATCCTATATAATACACTTACCATCCTATATAATACACTTACCATCCTATATAATACACTTACCACCCTATATAATACACTTACCATCCTATATAATACACTTACCATCCTATATAATACACTTACCATCCTATATAATACACTTACCATCCTATATAATACACTTACCACCCTATATAATACACTTACCATCCTATATAATACACTTACCATCCTATATAATACACTTACCATCCTATATAATACACTTACCATCCTATATAATACACTTACCATCCTATATAATACACTTACCATCCTATATAATACACTTACCATCCTATATAATACACTTACCATCCTATATAATACACTTACCATCCTATATAATACACTTACCATCCTATATAATACACTTACCATCCTATATAATACACTTACCATCCTATATAATACACTTACCGTCTATTCACTACACAACATTACAATTCCACACACACACACAGAGAGAGAGAGAGAGAGAGAGAGAGAGAGAGAGAGAGAGAGAGAGAGAGAGAGAGAGAGAGAGAGAGAGAGAGAGAGGGGTAAGGAATTGATCTTTTTTACACTAATTCAACTTTTGATATAATTTAATAATAGTTGAATGTACGTATGTTTAATATATGTATATATAACTCCCTACCCCCTCTTCTCTCCCTCACTCCCCTCTCCCATCCATCCAGCCCTGCCCCCTCTTCTCTCCCTCACCCCCCTACACCATCCATCCAGCCCTGCCCCTCTTCTCTGCCTCACCCCACTCCCCCATTCATCCAGCCCTGCCCCCTCCTCTCTCCCTCATCCTACTCCCCCATCCATCGATGAAGGCCTCACCTGTAAGATATCCAAATTTGCTGACGACACGAAAATAACTGGAAGAGTTACTACTACTGCCGAAAAAGCGCTACTACAGTCCGACCTCGATCGCTTAGTAAATTGGTCAAAGAAGTGGCAGATGACGTATAACTTAAATAAGTGTAAAGTTTTGCATATTGGGAGTAACAATAATCGCACTAACTATTCAATGAACGGTACCGAACTTCTTAAAGTTAATGAAGAAAAAGACCTGGGTGTAACTATTAGTAGCGACCTCAAACCAGGCAAACACTGCTCAGAAGCCGTTAAAACCGCTAACAAATTAATTGGTTTCATTGGCAGAACCTTCGAGTTTAAATCTGATAAAGTCGTCCTGACACTGTTCAATTCCCTCGTACGTCCGCATCTCGAATATTGCGTTCAGTTTTGGTCACCTTACTATAGAAAAGACATTGTAAAGCTGGAGAGAGTCCAAAGACGAGCCACAAAAATGATTCCGCGACTGCGCAATAAGCCATACGAGGAACGACTGAAGGAGCTCAATCTGTTCAGTTTAGAGAAACGTAGATTACGGGGAGACCTAATAGAAGTTTTCAAAATGATTCGTGGTTTCGATAACGTCAATATAAGCGATTACGTAATTGTTGATCGGGAAAGAATCACAAGAAACAATGGATTCAAAATAATCGGTAAAGCCTTCAGATCGGAAGAATCTAAACACTTTTTCTTCAATAGAATAGTTAATGTATGGAACTCTCTCCCAGCACAGGTAGTCAACAGTAATACGATTGAAACTTTTAAAGCTAAACTCGATAAGTACTTGACGACAAAACCTAACCTAACTTATTACCCGCTTCGTTAATGGAAATTTTTTTTTTTTTTTTTTATTTTTTTTTTATTTTTTTATTTTTTTATTTTTATTTTTTTATAGTGATAGATAGCCTTTTTCTTTCTTTTTCACACTATACTATCAAATTTCCTGCGCAGTTTTTATTACTACTACTGCGCAGGTGTTTCTTTAACCACTTTTTTTCCTGCCGGCGTTTGCCGGAGGGAGAGGTGGGTGGGGAGGAGCCTTCCACTTTACTATCCTTTACCTCAGACTTGTAGAGAATATAGAAGTAGAGTAGCTACACAGGCAACCTTGTAAGGCCCACCAGGGCTGTTGTTGCCTGTTATTCCTTTGTATTCCTTTGTATTCCCCCATCCATTAAGCCCTGCCCCCTCTTCTCTCCCTCACCCCACTCCCCCATCCATCCAGTCCTGCCCCTCTTCTCTAACCCACCCCCCTCCCCCATTCAATCCACCCCTGCCCCCTTTTCTCTCCCTCACCCAACTCCCCCATCCATCCAATTCTGCCCCCTCCTTTCTCCCTCACCCCACTCCCCCATCCATCCAGCCCTGCCCCCTATTCTCTCCCTCACCCCACTCCCCAATCCATCCAGCCCTGCCCCCTCTTCTCTCCCTCACCCCACTCCCTCATCCATCCAGCCCTGCCCCCTCTTCTCTCCCTCACCCCACTTCCCCCATCCATCAAGCCTGCCCCTCCTCTCTCCCTCACCCCCCTCCCCCATCCATCCAGCCCTTCCCCTCTTCTCTCCCTCCCACTCCATCCAGCCCTGCCACTCCTCTCTCCCTCATCCCACTCCCCCATCAATCCAGCCCTGCCCCCCTCCTCTCTCCCTCACCCCACTCCCCCATCCATCCAGCCCTGCCCCCTTTTCTCTCCCTCACCCCACTCCCCATCCATCCAGCCCTGCCCCCTCCTCTCTCCCTCACCCTACTCCCACATCCATCCAGCCCTGCCCCTCCTCTCTCCTCACCCCCCTCCCCCATCCATCCAGCCCTGCCATCTCCTCTCTCCCTCACTCCACTCCCCCATCAATCCAGCCCTGCCCCCTCCTCTCTCCCTCACCCCACTCCCCTATCCATCCAGCCCTGCGCCCTCTTCTCTCCCTCACCCCATTCACACATCCATCCAGCCCTGCCCCCTCACCCCACTCTCCCCATCCATCCAGCCCTGCCCCCTCACCCCCCTCTCCCATCCATCCAACCCTGCCCCTCTCTTCTCTCCCTCACCCCCCTCCCCCATCCATCCAGCCTTACCCCCTCTTGTCTCCCTCACCCGACTCCCCCATACATCCAGCCATGCCCCCTTATCTCTCCCTCACCCCACACCCCCATCTATCCAGCCCTGCCGCCTCTTCTCTGCCTCACCTAACTCCCCAATCCATCCAGGCTTGCTCCCTCCTCTCTACCAAACCCAACTCCCCCATCCATCCATCCCTGCCCTCTCTTCTCTGCCTCACCCCACTCCCCCATCCATCAAGCCCTGCCCTTTCTTCTCTCCCTCACCTCACTCCCCCATCCATCAAGCCCTGCCCCCTCTTCTTTCCCTCACCCCCCTCCCCCATCCATCCAACCCTGCCCCTCTTCTCTTCCTCACCCCACTCCCCCATCCATCCAGCATTAACCCCTCTTCTCTCCCTAACCCCCCTCCCCTATCCATACAGCCTGGCTCCCTCTTCTTTCCCTCGCCCCACTCCCCCATCCATCCAAACCTGCCACCTCTTCTCCCTCACCCCACTCCCCCATCTATCCACATCTGCTCACTCTTCTCTCCCTCACCACCCTCCCCTATCCATCCAGCCCTGCCCTTCTTCTCTGCCTCACCCCCCTCCCCCATCCATCCATTGCTACCCCCTCTTCACTCCCTACTCCCACTCTCCCATCCATCCAGCCCTGCCACCTCCTCTCTCCCTCATCCTACTCCCTAATCCATCCAGCCTTGCTCCCTTATCTCTCTCTCACCCCCCCTCCCCCATCCATCCAGCCCTGCTCCCTCTTCTCTCCCTCCCCCCCTCCCCCATCCTTCCAGCCATGCCACCTCCTCTCTCCCTCACCCCACTCCCCCATCCATCTAGCCCTGCCCCCTTTTCTCTCTCTCACCCCACTCCCCCATCCATCCAGCCCTGCCCCCTCTTCTCTCCCTCACCCCACTCCGCCATCCATCCAGCCCTTCCCCCTTTTCACTCCCTCACCCCACTCCTTCATCCATCTAGCCCTGCCCTCTCCTCTCTCCCACACCCCACTCCCTCATCCATCCAGCCCTGCCCCCCCTTCTTTCTCCCTAACCCCACTCCCCCATCAATCAATCCCTTCCCCATCCTCTTTCCCTCACCCCATTCCCCCATCCGTCCAGCCCTGCCCCCTCCTCTCACCCTCACCTCACTCCCCCTTCCATCCACCCCTTCCCCCTCCTCTCACCCTCACCTCACTACCTTATCCATCCAGCCCTGCCTCCTCCTCTCTCCCTCACCCCACCCCCATCCATCCGACACTGCCCCCTCCTCTCTCCCTCATCCCACTCTTCCGCATTCCTGCAGCCTCGCTGCCCCGCAGCCTTGAGGCCCGGATGCCCCGCAGATCTGCAAGCTCGCTGCCCCGCAGCCCCGAGGCCCTGCAGCCCTGCAACCTCACAGCCCTTCAGCCCCGAGGCCAAGCAGCCCTGCAGCCCTGCAGCGCCGAGGCCCTGTAGCCCTTTAGCCCTGCAACATCGCAGCCCCGCAGCCCAGCAGCCTTGACGCCCTGCAGCATACAGACCTTCAGCCCTGCAACCTTGCAGCCCTGCAGCCACGGAACCCTGCAGATACTAATCCCTGCAGCCCTGCAGGACTTCAGCCCCAGTGCCCTGCAGCCCCGCAGCCCCATAGCTCCGCAGCCCTGCAGCCCCGTAGCCTCGCAGCCCTGCAGCCCCCACAGACCTTAAGCCCTGCAACCTCGCAACCCTGCAGCCCTGCAGATACGCAGCCCCTTAACCCCGCAGCCCCGCAGCCTTGCAGCCCCGCAGCCCCGCAGCCTTGCAGCCCCGCAGCCCTGCAGCCCTGCAGGACTGCAGCCCCGGAGCCCTGCAGCCCCGTAGCCCTGCAGCCCTGCAGCCCCGTAGCCCCGCAGCCCCGCAGCCCTACATTCCCACAACACGCCCCTGGCACACATTAACGAGTCTCCCGCCCAGCTGCTGTTTGGCCATGTCACTCTACGAAACCGCCGCTTCCTCCGCCTTATCCCGGCTACTACTCTGCCTCCTCCATACGCCGCCCACGACACACCAGCTACCCGTGTCGCCATCTTGTACTCTGTAACTTGCACCTGTGTTAAGTTTCTCTAGACATAAATGAAGCTGGGAGTAGAGAAGGGGTAGGGATGGTAGGGGGAGTGGGGTAAGTACCACTGTAATGCCTTGTATTTTGTAACACTTGGGAAATTATCTAAAAGATTAAGTAGCCATGAGAGTGGTGTGGTTCGAACCCTTGACAGTACAATTAACGGTATTATTTTACATCTTCACCTGAATGCTCTAGATAATTGAAGGTTAAATTGTTACCTTCACACACTCCCCTTACACCCCCACACAACCCCATGGAGTCAAGCAGGCAGGTGGACAGGTAAGCAGGTAGCAGAGTGTGTCACCAGTGTCACCTTACCCCCAAAGTTAACAGGAGAGACCATGCAGGTACAAAAACTCCGTCAGTCTGTCTCACAATGAATTCATTTACTATAACTCAGTACACTTGTCCTCCTAACACTTCTCATTCACTCCTAAGGTTGCTGCTACTTAACTTTATATGTTTTAAAAGAATTTGTGGGTTTTAGTATTCAATTGTTGCTGATATTTGATAATACAATCCATGAAATATGATTGAATTTCTTTAATAGAACATCGTGCACTTAATCTTCATGGCTTATTATGATTATATTTGTCGCATTCATTTATTTATTTAATAATAACCACTACTTTGAATTACGATGTTATTGCATATAATTATTTAACAATAGTTTATAGAGTTTACATATGTACAACACGAAGAGGAGGAAAATAATGCATTACAACCACTGAAACACTTCCCATCCAACGGACAATTAACTAGGCTATTGTAACACTCAGTAAGGCTCCAGGTGCAAGACTACATTAAACCTTTTTCTTTTCCTTTCTCTATTTTTAAAGCGTGGTACTGAGAATCGTGCTACTTTTGGTACTTTACGATGCAGACTTTTAAATAAATAAAATTAAACAGAACCGAAGGAAAGCCACAAGATGCAGTAGTATAGTACAGTAAGTAAGCAATCTGTTGTACCGGGAAAGCCTAGTTTAAGGTTTAAGGTATAAGGTAACATTTGCACTATTTGATGTAGTTACTTAAAAAAAACACAAGTAACAGGAAGGAGTTTGGTGTTTGGTGTGGTGGTGGTGGTTCTGAGGGTGTAACACAACCTAAAATCACAGCCATTGTGAAGCTAAATCAATACAGTAAATCACAGGAAAGTTAGACCAGAAACACGGAACCCTTTGATAATTGCCTATATGCGCCGTGAGATCTGATTATGTATATATGGAATAAATATCACAAGGTTATTATTATATTTGAACACAGTCGGAAAGTATGATGTTAAACGGTGTGTGTGTCCTTGGTGCGTGGTGGCAAAGTACTGTTATTACTGTCACTGCGGCATGTAGGCTACGAGGACGAAACTTTTATTTTTCCCTTGTAAGCTTTGGTGTGTTTTGATTAATATGTAACTCTTCATTGTCACAAATCATATTAGTTCATGAAGAAGGGAAGGAAGGGATGAAAAAGAAAAATGATTTGCGACAGAAACGGTTATCAGATTAATTCAAAACATTAAAATTCACCAGAAAAAAAAAAACTGCTTTCGTTCGTCAAAGTGAGACAGGTGAAACATTGGAAATTTACCTGTTGTTTTTCGGTTCAGGTATTTATAATTTTCTCTTCATCTAGTAATCCTCGAACCATTTCTTTGTCCAGCTGTCTTATGACTTCAACAGCGGCGTGTAGCGTAACGAGGTAAATAGACGCTTGAATATGAACTGAAACACACAGATAATAATACAACAAATATATAACGAGAATGAACTCATTTTGTGTATATGTGTCTATTTTGAAAATGTAAACAACAAATTTGTGGACTTGGTGACTCTACATGTGAAATAATTGTTGTGTTGTGCTGAGGTTAAACTCGACTAGGCTTCGTTAGTAATATTCATTGTTTTGTTTGTTAATCACTACCTACACTATACCTTCTTCACTATAACCAGAGTACTTACTTTACTCTTCATGCCACAGTGTTGGAGCCTCACCAGTATTCACGGGGAAACACTATTACATGTGTTGATTATGTTTTGAAGACACACACTTCCCTACCTCACTGGACGACATGAAAATACTGACGATATAGTTATGTTTTTATATTATTACTTATTCTTAGGCTTCTCATTATCAAAAATATATAACCAAAAACATTAATATTGTATTTATTGTTGAGTTAATTATAAGATATGTATGTTTAGATGTCACTGAAATAAACAGTACGTATTTGAAGACAAGAATCCTCACATTCGGATGACGCCATTAGTAGGCTACGTAGTGACTTTTAAATGTGTGTTTACTTATCATTACTGCATTTCATTCACATTAATGAACACTTTACGTCACCATGACACGCCCATGATGCTGCAAGGATGAATAACAGAACCAATACATAATAATACAAAATTAATCTCGAAATAATGAAAATGAATAAAGTTTGATAGCCTAATAATGTCTTGTCTTAGAGAGTTAGTTCAAGAATCAAGTTTGTTATCTTAAATACAAACGTACTAACGCAAGTATGAATATTATTAATCCTCATTATAAGTACTTAGATCTTCTATTCCATGCACTGTAAGTTTCATTTATTCGATATTCGAGTGTAACCCAACACGTGTCGTTATGCAGTTTTATCTATTGTTTTTTAATGGCTGAGTTTTATTTGAAATTCAAATTTAAGTTAATTTGACCACAAGAAGAAAAAAAAATGTGTAGTAATTTATAAAATTCAAAATCTGAGTTAAGTGTCTTAATACCTCTACTGCTACAATACCTGGACCACCCAACACTTGCCTCCAAACTGTGTTTTATATCTTTATCAATCTTTCCAGTTCCTTTATATTTCAGTCCACTATTGCTTCCTCCCATCAGTATGCTTGGCAACACTACACTTTACCAATAAGTTTCTTTCTAATGCTTAATTTTCTTTTTACATTTCAATTTGTTTTACTTATATCTTTTCATATATATTGTACTTTCTGTAATAATTATTGCTAAATATTTGATTTTTGTCTATATCTCAATATTTCTGATCTTATCAGGTTTTAGTTCTTTCTTATTTATGATCGTACATTGGTTACGAGCCCCTCATGTTTCTGTTGCAGGGCCAAGAATCCAAAGGAAGCCAGTCAACAGAGTCAACAGAGAGAGAGGTAAGCTGGTGTTATTATTACTATTATTATTATTATTATTATTATTATTATTATTGCTATTATTATTATTATTATTATTATTATTATTATTATTATTATTATTATCTAAACATGATAACTGTTGTAAAAGTGGGTACAAAAAATGGCATTTATGTATGCAATTTAAGCTAATCAATTACCAGCAGACATTTACAATAGATTTACAGGCAGCCTGTATATCCTAGGCTACGCATAATCATCCTGCCAAGGAACACGTGCTTCCGCTGAGAGAAAGTAATCTCTAAACTCCTTCCTTATATCCTGTGCATCCTCAGGACTCCTTCGTGGTATGTCTTACAAATTAATGAACCCTTCATTACTTTCTACTCTCCACGATTCTGAAGTTATCCTGGTATTATCCACATCTTCAGAGACAAACGTACCGGGTGGTGAATAAACATTTCTTGACTCCACATTCCTGCGTTGAAAATTATGCAAATATATGCATGTAAGAGTAACACTCTCAACCTTGTCCGGGTGTAATGCAATAGGTATTAGAAATACTCTGAACTTAGATGTTAAGATTCCAAACACATTTTCTACTATCCTCCGTGCCCTACACAATCTGTAATCAAAGATCCTCTCAGGGGAAGACCTTTCTAGATTTCCTGGAAAGGGTTTCAGTAAGTAACGTGACAACGCAAAGGCGTCATCTCCAACAAACAGGTATGGTACAGGAATGCGTCCCTCTACAAGAGGCTGGTCTGGAGGTAGCCTGAGCTGCTTCTGCTCTAGTTGTATATTCAAACACACACACACACACACACACACACACACACACACACGCGCACGCGCGCGCCACACACACACACACACACCACACACACACACACACACACACACACACTCACACATACCCACACACATACACCCACCCACACACACACACACACACACACACACACACACACACACACACACACACACACACACACCACACACACACACACACACACACACACACACACACACACACACACACACACACACATATATATACACACACCACACACACACACACACACACACACACACACACACACACACACACACACACACACACACGCGCGCGCGCGCGGCAGCACCACTGTAACCCCTAACAAAGTGCAAGTGTGGGACGGAAACCTTACCGGCATGAGGTTACTGCGGGAGTTTTGTTGGAAGGTTGGCGGGCTGGCGGGCAGATCCTGGCGGGGTGTGGGGCTGCTGGGCTGAGGATCTCCCGATGTGTTGTCTGTCATGTACACCACCGTCCACCCGGAAGCCTGACTCACATTACCTGTGGGTTAAAAAAGGATTTGGACTTGGGAGCAGAGGATAACGCCAGGTTGTGAACATTACGAGTAAAGGTAAATGAGTGTTGACATGTATGGCGGAGAAAGAAAATGTTGTCGAGAGAAATATTTGACGAGGTGACACACACACACACACACACACACACACACACACACACACACACACACACACACACACACATAGACACACACACACACACACACACACACACAAAAACTAACTCCCCCTGCACACACACAACCACTTCCCCAACACAAACACTACCAACGCACAACACCAACACACACAAACTCACTTACCTTACACACACCCCAACAATTACACCACGAACACACATAACCAAAACACACACACCCACGTACTATCACACTCATCGCTCCATACTAATTTCAAAGCACAAACACGCTCACACCCCCCCAACACACACACCTACCCTCAATCTCCCAATACTGAAGCTTACACTGCCCTGATATACACATATCCACACTCACTCCTCCTACACATACACACACACTCACTTCCCCGACACTCATATCCACACTCACTCCCCCCAAAACACATACCCACACTCATCCTCCTCAAAACACACATATCAACACTTATTCTCCTCAATATACACAAGTCACAGTCATTCCCCCAACACACCCTCGCACTCACTCACTCCATCACGCACACGCACACACACACACACACACACACACACACACACACACACACACACACACATAATAATTGCATACATAATAAATACATGATGATACATGATACGTTAATGTATTTCAAATACATATATAAAATATATACATAATTAATTCACGATTGATATACATACATAAATTATACATAAATAGATACATATATGATAAATACATACATAATAATTACATATATAACAAATACATACATAATAAATACATACATAATAAATACATACATAATAAATACATACATGGTTAATACATACATAATAAATACATACATAATAAATACATACATAATAAATACATACATAACAAATACATACATTGTCAGGGCCGAGGTGACTACCAATTAATATTATCTTTTTATAGAGTTGTGGGGAAGAAAAATCATGGAGTATGATACCCCGAATATATTTACACACACACACAAATAGCAAACAATAGGCTAGAAGCCAAAATAAATCACCAACGACGAACTGCTCGTAAACAATTACCAGAGCAGGGGTATGACACCCAAATAACTACCTGTACAGCTGTCTGGAGGGTGAGATGCGTGACAGCTACACTCGGCAACGTAGATTGCTCCTCAGACAGCAGGAAGGGTCGAATGGTGTAGGTACAGTTGAAGGGCACACTGGAAGGGAGCCCAAGTCTCCAGAAATGCCTTCGGAATGTTGAGAAACCAGCAGCAGGTGGTGAGGTGTTGTCAGGTGTGAGAGCTGAGGCGTTCTGTCCTTCTCCAAGTCGGTGGCGTGGAGCTTGGCTCGGTTAGACTACCCCCCTACCCCTGGACAAGGGGGTGGGGTAGTGGCGGGGAAAGCTGGTGAACAAGCGCCGGCAGACGAGAGTGGTAGTTCAACCACTAATTAGGGGAAGACGAGGCAGGTGCAGTTCCTCACACATGCCCCCACTAAAACATCTGCTGCACAGCTGATGTCGAAGAACTGCAGCTGACCAGGAGACATAAACAAACTTATAATATACTTGAGTGCAGGAAACAAAACTTGTAAAAGGCTGGAGTGCAGGAAAACAAAATAAAGAAAAGCTATTGCCGGCTGAGAAGGTCGGCTCCAATGTTGTCTGTCCCGGCAACATGAACAACCCTAAATTTATAGGGTTGAAGACCTAAAGCCCATCGTAGTACTCTATCATTTTTACCTTTGAATTTCTGAAGGTATATTAGAGGCTTTGTGGTCTACTTCAAGGATAAATTCCTTACCTCGAAGATAGAAGTCAAACCTATGAATGCCGAATACGATGGCCAGGCATTCCCTCTCGATGGTAGAGTATCGTCGTTCCCGATCAAGTAGTTTCCGGCTGGCGTAAGAGATGGGATGTGGACGATCATCATGGTACTGTAGGAGTACAGCACCTAATCCATAGTTTGAAGCATCGGTACGTAGGACGAAGGTCTGGCTGGGGTCCGGAAGACGCAGAATAGGTCCCGAAGTCAAGGCTTGCTTCAGCAGCTTGAACCGTTCAAGCAGATCTTCAGTCCACTGGAGGGGATCCCGTACCGGCTTCTTCAACAAGTCAGAGAGGGGGCCGGTAAGCTCTGAGGCCTGAGGAATGAAAGCTTTATAAAATGATATCAAACCTAGGAAACTCCGGAGTAACTTCTTGGTGGTAGGAGGAGTCATGGAGGTGATGGCAGTCAACTTGCCAACTTGTGGTTGAAGATGGTCGCGGGACAAAACAAATACCAGATAGTTGATGGACTCTGCTCCAAACCGGCACTTTTTAAGTTTGACAGTCAGACCGTTTTGTTGTAGTCTATCTAAAACAGACTTGAGGGCAGAGATGTGATGATGAATACACAAAAATATTATCAAAATAAAATGAAACATTGGCCAAGCCAGCAAGCACAATCCTCATTAAGCGAATATAAGTGGCACAGGCCGTAACAAGACCAAAAGGCATCCGAGTAAATTCCATCAGGCCCTTGTGAGTGGGAAACTCAGTGAAGCGTCGAGCTTTGGCAGAAAGTGGAACCTGGTAATATGCCTTACTCAAATCTAGCTCTGAGAAGAACTCAGCACCAACGAACTTATGCAGCTCTGTCTCAATACTGCAGGATGGTTCAGCATGGAAAATAGTAACTGAGTTGAGTAACCTGTAATCAATGGCCATCCGATACGTACCGTCGGACTTCCTGACCATGATAACCGGAGAGCAGTGTGGAGAGGTTGAAGGTTGGATGATTCCTTGACTCAACATCTGCTCAACCTCTTCCTGGTAGTAGTGCTGGAGATGGATGTGATGGTAGTGGCAGTAGTAGTAATAATAATAATAGAAGTAGTAGTAATAATAGTAGTAGTTGTAATAATAATAATAATAGTAATAGTAGTAGTAGTAGTAGTATAATAATAGTAATAGTAGTAGTAATAGTAGTAGCAGTAGAAGTAGTAATTAAGAGGAAAACCAGTGAAGAAATCAATGCAAGTTACAAGGTGACGGTGCCCTTCAGAAGAAGGTGGAGACAAGGGATCTACCAAGTCAATGGCAACTCTGGAGAAGGGTTCAGTTACGACAGGTAACGGTTGAAGAGGTACTGGACGTACCCTACCCTTAGCCGACATACGTTGACACTTGTCGCAGGAACGGCAGTAATCCCGGATGTCTGCACACATCCCTGGCCAATAAAAGTCTTGCCATACCTTCATCTGGGTCTTCCGGTGGGAGAAATGTCCAGCCAAAGGACCTTCGTGAGCAACACGTAGGATGACAGGACGGCAATCGCTGGGAACAACCAAGGATAAACCATTTACCTTTTGAAGGTGATCCGAGGAGAGACATTTTCGGTACAGGAGGCCGTCCTCATGTATGAACTGGTATGTGGCACCATCCCGTGCCTTCTCAACTTCTTGAGTGGTAGCCTTTGACTGTAAACACGTCAAGGAAGGACAGGATTCCTGAAGTTGACGAAACTCATCAGGGGTTACAGTCAAAGGATGGAGCTTAGGCAGAACTAGAGGGTGGACCCGTTTAGATCGACCGGCTCTGGTCTCCACAGCACACACTTGAGTAGTGGAGGACTCAACTGGTGGTAGATGCTGACATCCAGAAGGGCGGTTGTCCTTGTCTTGAGAGGAGAGGGAAGTTCCGGGCGAAGGCGAGTCATCAGGAGGCAACAGAGGATCTTGTAGGGAAGAAAACGTCAGTGGTGGCTTGGTCATGGTCACTATGGAGAAGATGGTTGTCGTTACTGAGTAGAGAATCAGGACTATCAGGATCTTGTACTCCAGGAATATTCCCAACTAGAGCACTAGCAAATTTAATTGGGGCCCTTACAGCATCTGTCCAACCAGTGTAAAATGGGACACCGTAAGTAACACTTATCGACAGGAAATTCGTCGATGCGTCCCAAATAGTCAGCAACTTGTACTTTGGGGCAGAGTGATGGGTCAATGTCTGGCAAGGCTTCCTCAGAAATTACAACTCCAGAGCATCCAGTATCCCTAATTATAGAGGAAGACCATGACCCATTAATAGTCCCCGTAACTGAGAAGTTAGGCACTTTATGGTCCTCTAAACAAAATCCAACCTTATAGGGGGGCGTGGTAGTAGTTCCATCCTTGAATGCTCGAGGATTCCTGGGACAGCGTGGTCGTATATGTCCTGCTTCCCCACAATTGTGACAAGTCACGGTTGAGGGAGTCTGACTCCCAGGAGAAGGTAGAGGCTGGAGTGGAGTAGCAAGTAGAGGGGAGATTTTCTTAAAGTTGTTGTTGGAAGAGACCTTAGGATAGGCGTTGTGGGCGGATGCCCAGTAATCTGCTAGTTGTATTGTTTCCTTCAGCTTGGTAGGCCTTCTTTCCTTGATGAATAGGCGTATTTCTGCTGATAAGGAGGACAGAAATTGGTCAAAGATATAAACTCCCTTAAATCAGCATAAACATTGGCCACAGAGGAAGACTCAACCCAAGAATCAAACATCCTCGATAACTGGGTAACAAACTGATGGTAGTTCTGTCCTACTCTAATCTTGTTTGACCTGAAACCCACCCGGTAGCCATCTGGAGTCTTACTGAAGCCCGTTAACAAGGCTTGCTTCAGCAACTCGTAATCCTCAGTGGTGGATGATGGAAGGGACGTGTAGAGTTCGGCAGCTTTACCAGTAAGGAGGCAACCCAGACGAACGGCAAAGGTATCTCTGGGTAAAACCAGCATCTCGGCCACACGCTCAAACCTAGTTAAATAGGTGGCAATGTCCTCTTCATCCTTGTATGGTGGTAGACTAGGTCTGATCTGGAAACAGGATCATGTGATGGTAGGACTGAGGGCTTACCTTTAGCTGCAATTTCTGCCAGCTTGATCTCTTTCTCCCTCTCAGCTTGTCTTTCTTCTCTTTCTCTCTCAGCTTGTGCTTTTCTTTCTTCTCTCTCAGCTTGTGCGTCTTCTCTTTCAGCTTGTGCTTCTTCTCTTTCCTTCGTAGCTTGTCTTTCTTCTCTCTCCTTTTCTCTCTCAGCTTGTCTTTCTTCCCTTTCGTGTTTCTGTTGTTCAAGGATCCACTGGCCAATTTCCTTGCCCTGCAGACCGAGGGTTTCACCCTGCTCCTTCAGTTCTTGAAAGGAAGACATGGAGAAGACCACACAGAGAACACAATACAAAAACAAAAATTGGACAACACCTCACGTGCAAAATCTGGCAAAAGCAAGAGTTTGACGGCAATCAAAACACTCATAACATTACTCCCGGGCCTCAGGCAGCAACGGCGCGCAGCAGCGACTTAGATAACAACCCACAATCTGTAAAATGATAATAAATAATTGGTAGTTCTTATCCTGGCGAGGTCGCCAATATGTCAGGGCCGAGGTGACTACCAATTAATATTATCTTTTTATAGAGTTGTGGGGAAGAAAAATCATGGAGTATGATACCCCGAAATATTTACACACACAAATAGCAAACAATAGGCTAGAAGCCAAAATAAATCACCAACGACGAACTGCTCGTAAACAATTACCAGAGCAGGGGTATGACACCCAAATAACTCCCTGTACAGCTGTCTGGAGGGTGAGATGCGTGACAGCAACACTCGGCAACGTAGATTGCTCCTCAGACAGCAGGAAGGGTCGAATGGTGTAGGTACAGTTGAAGGGCACACTGGAAGGGAGCCCAAGTCTCCAGAAATGCCTTCGGAATGTTGAGAAACCAGCAGCAGGTGGTGAGGTGTTGTCAGGTGTGAGAGCTGAGGCGTTCTGTCCTTCTCCAAGCCGGTGGCGTGGAGCTTGGCTCGGTTAGACTACCCCCCTACCCCTGGACAAGGGGGTGGGGTAGTGGCGGGGAAGCCGGTGAACAAGCGCCGGCAGACGAGAGTGGTTGTTCAACCACTAATTAGGGGAAGACGAGGCAGGTGCAGTTCCTCACACCCTCTCTCTCTCTTTTTCTCTCCTCTCCCTCCCTCCCTCTTTCCTACTAATTCTCTTCCCTTTCCCCTTCCCTTCTTCTTACCTGATTTCGTCCTTAATTAGAGAAGTCCAGATCGACAACACCTGTTCAGCAAAACCATATATACAAGGGCAGAACAGACAGACACACAGACAGACACACACACACACACACAGACAGACAGACACACAGACACACACACACACACACACATACACACACTGTAAAGGTCATCTTCCAAAGGAGTAAACATGTTTGTTACGTGTAGTTTATAAAGTTTGACTGGCTGAATAAATCAACAATAAACATTAGATATAATCTAACTTATTAGAGTGTTGATAGAGTTTATGTTTCTCTTTTAAACATTGAAGTGAAAACATTCAGTTCAAGTCCAGGACTCGAACACAGGCGAGAATTACATTGCTCTTCTTTTAAATTTTTTTCGTAATAAAACAAATAACTAGAATTTTCCACAATAAAATACATGTTATTTTCGCATTAATCATATATTTTTTTTTCTGACCTAATAGATGACTTCCATGAACCTTCCTTCACCCTGGCACTTGGCTGCCTCGCACAGCTGTGCATCGATGGCTTCGAGGTGGCATCCTCTGCAGCATCAACACTACTATCTGTGCTCGTCCTTTTGGTTTTGTTCCAAGGGAAAGGAAGAACCAAGTACAGGGAAGCCAAGGAGGCAAACATCACTACGAGTCCAAACACGACACACGTGAGTTTCACTGTGAAAGTAGTGATCGGCTTGTGCCTTGGCCACCTGCTCCTCCAGGCAGGCGAGGAGGCGGCTCTGCTCGCGGGTCCTCACCACGAGGCTCCACCAGCACACACTCTCAGGATCCCTGCATGCTTCCAGGGGTGTCCTGTGCGGAGGGGGGTGCTAGGGCGCAGGGGACACAGCCACCACAGTTGAGCCAGTAAATCACCTGCCGAGCAGCAGCAGTGGGGAGACTTGTCCTTCCACACCTGAAGGGTCTCGGTCACCGTCCAGGCAGTGTTGGAGGCGTGTTAGCAGACGGTGCCGAGGAAGGCAGTGATGCCCACCACGAGGAAAAGCAACACACCCTTTATGAACACTTTGTTTGTGTGTTGGGTATTTCAGTACACACACCCGCATACACGCACACGCACACTAAGAAAATCTCATTCTCACACTTTACACTGAAATATTTCCACTGTTTTCACTTTCATTCTTCTTCTTATTCCATTACATTAAGTTCTTTGCTTGCTTTTTTTAGTTGGGTCTCATCCTTTTTCTTTTTTCTTGTCGTATTCACTTTTACTGTACTCAATCTTTCCATGTTTTTGCTCCTTTATCTTGCAACTTAATTTTCATGTTTTTGTGTGATTTATACATATCGTTTGTCAAAATCATTATTATCGCTCTTCCATAATATGTATTTTCTTCGTTGCTTTGTAATTCATCCTTTCAGTTTCCTGTTATTTTGTAACTTGTCTTTTTTTATTCCCGTCTTAGTAAGGTGGAACACTTTGGGCAACGAGGAGGTGTGAAGAAGGAAACTGTCTGTCTGTCTGTGTGTCTGACTCCCATGCTAACACGTCCAACACGAGGTCTGTCCACTACGGAAGAAGAGGAGGAGGAGGAGAAGGAAGAAGAGGAAGAGGAAGAGGAAGAGGAAGAGGAATAAGAGGAAGAGAATGATGATGATAATGATGATGATGAGAGTGGTTTATTTAAAATAAACGTTCCCTTGGTTGTTGAGCAGGAAAAAAAAAGCCACACGCCTTCACGCCCCACCATAAGGCTGTTTTGTGCAGGTAGTGTGAGAAGAAAACAGAGAAAGAAACCATGTATTCCGTGTACCTAGACCCATGTGTGCCTTTATGTTACCTTGATTTGGGTGTTACTGTTCTGGTCCAGCCTGTGGTGGGACAGTGGTGTGTTTGGTTACAGTGGCACATCATCAAGGTTCATGCCGCCTCCCCCCCCCTCACCGGTACCTACTCCACTTGACCGATGCCGCCATTGAAGGCAAGATTTCTGGGCCACAAGTTCCTGATTGCTCCACTTGACCATTTATCGACGTTCACTCGAAAATTCAGCGTCACCAGCTGGACTTGATCGTGGCAACCACTTCCACTTCAGTACACTGACCACTTGGCCGCCGCCTCATGCAGGCAGTGGTGGCAGGTGCGTGGCAGGCGAAACTGAGGCGTGGTGGTGATGTGACGCTCTTACGAGAACAATGAATGATTGCTTCTTGACCTGCACCCCTTGCTTCTATTTCTCCTGCTGTCCTCTTTACAGGGTCTGGCGACAAGCGGGTTTTTTTTTTACGTATTTTTGTTATCTCTTAGCCAGTACCCTTTTAATGGAAAAAAAAAAAAAAACTTTTCTATCACTTTACCGCTGTTGCCGATGGAACAAGGCCATTGTGTGCCTTGGACGGCGGCTCGTTGGAAAACCAAAGCCTATCAGAGTGAAAATGAAGGACAAAAGTGTGTTTATCAGATGTGAGTATCTCTTGAAGGACGCGGAGACTGGCGTGATGATGAAGCTGCAACGAGAAGTGACGACCGCACAGCCAGTCATGAAGTGTCATCCATCATGATAAATATACACAGCAGCAGCAGCAGCAGCAGCAGCAGCAGCATTAATCTTCATTACCTCGTCATGCTGTGATAAAATCATCCCCAGCCTATCAACGCCGTTTTGGAACTCTTACACTGTCTGCTGTATAAGGAACATAACAAACAATAATGTTTGCCGCCCTTCGGAACCACGCACAATGGACGCCATCATTATGGTTATGGATATAAAGGAAAACCAAACTCAGTTATCCATAGAAAGAGGATGAGTAGCGGCAGCTGTTACGTCACCAGGATGAGTAGCGGCAGCTGTTACGTCACCAGGATGAG
This sequence comes from Metacarcinus magister, assembly GCA_029783475.1. NCBI lineage: Eukaryota > Metazoa > Arthropoda > Malacostraca > Decapoda > Cancridae > Metacarcinus > Metacarcinus magister. The sequence goes on from JAPQNM010000018.1 coordinate 22,353,440, forward strand.
TAGCGGCAGCTGTTACGTCACCAGGATGAGTAGCGGCAGCTGTTACGTCACCAGGATGATTAGCGGCAGCCGTTACGTCACCAGGATGATTAGCGGCAGCTGTTACGTCACCGTTAC
>JAPQNM010000018.1:22361056-22378556 GCA_029783475.1 Metacarcinus magister
GTGTGAGTCGAGGAGGCGTTAGAGGGCAGCAAGGGTTCAGGTGCGAGAGAGGGAGAGAGACTTGTGACTACCGAGAGGCAGGGCGATACTGGTTGAGTCACTTTCTTTCTTTCTCTCTTAGTCAACTCACGTGCCTGTCTGTGTGTGTCTGTCTTTCTACAACACACTTGCCACCAGGACCGTCACCTTGTCTCTAGTGCTCCTTCCCATCACATCCTCGCCCCTCACCCAGACCCACCCCGCCCAGCCCCCTCACCCCTAAATATGATGTACAACTTGCACACACATCATGACCACCGTCTTGAGTTAGAAAAAGGTTCATATCCTCCTTAGCTCACACTTTCCTAACTTTTTTCCCCTTCTCTCCTATCTGTTATTCTTCTAAACCTCCTTTTTGCCTCCCTTCCCTTCCCTATTCCCTCATTTCCTCTCTTCCTGCAACCCCTCTTCTTTTGCTCGCCTTTAACTGTCCAGGACAAATGCAGAGCGCTACTTCAACACGCTATTAACGTTGGCACCAAGATACTGTAAGTGTTTGCGGCGTCAAAGCAGATCATGGTAAGTCAACCCAACATACATAAGCAGCTTCTCAACTCAGTTTACGTTTTCTTGCTGCTGCCAATGTTTGTGGGTATGATTTGACTTTATCTATGCTTCCTAAGAGATTCAGGATAATACAGCCACACAAGACTGGCTGATCACCCTCCTTCTTAAACGTTCCACCATATACTCTTCACTGGTAACGACTTTGTTCTGAGAGTCTTCAAGATTCGACTACTAAACAATATTCGTTAAATTAACTTTTTCTTGATTAAATAACTTTCTATTATTCCTTACTTTTGTTGTATTTCAACAATTTGCATCACACTTACTCTTTACCTTTCCTCTCTAACACTCCATCCCATCCCTTGCTAGCTTTCATCATTGTTGCAATTATTATTGTTTTACCTCGTATAATAATAATAATAATAATAAAGGCGTACATACCTTCCCCCTTCAAGCAAGCTTATTTCACACAATTAGGTACAAGTACAGTTTCTCTTCCTCCCCCAACACAATTTTAATAGAGATAATCAACAATTAATTTCGTCTATTCTTCCCATAATGATCAGTGATGTTAATTTTTCTCTATTTTGCTTTCTTGCATCCTAACTCTTTCAATGGAGTAAAATCAGGTTATATTACATTTTACATAACACATATGATTTCTGAATTAAAGGAGACATAGAAAAATACTAGACAGAAACCAATACCTTATACTATCTTACCTTCCCTTCCTTATACTACATTCAAGTTAGTTACCAGCCACGTAAACCTCTATATCAACAACATAATACCATTCCCGCAGCTTAATCCCAGGACAAAGTTGAACATACCAAGATAAACTTAAGAATCCCATCCTCCTCGATAGAAAACAAAAATATCAAGACATCTAGAATAATATAAACGTAACAACCATCATTTCCTTAACGTTTCATCACCATCCACATGTCTGCGACCGACCGTTCACTCTGAAACAGCGAAGGAAAACATTTTACAGTCAAAGGAACGCCAGGTATCAATAGCCAGGTGAGAGGCAGTCCCGTCCACCCCTCATTACCTGTCATTACCGCCACTTCTACACCCCAAGACCCGCAGTGACGCCAGGTAAATGCTCACAGGTAAAAAGGTGATTAGGAGAGAAGAGTGAAAAGTGCGGACACTCGATCTTTGGGGCGCAGCTAGTAATGGGTGAGGTGGAAGTGATGTAGTGTGGTGGTGTGGAGTATTGGTGTGGTAGTGTGGTGGTTTATAGGAGTTGTAATGGATACAGGAATGGTGGTGAGGTGGAGTATAGAGTAACAAGTGGTAAAAAAAGAAGTGATGGGCTGCAACGCACAACAAACCCATCCCTTTCTCCCTCTTAAGCCATACTGATGCTGCTCTGCTTGTCAAATACTTGTTCCATGTAGTGGTCGAGCATGTTTACTGTGATACACGCTCACCTCATGCCTACTTTACTCACCACAGAAGCTACTCTTGTCCTCTATAACCACGTTGGTGATCGGTGCAAGTCAACTGTTCACGTTTACACCATTATTCACAGATGCACCAACACTGTAAGTCAACCAATTATCACGTCAATAGTTGATAGGTATGACTAAGGCCTCAATACAAACCTCAAATTTTGAATCAAAATATAATTCTTCCCTCAACTCCAACCTCACCACATACTCGTGTTGCTATTGGCTGGCTGGCCAAGGCTGTGTTGTTATTGGCTGGCTGAAAGCACACAGCCTTGGCCAGTCAGCCAATAACAACACTTGAAGATTAGAGTTGAGGTAAGAATTAAATTTGATTCAAAATTTTCAGTTTGTGGTTAGGTTGGAGTTTAAAAACTACTTCAATATTTTGGCCATCTCGGTTTAACAACTTGTCATAAAATGCAAGTTGAAAATGAACCTTGAACGAACAAGTAAGATTGTGAGAACAGGCTTCTGCATGTTGGAGGCCAGGGAGGCGCGGGAATATCCCCGGAAGGTGAAGCTTTCCCTTGAGAAGTGAGGCGCTAGAGTGTCCCTCGCCACGCTCACTGCGGGTACGAGGAAACATTTTCTAGTTACATATTCAAAGCACATCAGTGTTTGAAAGGGTAAAGAACACTACTGAAAGCGGGAAACATGACACGAGAGACTCGTTGGGAGGACCCGTTGCCCTGAGGCACGCCTCGCCACGGACAGCTGGAAGCAGCTTTAAGCTTGTTTTCAGTGTGGTTTTTTCTACTTCAATACTCTCAGCATCGCAGTTTTTGAAGGTGTAAATAATGTTACTGAAAGTCGGAAACAAAAACTAAGAGGCTGGGTGGAAGGACCCGTTGCCCTGAGGCACGCCTCGCCACGGACAGCTGGAAGCAGCTTTGAGCTTGTTTTCAGTGTGGTTTTTCTACTTCAATACTCTCAGCATCGCAGTTTTTGAAGGTGTAAATAATGTTACTGAAAGTAGGAAACAAAAACTAAGAGGCTGGGTGGAAGGACCCGTTGCCCTGAGGCACGCCTCGCCACGGACAGCTGGAAGCGGCTTTGAGCTTGTTTTCAGTGTGGTTTTTTCTACTTCAATACTCTCAGCATCGCAGTTTTTGAAGGTGTAAATAATGTTACTGAAAGTAGGAAACAAAAACTAAGAGGCTGGGTGGAAGGACGCCCCGCCACGGACAACTGGAGGCAGCTTTGAGCTTGTTTTCAGTGTGGTTTTTTCTACTTCAATACTCTCAGCATCGCAGTTTTTGAAGGTGTAAATAATGTTACTGAAAGTAGGAAACAAAAACTAAGAGGCTGGGTGGAAGGACCCGTTGCCCTGAGGCACGCCTCGCCACGGACAACTGGAGGCAGCTTTGAGCTTGTTTTCAGTGTGGTTTTTTCTACTTCAATACTCTCAGCATCGCAGTTTTTGAAGGTGTAAATAATGTTACTGAAAGTAGGAAACAAAAACTAAGAGGCTGGGTGGAAGGACCCGTTGCCCTGAGGCACGCCTCGCCACGGACAGCTGGAAGCGGCTTTGAGCTTGTTTTCAGTGTGGTTTTTTCTACTTCAATACTCTCAGCATCTCGGTTTTTGAAGGAGTAAATAATGTTACTGAAAGTAGGAAACAAAAACTAAGAGGCTGGGTGAAAGGACCCGTTGCCCTGAGGCACGCCTCGCCACGGACAGCTGGAAGCGGCTTTGAGCTTGTTTTCAGTGTGGTTTTTTCTACTTCAATACTCTCAGCATCGCAGTTTTTGAAGGTGTAAATAATGTTACTGAAAGTAGGAAACAAAAACTAAGAGGCTGGGTGGAAGGACGCCCCGCCACGGACAACTGGAGGCAGCTTTGAGCTTGTTTTCAGTGTGGTTTTTTCTACTTCAATATTCTCAGCATCTCGGTTTTTAAAGTCTGCAAAAACAGCATCAGACTCTCTGAGTCTAGAAGTGCCTCAATCAGAGGCCCTTTATATATACTATATAATACTGCCGCGGCCCAAGGGTAGCCACCCACTTGGGCAAGAGACTGTGTACAACCTTGACGAGGTGCGGCAGCTGTTCCTACTGGTTGCTTTTACTTGGGATTGGTGGCTACAATCCTGTTACCTTAGGGGAGTGAGCGCCAGGCGGTACTAATTAGCAGTCTCGCGGAAGCCAGTTGGCCTAGCTAGCCGCTGGTGGATAACAATTGCTACAAGTAATCAAATGAAGCCTCGGATTCGGACGGATAATTTGATGACGACTGGACATTCTCGGACTGATAACTTGATGACGACCCGGCATTCACGGACTGATAACTTGGTGACGACCCGGCATTCCCATGAACATGTTCAACGGACCATCTCTAAAATTAATGTCATTAAAAAGAAACACCTGAAGAGGGGGAAGGCCTTGGGTGAAGGGTACTTCGGCGTAGTGTACAGGGGGCGGCTGGCTCTCTCCCGGGACAACATCGTAAAGGTGGCAGTTAAGGATCCTGTGAACGATCCTGAGCTCATAGTGCAAACCTCTGAGGAGGCGGAGCTACTGCAGGAGCTGGATGACGAGGCTGGCGTGCCCCGGTTTTACGGGGTGACGACTGACTCTCCTCCCTCCTTAGTGATGGAGTTGTGCCCGGGAGAGCGGCTGGAAGACTGTCTAGAGCACGGAGGGGTGCACACCTGTCTGCTGGCCCTCGTGCAGGTGTGCGGCATAGTGCGGCGCCTGCATGCCAGGGGTGTCACCCACGGTGACATCCACAGCAAGAACGTGTTGGTGGACGTGTCTGACGAGGGCGACGTGCGTGCCTTCCTGCTGGACTTCGGTCTGGCTAAGAGGGACACTGACCGTAACCAGCAGGAGTCTGATGTCATTGACATTGTGGCTACTGCGCTGGAGGTCATCCCCGACTCGGAGCACCTCTCTCGCTTCAGGTGGAGGCTCAACAAGACCTCAAAATTAAACAAGGTCACCAACCTGCTGCACCAGGCCTTGGAAGATGGTGACCTAAACATTTGTTAAAATCAAACAAAGGACCTGTGCAGAAGACCGGAACTAAATAAAATTGGTAGGTAGGTAGATAGGTAGGTAGGTAGATATATAAATAGGTAGGTAGGTAGGTAGGTAGGTATATATAGATACGTAGGTAGGTAGGTAGGTAGGTAGAGAGGTAGGTAGATAGTATATATATATATATATATATATATATATATATATATATATATATATATATATATAGATAGATAGATAGATAGATAGATAGATAGATAGATAGATAGATAGATAGATAGATAGATATATAGATAGACAGATAGATTGATTGATAGGTAGGTAGGAAGGAAGGTAAAGTATGTATGTATGTATGTATGTATGTTAGTATGTATGTATGTAGGAAACGTTTACACATGTATGTATTTATTATGTATGTATTTACCGTGTATGTATGTAGGAAACCATTACACATGTATGTATTTATGATGTATGTATTTACCGTGTATGTATGTAGGAAACCATTACACATGTATGTATTTATTATGTATGTATTTACCATTTATGTATGTAAGAAACCATTACACATGAATGTATTTATTATGTATGTATTTATTATGTATGTATTTTCCATGTATGTAATTACCATGTATCAATTTATTATGTATGAATATAATATATATGTATTTATTATGTATGTATTTCTTATGTCTGTATATATTATGTATGTATGTAGGTATATATAACGAATGTATTTAACATGTATTTATATATGATATATGTATATAATAAATGTGTCTGTGTGTGCTGGAGGAGTGTGTGTGTGTGTGTGTGTGTGTGTGTGTGTGTGTGTGTGTGTGTGTGTGTGTGTGTGTGTGTGTGTGTGTGTGTGTGTATTTGTGTATTTATCTATCCCTCTATCTATACTATACGCGAAAATGGATAGAAAAATAAATAGATAAAAGATCTTTATAATGTTTACTACTTGCTGAGTTGATAGGTAGGTAGGTAGGTAGGTAGGTAGATATATAGATAGCGTAGCCCCTTCCCGACTCCCCAATCTTCCCTCCATCTCTACCCCTTCCCCCCTACCCACTCTTTCTTTCATTCCATCCCTTTCCCCCTCCACAATCTTCCCTCCATCTCTACCCCTTCCCCCCTCTCCACTCTTTCTTTCATTCCATCCCTTTCCCCCTAACCAATCTTCCCTCCATCTCTACCCCTTCCCTCCTCTCCACTCTTTCTTCCAACCCATCCCTTCCCCCCTCCCTAATCTTCCCTCCATCTCTACCGCTCCCCCACCTACCCACTCTTTCTTCCATTCCATCCCTTCCCCCTCCCGAATCTTCCCTCCATCTCTACCCCTTCCACCTCTACCTACTCTTTCTTTCATCTAATCTCATCCCCCCTCCCTAATCTTCCTTCCATCACTACCCCTTCCACCCTCCCACATCCCCATCTCCCCACTTCCCCTTCCATCCCTTCCCCTTACCTCCTTTCTACTCACCCTTCCATCTCTATCCCTTCCCACCTCCCAACTCTCCCTTCCATCCCTACCCTTTCTACCTTTCCCCTTCCCCTTCCATCATCCCCACTCCTCCTTCTAACCTTATCCCTTCTTTTCTCCCCACTCCCTCTTTTCCCTCCTTCCCACTCTTTCTTCCATCCCTAATTTTCCCTCCTTCCTCTCCATTCCTACCCCTTCCCCCTTCCCATTTACCCTTCCTTTCCTATCCGTATCCTCCTCCCCACTATTCCTTTCGTCCGTATCCCTTCCCCCATTCCTTAATCACCTACCATCCAAAACCCCTTTCCCCTCCCCCCTCTCCCTTTCCATTCCTACCCTTAACCCATCCTCACTCCCCCTTCCATTCCTACCCTTTCATCCATCCCCATCCATTCTTAAATCCTTAACCCTACTCCCCTCCACCATCCAGCATTGCCTTCTCGTCTCTCCCTCACTCCATTCCTCAATCCATCCAGCCCTGCCCCGTTATCTCTCCCTCACCCCAGTCCCCCATCCATTCAGCCCTGCCCGCTACTCTCTCCCTCAACCCACTCCCCCCTCCTTTCTCCCTAACCCAACTCCCCCCTCCATTGAGCCCTGCCCCCTCCTCTCTCCCTCATCCTACTTCCCCATCCATCCAGCCCTGCCCCCTTTTCTCTTCCTCACCCCACTTCCCCATCCATCCAGCCCTTCCTCCTCCTTTCTCACTTACCCCACTCCCCTATAGATCAAGCCCTGCCCCCTCCTCTCTTTCTCACCATACTCCCCTATCCATCCAGCCCTGCCCTCTCTTCTCTCCCTCACTCCCCTCCCCAATCCCTTCAGTCCTGCCCACTCCATTCTCACTCATCCCCATTCCTCCATCCCTTCAGCCCTGCCCTCACCCCACTCCCCCATCAATTAAGCCATGCCCCCTCACCCCCCTCCAAAATCCATTAAGCCCTGCCCCCTTATCTCTCCCTAACCCCCCTCCCCCATCCATCCAGCCTTGCCACCTACTCTCTCCTTCACTCCCCTTCTGCATCCATCCAGCCCTACCCCCTCTTCTCTCCCTCCCCTCCTCCGCCATCCATCCAGCCCTGTCCCTTCCTCTCTCCCTCACCCCTTTCTCCCATCCATCCAGCCCTGCCCCCTCTTCTCTTCCTCACTCCACTCCCCCATCCATCCAGCCCTGCCCCCTCCTCTCTCCCTCACCCCACTCCCCCATCCATCAAGCTCTGCCCCCTCTTCTCTCCCTCACCCCACTCCCCCATCCATCAAGCTCTGCCCCCTCTTCTCTCCCTCACCCCACTCCCCCATCCAACCAAGCCTGCCACCTCCTCTCCCTCAACCCACTCCCCCATCCATCCACATCTGCTCACTCTTCTCTATCTAGCCCCACTCCCCCATCGATTCATCCCGGCCCACTCTTCTCTCCCTCACACCATTCCCCTATCCATCCAGCTCTGCCCTCTCTTGTCTCCCTTACCCCCCTTCTCCCTCCATTCTTCCTCATCCCACTCCCCCATCCATCCAGCCCTGCCCCCTCTTCTCTCCCTCACCCCCCTCTCCCATCCATCCAGCCCTGCCCCCTCTTCTCTCTATCACCCCCCTCCTCCATCCATCCAGCCCTGCCCCCTCTTCTCTCCTTCACCCCACTCCTCCATCCATCCAGCCATGCCACTCTTCTCTCCCTAACCCCGCTCCCCCATCCATCCAGCCCTGCCTTCTTTTCTCTCCCTTACCCCATTCCCCCATCCATCCAGCCCTGCCCCCTCTTCTCTCCCTCACCGCAGTCCTCCATCCATCCAGCCCTGCCCCTCTTCTCTCCCTCATCACACTCGCCCATTCATCCAGCCCTGCCACCTCCTCTCTCCCTCAACCCACTCCCTAATCCATCCAGCCTGGCTACCTTATCTCTCCCTCATCCCTCTCCCCCATCCATCCAGCCCTGCTCCCTCTTCTTTCCCTCCCCACCTCCTACATCCATCCAGCCCTGCTCTCTCCTCTCTCCCTCACCCCATTCCCCCATCCATCCAGCTCTCCCCCCTCCTCTCTCTCTCAACCCACATCCCAATCAATCCAGCCCTACCCCCTCTTCTCTCTCTCCCCCCCTCCCATATCCATCCAGCCCTGCCATCTCCTCTCTCCCTCACCCCACTCCCCCATCCAACCAGCCTTCCCCCTTCTTTCTCCCTCACCCCAATCCACCATCCATCAAGCCCTGCCCCCTCTTCTCTCCCTCATCCCACTCCCCCATCAATCCAGCCCTGGCCACTCTTCTCTCTCTCACCCCACTCCCACATCCATCCAGCCCTGCGCCCTCCTCTCTCGCTCACCCCACTCCTCCATCCATCCAGCCCTGCCTCCTTTGCCCTCCCTCACCTCACTTCCCCTTCCATCCAGAACTGCCTCTTCTTCTTTCCCTCACCCCATTCCCCTATCCATCCAGCCCTGCCCTATCTTCTCTCCCTCACTCCCCTCACCCATCCATCTAGTCCCGCCACCTCCAATCTCTCTCACCCCACTCCCCCATCCATCCAGCCCTGACCCCTCCTCTCTCCCTCACCCCACTCCCCCATCCATCATGCCCTGCCCCCTCTTCTCTCCCTCACCCCCCTCCTCCATCCATCCAGCCCTTCCCCCACTTCTCTCCCTCACCCAACTCCTCCATCCATCCAGCCCTGACCCTCTTCTCTCCCTCACCCCCTCCCCCATCCATCCAGTCCTGCCCCATCTTCTCTCCCTCATCCCACTCCTTCATCCATCCAGCCCTGCCACCTCCTCTCTCCCTCTTCCCACTCCCTAATCCATCCAGCCTTGCTCCCTTATTTCTCCTTCACCCCCCTCCCTCATCCATCCAGCCCTGACCCCTCCTCTCTCCCTCACCCCACTTCCCAATTCATCCAGCCCTGCCCCCTCCTCTCTCCCTCAACCCACTCCCATCTTCTCTCCCTCACCCCACTCCCACATCTATCCAGCCCTACACCCAATTCTCTCCCTTACCCCACTCCCCCATCCATCCAGCCCTGCCCCTTCTTCTCTCACTCACCCCCCTCCTCCATCCATCCAGCCCTTCCCCCACTTCTCTCCCTCACCACACTCCTCTATCCATCCAGCCATGACACTCTTCTCTCCCTCACCCCCACCCCCATCCATCCAACCCTGCCCCCTATTCTTTCCCTCACCCCCCTCCCCTATCCATCCAGTCCTACACCCTCTTCTCTCCCTCACCAGACTCCCCCATCCATCCAACCTTGCCCCCTTATCTCTCCCTCACCCCACATCCCCATCTATCCAGCCCTGCCCCCTCCTCTCTCCCTCACCCCACTCCCTAATCCATCCAGCCTTGCTCCCTCCTCTCTACCTCACCCCACTCCCCAATCCATCCAGCCCTGCCCTCTCTTCTCTCCCTCACCTCACTCCCCCATCCATCAAGCCCTGCCCCCTCTTCTCTCCCTCACCCCTCTCACCCATCCATCAAGCCTTGCCACCTTATCTCTCCCTAACTCCCATCCCCCATCCAACCAGCCTTGACCCCTCCTTTCTTCTTCACCCCCTTCCCCCATCCATCCACCCCTACAACCTCTTCTCTCCCTCCCACCCTCCCCCATCCATTAAGCCCTGCCCCCTCTTCTCTCCCTCACCCCACTCCCCCATCCATCCAGCCTGCCCCCTTTTGTCTCCCTTACCCCACTCCCCCATCCATCCAGCCCTGCCCCATCCTTTCTCCCTCACTCCACTCCCCCATCCATCAAGCCCTGCCCCCTCCTCTCTCCCTCAACCCCCTCCCCCATCCATCCAGCCCTACTCCCTCTTCTCTCCCTCCCCCATTCATCCAGCCTACCCCCTCCCCCATCCATCCAGCCCTGCCATCTCCTCTCTCCCTCACCCCACTCCCTCATCAATCCAGCCCTGCCCCCTCCTCTCTCCCTCACCCCACTCCCCCATCCATCCACCCCTGCTCCCTTTTCTCTCCTTCACCCGACTCCCCTGTCCATCCAGCTCTGCCCCCTCCTGTCTCCCTCATTTAACTCCCACATCCATGAAGCCCTACCCCATCTTCTCTCCCACACCCCATTCACACATCCATCCAGCCCTGCCCCCTCTTCTCTCCCTCACCCCATTCACACATCCATCCAGCCCTGCCCCCTCTTCTCTCCCTCAGCCCCCTCTCCCATCCATCCAGCCCTGCCCCTCTCTTCTCTCCCTCACCCCACTCGCCCATCTATCCACCTCTCCCCATTGTTCTCTCCCTCACCCCCCTCCCCCATCAATCCAGCCTTACCCCCTCTTGTCTTCTCTCCTTTACCTCACTCCCCCATCCATAGAGCCCTGCCCCCTCTTCTTTCCCTCACCCCCCTCCCCCATCCATATAGCCCTGCCCCCTTATCTCTCCCTAACCCTCCTCCTCCATCCATCCAGCCTTGCCCCCTCCTCTATTCTTCACCCCCCTCCCCCATCCATCCTGCCCTACAACCTCTTCTCTCCCTGCCCCCCTCCCCTATCCATCCAACCCTGCCCTTTCTTCTCTTCCTCACCCCACTCCCCCATCCATCCAGCCCTGCCTCCTCCACACTCCTTCACCCTACTCCCCCATCCATCCAGACAACCCCCTCTTCTCTCTCTCCCCCCCTCCCCCATCCATCCAGCCCTGCCATCTCCTCTCTCCCTCACCCCAATCCCCCATCAATCCAGCCTTGCCCTCTCCTCTCTCCCTCACCCCACTCCCCCATCCATCCACCCCTGCCCCCTTTTCTCTCCCTCACCCCACTCCCCTATCCATCCAGCCCTGCCCCCTCCTGTCTCCCTCATCTAACTCCCACATCCATGCAGCCCTGCCCCCTCCTCTCTCCCTCACCCAACTCCCCCATCCATCCAGCCCTGCCCTCTCTTCTCTCCCTCACCCCACTCCCCCATCCATCAAGCCCTGCTCTTTCTTCTCTTCCGAACCTCACTCCCCCATCCATCAAGCACTGCCCCCTCTTTTTTCCCTCACCCCCCTCCCCCATCCATCAAGCCCTGCCCCCTTATCTCTCCCTTACCCCCCTCCTCCATCAATCCAGCTTTACCCCCTCCTCTATTCTTCACCTCCCTCCCCCATCCATCCAGTCCTAGAACCTCTTCTTTCCCTCCCCCCCTCCCCCATCCATCCAACCCTGCTCTTTCTTCTCTCCCTCACCCCCCTCCCCCATCCATCCAGCCCTGCCTCCTCCACTCTCCGTCACCCTACTCCCCCATCCATCCAGTCGTGCCCCCTCTTCTCTCCCTCCCCCCCTCCTCCATCCATCCAGCTCTTCCCCATCTTCTCTCCCTCACCCCACTCCCCCATCCATCCAGCCATGCCTTCTCTTCTCTCCCTCAAACCCTTCCCCCATCCATCTAGCCCTGCCCCCTCTTCTCTCCCTCACCCCATTCCACCATCCATCCAGTCCTGCCCCCTCCTCTCTCCCTCACCCCACTTCCCCATCCATCCAGTCTTCCCCTCTCCTCTCTCCCTCACTCCACTCCCCCCTCCATCCTGCTCTGCCCCCTTTTCTCTCCCTCAAACCAATCCCCCATCCATCCAGTCCTCCCCTCTTGTCTCTCCCTCACCCCACTCCCCCTATCCATCCAGCCGTGCCCCCTTTTCTCACCCTCACCCCACTCCCCCATCCAACCAGCCTTCCCCCTTCTTTCTCCCTCACCCCAATCCACCATCCATCAAGCCCTGCCCCCTCTTCTCTCCCTCATCCCACTCCCCCATCAATCACGCCCTGGCCACTCTTCTCTCCCTCACCCCACTCCCCCATCCATCCAGCCCTGCCTACTCTTCTCTCCCTCACCCCACTCCCCCATCCATCCAGTCTTCCCCTCTCCTCTCTCCCTCACTCCACTCCCCTCTCCATCCTGCTCTGCTCCCCTTTTCTCTCCCTCAACCCAATCCCCCATCCATCCAGTCCTCCCCTCTTGTCTCTCCCTCACCCCACTCCCCCATCCATCCAGCCGTGCCCCCTTTTCTCACCCTCACCCCACTCCCCCATCCAACCAGCCTTCCCCCTTCTTTCTCCCTCACCCCAATCCACCATCCATCAAGCCCTGCCCCCTCCTCTCTTGCTCACCCCACACCTCTATCCATCCAGCCCTGCCCCCTCTTCTCTCTCTCACCACACTCCCCCATCCATCCAGCCATGCCCCTTCTTCTCTCTCTCACCCCATTCCCCTATCCATCCAGCCCTGCCCTCTCTTCTCTCCCTTATCCCCCTCCCCCATCCATCCAGCCCTGCCCCTTCCTCTCTCCCTCACACCACTCCCCCATCCATCATGCCCTTCCCTCTCTTCTCTCCCTCACCCCCCTCTCCCATCCATCCAGCCCTGCCCTCTCTTCTCTCCTTCATCCCACTCTCTAATCCATCCAGCCTTGCTCCCTTATCTCTCCCTCACCTCCCTCCCCAACCCATCCAGCCCTGCTCCTTCTTCTCTCCCTCCCCCCCTCCCCCATCCTTCCAACCATGCCACCTCCTCTCTCCCTCACCCCACTCCCCCATCCATCCAGCCCTGCCCCCTTTTGTCTCTCTCACCCCACTCCCCCATCCATCCAGCCCTGCCCCCTCTTCTCTCCCTCACCCCACTCCCCCATCCATCCAGCCCTTCCTCCTTTTCACTCCCTCACCCCATTCCTTCATCCATCTAGCCCTGCCCTCTCCTCTCTCCCACACCCCACTCCCCCATCCATCCAGCCCTGACCCCCTCTTCTCTCTCTCCCCCCGCTTCCCCCATACATCCAGCCCTGCCCCCTCCTCTCTCTCTCACCCCACTCACCCATCCATCCAGCCCTGCCCCCTCTTCTCTCTCTTAACCCACTCACCCATCCATCCAGCCCTTCAACTTTCTTACTCCCTCACCCCACTCCTTCATCCATCAAGCCCTGCCCTCTCCTCTCCCGCACCCCACTCCCCCATCCATAGAACCCTGCTCCCTCTTCTCTCCCTCATCCCACTCCATCATCCATCCAGCCCTGCCCCCTCATTTCTCTCTCAGGCCACTCCCCCATCCATCCAGCCCAACCCCGTCCTATCTCCCTCACTCCACTCCCCCATCCATCCAGTCCTGCCTCCTCTTATCTCCCTCACCCCACTCCTCAATCCATTCAGGCCTGCCCCCTCCTCTCTCCCTCACCCTACTCCCCCATTCATCCAGCCCTGCTTCCTCTTCTCTCCCTCACACCACTCCCCCATACATCCAGCCCTGACACCTCCTCTCTCCCTCACCCAACTCCCCAATCCATCCAGTCTCTCACCCTTATAACTCCCTCACCCAACTCCCCCATCCATCCAGCCATGCCACCTCCTCTCTTCCTCAACCCACTCCCCCATCCATCCAGCCCTGCCCCATTTTCTCTCCCTCATCCCACTCCTCCATCCATCCAGCCCTGACCCCTCTTCTCTCCCTCAGCCCATTCCCCCCATCCATCCAGCCCTGCCTCCTCTTCTCTCTCAAACCCCACTCCCCCATCCATCCAGTCCTGCCCACTCCTGTCTCCCTCAGGCCTATCCAACATCCATCCAGCCCTGCCCCCTCCTCTCTCCCTCAGCCCACTCCTCCATCCATCAAGCCCTACCCCTTTTCTCTCCCTTACCCCACTCCCACATCCATCCAGCCATACCCCCTCTTCTCTCCCTCACCCCACTCCCTTATCCCTCCAGCCCTGCCCCCTTATCTCTCCCTCGCCCCACTCGCCCATCCATCCAGCCCTGCCCCCTCCTCTCTCACTCATTCTATTCCCCTATCCATCCAGCCCTGCCCCCTTTTCTCTCTCACCCCACTCCCACAACCATCCACACCTGCCCCCTTTTCTCTCCCTCACCCCACTCCCCCATCCATCTTGCCATGCCCATTTTTCTCTCCTTCAACCAACTTCTCCATCCATCCAGCCGTGCCACCTCCTCTCTCCCTCACCCCATTCCCCCGTCCATCCAGCCCTGCCCCATTTTCTCTCCCTCACCCAACTCCCACATCCATCCAGCCCTGCCCCATCTTCTCTCCCTCACCCCACTCCCCCATCCATGCTCCCTTTTCTCTTCCTTATCCCACTCCCCCATCCATCAAGTCCTACCCCTTTTCTCTCCCTAAACCTACTCCCCCATCTATCCAGCCCTGCCACCTTTTCTCTTCCTCATCCCACTCCTCGATCCATCCGGCCCTGCCCCATTTTTTCTCCCACAACCCACTCCCCCATCCATCAAGCCCTGCCCCCTTTTCTCTCACTCTCCCCACTCCCCCATTCCATCCAGCCATGCTCCCTTTTCTTTCCCTCACCCCACTCCCCTATCCATCAAGCCCTACACCTTTTCTCTCCCTCAACCCACTCCCCCATCCATCCAGCCCTGCCCCCTTTTCTCTCCTTCACCCCACTCCCCCATCCATTCAGCCTTGCCCCTTTTTCTCTCTCTCACCCCACTCCCCCATCCATCCAGCCCTTCCCCCTTTTCTCTCCCTCACCCCACTCCAAATCCATCACGCCCTGCCCCCTCTTCTCTCCTTCCTTCCACTCCCCCATCTATCCAGCCCTGCCCCCCCCTCTCCCTTACCCCACTCCCACATCCATCCATCCCTTCCCCATTCTCTCTCCCTCACCCCACTCTCCCATCCATCTCTGCTTCCTCCTTTCTCCCTCACCCCACTCCCCTATCCATCCAGCCCTGTCCCCTCCTTTCTCCCTCACTCCACTTTCACATCCATCCAGCCCTGCCCCCCTTCTTTCTCCCTCACCCCACTCCCCAATCAATCAATCCCTTCCCCATCCTCTTTCCCTCACCCCATTCCCCCATCCATCTAGCCCTGCCCCCTCCTCTCACCCTCACCTCACTCCCCCTTCCATCCACCCCTGCCCCCTCCTCTCACCCTCACCTCACTACCTTATCCATCCAGCCCTGCCTTCTCCTCTCTCCCTCACCCCACCCCCATCCATCCAGCACTGCCCCCTCCTCTCTCCCTCATTCCTGCAGCCTCGGTGCCCCGCAGCCCCGAGGCCCGGATGCCCCGCAGCTCTGAAGCCTCGCTGCCCCGCAGCCCTGAGGCCCTGCAGCCCTGCAACCTCGCAGCCCTTCAGCCCCGAGGCAAAGCAGCCCTGCAGCTCTGCAGCCCTTCAGCCCTTTGGCCCTTCAACATCGCAGCCCTGTAGCCCCGCAGCCCCGCAGCCTTGCAGCCCTGCAGCCTACAGCCCTTCAGCCCTGCAGCCACGCAACCCTGCAGATACTAATCCCTGCAGCCCCGCAGCCCTTTAGCCCCGCAGCCATGCAGCCTCGCAGCCCCGCAGCCCTGCAGCCCTGCAGGACTTCAGCCCCAGTGCCCTGCAGCCCCGCAGCCCCATAGCTCCGCAGCCCCGTAGCTCCGCAACCCTGCAGCCCCGTAGCCTCGCAGCCCTGCAGCCCCACAGACCTGAAGCCCTGCAACCTCGCAACCCTGCAGCCACGCAACCCTACAGCCCTGCAGATACGCAGCCCCTTAACCCTGCAGCCCCGCAGCCTTGCAGCCCCGCAGCCCTGCAGCCCTGCAGGACTGCAGCCCCGGAGCCTGCAGCCCCTGCAGCCCTGCAGCCCCGCAGCCCCTGCAGCCCCACAGCCCTGAAGCCCCGCAGCCCTGCATTCCCGCAACACGCCCCTGGCACACTTTAACGAGTCTCCCGCCCAGCTGCTGTTTGGCCGCGTCACTCTACGAAACCGCCGCTTCCTCCGCCTTATCCCGGCTACTACTCTGCCTCCTCCATACGCTGCCCACGACACACCAGCTACCCGTGTCGCCATCCTGGTTACATTACTCCTGTACTCTGTAACTTGCACCTGTGTTAAGTTTCTCTAGACATAAATGAAGCTGGGAGTAGAGAAGGGGTAGGGATGGTAGGGGGAGTGGGGTAAGTACCACTGTAATGCCTTGAATATTGTAACACTTGGGAAATTGTTTAAAAGATTAAGTAGCCATGAGAGTGGTGTGGTTGTGGATCGAACCCTTGACAGTACAATTAACGGTATTATTTTACATCTTCACCTGAATGCTCTAGATAATTGAAGATTAAATTGTTACCTTCACACACTCCCCTTACACCCCCACACAACCCCATGGAGTCAAGCAGGCAGGTGGACAGGTAAGCAGGTAGCAGAGTGTGTCACCAGTGTCACCTTACCCCCAAAATTAACAGGAGAGACCATGCAGGTACAAAAACTCCGTCAGTCTGTCTCACAATGAATTCATTTACTATAACTCAGTACACTTGTCCTCCTAACACTTCTCATTCACTCCTAAGGTTGCTCCTACTTAACTTAATATGTTTTAAAAGAATTTGTGGGTTTTAGTATTCAATTGTTGCTGATATTTGATAATACAATCCATGAAATATGATTGAATTTCTTTAATAGAGTATCGTGCAGTGAGACAGGTGAAACATTAGAAATTTACCTGTTGTTTTTCGGTTCTGGTACTTATAATTTTCTCTTCATCTAGTAATCATCGAACCATTTCTTTGTCCAGCTGTCTTATGACTTCAACAGCGGCGTGTAGCGTAACGGGGTAAATAGACGCTTGAATATGAACTGAAACACACAGATAATAATACAACAAATATATAACGAGAATGAACTCATTTTGTGTATATGTGTCTATTTTGAAAATGTAAACAACAAATTTGTGGACTTGGTGACTCTACATGTGAAATAATTGTTGTGTTGTGCTGAGGTTAAACTCGACTAGGCTTCGTTAATAATATTCATTGTTTTGTTTGTTAATCACTACCTACACTATACCTTGTTTACTATAACCAGACTACTTACTTTACTCTTCATGCCACAGTGTTAGAGCCTCACCAGTATTCACGGAGAAACACTATTACATGTGTTGATTATGTTTTGAAGAGACACACGTCCCACCTCACTGGACGACATGACAATACTGACGATATAGTTATGGTTTTTATATTATTACTTATTCTTAGGCTTCTCATTATCAAAAATATATAACCAAAAACATTAATATTGTATTTATTGTTAAGTTAATTATAAGATATGTATGTTTAGATG
>JAPQNM010000018.1:22388556-22391056 GCA_029783475.1 Metacarcinus magister
TTATCAATACCCGAAAACACACCCCAATTATCAATACCCCAAATACACCCCAATTACATATACCCCAAAACACACACCAATTATCAATACCCCAAAACACATCTCAATTATCAATACCCCAAATACACCCCAATTACATATACCCCAAAACACACCCCAATTATCAATACCCCAAAACACACCCCATTTATCAATACCCCAAAACACACCCCTGTCGCGGGTTTTTTTTTGTCTACGCTCCCTTTTGTACATATTGTAGTAACAATATATTATTATGTAGAACTCGTGATGATAAAACTGTAGGATAAGTACCAGCCTTCCGACACCAACCTCTATTCACTCACCTTCGGAGGCTCTGTATCGCCTAAGTTTTAAATCCAATGTACCCAGAGTGTTTGGCGAAGTAAACAAGTAAGACATACTTTTTTTTTAGTTTATTTAAATAAGCACACCCTGAAAAAGAAGTCATCATTAAGACTCACACACCATTCACTCGCTACCTGGCTATAAAACTTAATTGTAAGCCTTACGAGTTTCCTTACTCCACTTAAGAACTTCCTACTCTTAAGGATGTAGTATGTGTGCGGGCGCGCGCGGGAGTAGGCGCGGGCGTGCCCAGGCGTGGGCAGGCGTGGACGGCTCGCGTGGGTTCACAAGACAACTCCACTCACCACCACTCTTCCACCTCAGCTCCACCGCCGGTTTCTTCTGCAAAGAAACTCCAAGAAACTCCACCTCTCTCCACACAGCTAGACTCAGTCTCTCCACTCAGAGACGACTCCACTTAGCTAGCTCAGGGAAACTCCACCTATCTCTCTCATGAGGCAGGACAAAACCAGACTCCCCTTAGAGACACGTGGCAATATGGGTCCTACCATTTCCACGTAACAACTCCACTCTCCACATAAAGGCTCAGTCTCACCCAGAGACGATTCCTCTCTCTCATGAGGCAGGACAAAACCAGACTCCCCTTAGAGACACGTGGCAATATGGTTCCTACCATTTCCACGTAACTACTCCACTTTCTCCACACAGCTAAACTCCACCTCTCCACTCACTAGCTAAACTCCACTAGCTAGCTCAGCCTCTCCACACAAAGGCAACTCCACTAGCTAGCTCCACGTGGCTCCACTTCACTTCCCTCCACCTCACTCACCACCTAATCCCCACCAGTTTCTTCCCAAAGAAACTCCACGCAATTCCTCACGCCACCATGCAACTGCAGTCCACCCGACTAAGCAAGATTGCAATGGCGACGCGAGTAACAGCGTGGAAAAAGAATTTCACCCCCCAAACCTGACCTGTCACCGCCCGCCGCTCCACCAAGACTGACCGCGGTCCACCCGGGGTCAAAGCGGCTCCCGCTACGCACCCAGGTCATTGACATGCCACAAACTGCCAGAAGGCGTCACTCTGGTTGTGTTAATTCGTATAACACAACCCCAATCTAACATGCGCGTAAATGTTACACATCATGCAACTATCCCTACAATTAAGTAGACCTGCTTGCATGCAGAAAATGTCTCCCAGCCTGATAATACCCCCCCCATGGATATAAAGCATTTTGGGTACTAACACACTCATTGTCTGAAATGCTCCAATCTGATTGGAGCAGGCACGTCATGTTTTATGACTCACCGAAGAAATATTCGGCTTAATGAAGCGTCCCCACCTGTGCACGTAGGCCCCAAATTCCACCCATGACAACCCCAATTATCAATACCCCAAACACACCCAGGCACCACCACCAACACAAACACACACACACACACACACACACACACACACACACACACACAGACACACATACACACATAGACACACATACACACATAGACACACACACACACACACACACACACACACACACACAGACACACACACACACACACACACACACACACACAATCGCTTCCCCAACACACATACACACACAAATACACTCACTCCACGCAATACACACATGTGCATACATACATTCCCTTAACACCCAGGCACCACCAACACACAAACACACACACCCGCACACCACCACCAACACACAAACACACCTCCAGAAACACACAATCACACACACCACCACCAACACACAAACACACCCACACACCACCATCACAAGCACACACACACAGACACCACCAACACATAAATACACACCCAGGTACCAACAATAACAACAACACACACACACACACACACATACATACCTACTTAACAACTACCTACCTAACCACCTAGCTATCTAACTACCTACCTATCTAACTACCTACCTATCTACCTACCTACTTAACAATTAACTAACTACCTACCTACCTACCTACCAGCTGAGCAAGTCGCATACATTGTCAACATTGTCGAGTTTTTTTTCTATATTTATCTATTTATTTCTCTATCTATGTGGCGTATAGATAGAGAGATAGATAGATACGCTTACGGTAACGCGTCGACAATCCTGAGTGCGTCGGACAGCAGATCCTCAACCGTGTCGAGGTCTGCTGCG
>JAPQNM010000018.1:22413605-22428605 GCA_029783475.1 Metacarcinus magister
TTGTATAGGATAGCGTTCTGGAAGAATCTTGCTGCGCCTATGAGAAGTGACGTTGGAGCGAGGTGAGGTGGTGTGTCGTGAATCGTGGCTGAACTGGAGATGATGAATGCATTCCTGTCACTCCCTACTACAACACACAGGTGAGTAGTTGATTAGTGTCTGTTTGTTGTGCATGCTTACTTGGTTGGTTTTCTTATTTAAATGGACACATGTAGTTACACGGAGCTCATATACTATATTACTGCCTTTTGATAGTTGTTCTCTGTGTTCATTAAATTAATTGCTTCTAGTACTCCAGTACATGAATTGCATAATTGACTACTGTCAGTGGAAAACGCAGTCTAGATCTCAGTGCCAAACAATGTTACAGCAGTCACTCAATGAGTCAGATATCCACATGAGTGGACCTCTATGATCTAGTCTTATTTATAATTTGTCAGCTACTAAGCTCATCGCATGTGAAATATGTTACTGTCTATATATTTGATAAGAGCGCAGTCTGCACCATAGTGCATGCGAAATCAATCTCCATTCCTATCTAGACGCCTATATTAGTATCCATTATCTTGCAGCACAATCCAAAGCAGTGTAGAGAGTTTTTCTGACGGCCTCACAGAACTGGTCAAGGCACATCAGGAACAGATGAAGTGTCAGTGCTAGTGGTGTTCTCGGAGTGAGGGAACACTACTAGATACAAAGGGTATACATGGGAGCCAAATTATGGGACAACATCTGTCTGTGCTCGTGCATAGATACGAACAGTGCTTCTCAAAGTAGGCGTATAATCAGCCCACCAGGGATTGATTGGGACCATCCAGGGTGTGAATAACAAGGGTGAAAAGGTGTCAACTGAATACCAGGTTGAAAACGGATGTGATGAATAACAAGGGTTGCGCGTGTGACTGGTGACTGCTAATTTGGGTCGACACAGGATCATTGAGCCTCAGATTTGAAATCTTATATGAGTCAACAATTATGTTAACAATATCATCCTGAGAATATCTAGACACTCATTAGATTTTTAAAAATTATATTGATTTCTTAAAATTCAGACAATAGGTAAAAAATTTCCAGTGAATATTCAGAAATTCAGCAGCGCTGGCAACATACTTTCAACCAACCTCCCCCTCATTGTGTCTCGCAGCTTTACTGTCCATACTAGGGTCTATACAGGATGCATTCCTGTCTGTCCCATACTAAGTGAGGGAGCAATCCCCAACCACCCAACCCCACCCACGTCTCTCTCGCCGTCTCGCATACAGTAGTTCAGTGCAGTTATAGAAATCATTCACATGTCACAAACTTTACACTGTGTCCTGCGCAGAGATTCCAAGCAGTTATTTAGACTATAGGCTTTTTTCTAAAATTAATCTTGTGTTTAATCCTTTGGAGCACACCTGAAATTAAATACTATAGGATTTAGTATTATTGGATAAGCCTGTGATACTTATACAAAGTGATTGACCTAACCCTGCATGGTGACTGACCTGATTTCATGACTTTACAGGTATCGGAGCAGGTAGAAAAGCTGACTAAGAGAAAGAACAGCTGATGGAGGAGGTGAAGGATCTCCAGGAATACTTGAGCAAAGTGTTGTCTGAACAAGGCGCGGATAGAATACAAGCATTGAAGGAAGAGGTAAAGGAAATGTGGATAGAGGTTTTCTCCTTTATTATTTTAAATTACTTTTTTTCCTGCATATACGAATAAAATAAAGTAAATTATCCCATACACCACATCAACTGTCATTCTTTACATAGGTACTGGATTTAAAGGCGAGATTAGAAAAGGCAGAAAAGAGCCAACAAGAGAAGGTAGAGGAGGTGGAATGTCTGTCATCTCCTGAGGCTTTGTCTGAGAGGAGAGGTGGGGAAGGAACACACTGTCCTCTCAAGACTTATCCGAGTTCTCTCAGAAACCATCCAGGCATTGGAAGAGTCCAATCTGTGTTGCCTCCACCCCAGGAGGAGGTCATTTGCTCTACATTGATGGTCTGTCTCTCAATGACTTGAAGCAGCCAGGGTGAGTGAGGGTCGTGATGCTTGTCTATTAATTATGTAGAGGTGGTGTAGCATTGATTAGAGTGTGGTAGGTTAGACGTAGAGTCATTTGAACGGTTTTGTTAGTGTTGTTGCTTGGTTAAGGTTCAAGTATAGTTATGATGACTGCAAACATGAAAAAGTTATTGTTCAATGATAGATGCCTAGTTAGGGGGGATTCTTTAATAACCTTTATTGCTCAATTGGTGAATTTAGATTAGTTGAATTTAACAAAAGTGGACTTGTCTCTCATATTGCTAATCTTATTTTCAAAAGATTTGTATATCATGTATAAGAGTTTCCATATCAAACTCTTTTTTATATATAGTTATTATTAGAAGCATATACAAGCCATTATAAATTTACCATATTAGTTTTTTGCAAATTTGCAATTTCTCAATTAAAATTTTGTGTATTATTTATTTATTATTCTTCTTATATATATTGAAATTTCCACGATTGTTTGCTGTATCTTATAAGTTCTCATCTGGAAAAACCTTAGTAATAGGATGTCTTTACTTCTACTTTACTCAAATACCAAAAATCATATATCAAGAAAAATGCGTTAGAGAGTTACATTCCTAAAACTAGCAGTCAGTGATAAGATATACTGGTGTAACCATAACATTTAAGAAAACGAAGCATGTGCTTTAAAAGGAAAATGTTCAAAGAGAACTGTGACGTATAATTGTGATGGGGACTAAACTTGTGTAAAAATTGTACATGTGACAAGGGATAAGACGAGGAAGCCGAAGGGAGAGAGGAGTGTGGAGGAGAAGATAGAGTAATAGGGACCAGTGAAGTAGTATACTAGTTAAGGATGCGTATTCGCTCATCATATTCATCATATACATGCTCTTGAAAGTTGTATATACATAAAATGCTAGATTCATCCAAGGGGAAGCTGAATGTAATTAATATATGTGAGTATACTGTGTTTGCAACGGTTTCTTTCCTCTGTACGCACAGCCTCTGTTGAGACTCTGATGGCAGGGTTGACAACACTGCAGGAACATATACAAGTGATGGGAGCAGCAAACAGGAGGAGGCAACCCACATGACACAACACTACCTACAGGTATTCACACTGCTACCATCATAACCACTGGTCAACATCAACATCACACTATCATCAGTTGTCTACGTAGTATATTGTCACCACCATTATCTTAAGTCTGGGAAACATATTGTATAATTAACACTATCATCATCAATCATGTAGTGTTGCATCATCAATATTTAAGATCACCATCACAAGGATATTTGAGCTAGGAAGCATTAGTATGTTTTGCCTGTAACATAAACATCATTAACATACCATCACTGACACCTACTGTTGCATAATCATAACCTCCATCTCCATCCTCATTATCATAAATCATTGTAGTTACTGAGTTATGATGCAGCTCATTATGAAATTGGTTACATTTTGCTTCTTGTTATATGCAGAGAAAGATCAATGGTTAATAGTCACTGTATGAAATGGCCTGATATATATAATATATATATATATATATATATAATCATATATAGATATATAATATGTATTATTTTTTTTCTCTCTCTCTCTCTCTCTCTCTCTCTCTCTCTCTCTCTCTATCTCTCTCTCTCTCCTCTCTCTCTCTCTCTTCCGTAAGTATTATTATTGTTGTTCAATGCAACATAATTTTTTTCTTCAGATGAACTGCTGAGATGGAAAAGGAGTTGAACACCTGGAAGATCAGGATCCTTATAGGAGACTACATCCTTCACGCCACATCGTTATGGTGGCCACAACACCACACCAAACACACCTGCTTCACTCCAACCCAGAGGAATGCACAAGAAACATGCACTCATCTCAAAGCAGAATATGAAGCAAAGTTAGAACAGCTTGCAACTTTTGAAACTCGAAGGCATCTCAGCATTACAATACAGAGAGCTTATTTCTCCTTCTCCAATGAAAATAACAATTCATCCGACCTGCCAGGGGCAAATGAGAAGCATAAGGACACTCTATCAGAGACATCCTTCCTTAGCTTGCCTCCCGCACTCACACCATGGAGATGGAGGAGCTAAGAGGGCAGCTCGAGCTCCTCACACAAGAAAAGAATGAGCTTCTTGATCAGGTGAGAGCATTACAGATCCTGCTAATCCTGCTGCTGTTTCTGTAATGGAAAGGGAGATCAAGACACCTATAGATACCTGCAGTTCTGAAAATATGTGTGATGTATCTGTAGGAGTACAGAGTCCGGAACAACAAAGCATAATATATATAAGGCTGCATCAGAAACCATGTCCTGTGAAGACTTTGAAGACCTGCAAGTGCTTAAGGACAAGAACTACTCACAACACCTCTGGAAAAATGCACCTCTGGAAACTCTTGTTGGGAGGAACATGAAGTAAGTGATGCAGTCTGGCCATCATTGAAACAACCTTCACCACCACTCAGTCCTTGGCAGATGAATTGCGACAAGTAGGAATGAACTGACAATGCTCAATGACACCTTCGAGACATCAGTGGTTATGCCCATGAATGCTACCAGCCCAAGCTCTGACATAATGGGACTCAGACAAAAGTGGTTGTGTTGGACAGGAAAAGGTTCAGCTGCAGGAAATGGTCAGGATTTACAAGATACCTTAAAGCAGATAAAGGAAAAGGAAGTTTGTTTGATAATAAAAATGTACAGAGGAAAAAATTGCTCTATTGATCAATTGGAGAGGGAAAGGGAAGTGCAGAGATTAAAAGAGGGAATGCCAAAATCAGGCTACATATGTGACTAAACTTCAAGATGAGCTGAACTCCAAGAATTCCATTGTCAAAGTGGAAGTCCTGGAGTCAAAAGATGTGAACCACGAGGAAATATTAAGATTAGAATCAAAAGTAAGGAACTTGAGGAAAAACATAGTTGTAAAAACATCGTCAAGGAGGAGGAGAACACAGAGGTCAGCTCTGCAAGGCTGCAGATCAAGGAAATGGAGGAAGAAAAATTGAGTCTGGAAGCAAAGTTAGTGAATCTTCAGGAGGAAGTTAGTTG
Organism: Metacarcinus magister; assembly: GCA_029783475.1. NCBI lineage: Eukaryota > Metazoa > Arthropoda > Malacostraca > Decapoda > Cancridae > Metacarcinus > Metacarcinus magister. The sequence goes on from JAPQNM010000018.1 coordinate 22,418,662, forward strand.
CATGAACCTCTTGGAAGAGGAGGTGCACTGTCTCGATGGCAGGTAACCACTTGAAGGAGGGTAAGTCGGACCTGGAAAAGGAACTCCTTTTCATGCAGGACGAGGTGAGAATTGACACAGCAGAATGAAAAGTCATCCATGGAAAACCACTGTGAGGGTCTAGTTGAAGTTTTGAAGTGTGAAGAAATAAAACAAAGGGAAATCAATGTAATACCATCACCAAAACCTGATGATAATGATAGTGAAGATACAAGTGAATTGCAGCAAAATGCAAAGGAATAGAAGAAGCAAAAGAGGAAATCAGAATACTCAAGCAAGGAAATAGAGAAGATGCACACAGTCTCAAAAGAAATTTGTGCAGAAATAAGAAATGAAGACAATACAAGCAAAGTGGAAGAAAAACATTATGGACTTACCAGAATCTAAGAAGAAAATTGAGTTTCTTAAAGAAATAGAGAAGATTTCTGCAAACTACCAAGATGAATTGGCAGAAAAAGAATCTGAGCTAGAGATGGTCATAACCAACTTCATGGTGAAGGAAGAAGCTTTTGAGAAAACGGAGGAGGAGCTGAAGAGAGTCATTACAGAGCTGGAAGAGGTGAAGGAAACTTTAGCTGGTAAAGATTTAGAGCTTCAGGGTCTGAGGAATGAATACAATGAAAAGCTTGATACTGTCACCATAGAGCTAGAAGAGATGAGGATGGTTGTATCAAACACAAATAAAAAGCTTCAAAATCTTCAGGATGAAGGCAAGGAAGAATATGTTAAGGTCACTACTGAGCTGGAGGAGTTGAAGGAAACTCTAGTTAACAAAGATAAAGAGCTTCACAGTGTCACTTCAAAGCTAGAAAAGATCAAAGGAGAAGCAGATTCCATGGTATACAACCACACATTTTCCAATCTTGAAGAAAACCTGCATCAACTTCAACAAGCATATGCTGACCTTCAAGTTCAGAGTGAAAATAAGTTAGTGGAAGCTCAGACAACTGTACGAGAGCTTAAGGAGAAGTATGATGGTTGCTTCCAGGACTATACTGCTGCAGCACAAACCTGTGAACAAAACAGACTGATGCTCATGAAATCTGAGGAGGAGAACAAAATTCTGAAGATGAAGCATGACAGTGAGGCGAAAAAATATGAAGAAGAAAATCTAAATCAAAAACAGAAGTATGACAGTGAATTACAGTTGGAGAAAAATCTGAAACTCAAATTTGAAGAAGAGAATGAAAATATGAAAATGAAATATGAATTTGAGTTGCAGAAGCATGAAGAGGAGAAAGAAAATTTAAAGCTGAAATATGAGAGTGACTTGTTGAATGCCATCACTGCCAAGGAAACTTTGGATTTGACGGTTCAAAGTGCTGTGGAGCAGAAACTTGATGAGATGGAAATACTGAAGGACGATCTGGAGGAAAAGGTGAAGGAGTGTGGCCAGCTGAGAGACACTGTTGAGAATCTAAAGGCAGTGTTGACCAAGAAACAAGAAGAACTGCACAAGTTGTCAGCAGAGCATCAGGATGAATTGGTGTTCTACATGGACAGCCTGAATGAGAAAGAGAAAATCCTGAAGAACTTGAGAATGAGGCTAAGAGGACAAATGAGAAAGTGGCGAGCCTAACTTCTGCCCTGAGTGCCAAGGACCATTGCCTTCATAGACTAGAAAAAGACCTTAGCACCACACAACAAGAACTTAGGGACAAAGAAACTGAGCTTCAGGTTGTGTTATCCAACACTCAGGCAGAGGATTCCAGAAGATTCCTTGAACTTCAAGATGACATGGACCAGCTAAGAAAGGACTATGAGGAGGTGTGTGATGATAGAAGGAGAATGAGTCAGGCTCTGAAGATCCTGGAGGAGGCCAAGGAGACCTTAACCAAAGAATGCTATAGCCTCAAGGCACAACTGGATAACCTACAGGAGAACATTCTGCAAATTAAAAAGGAACTTCAGGTTGGGAAGAATAACATTGAATTAAAGCAGGAAATAATTTGTACTCTTGAAGCTGAACAGGAAAACCTAAAACAGGAGATAGACCATCTGAGGGTAAAGGAGACTGAACTTATACATCAGCAGGTGACCAGTTCACATCAAGTTGAAGAACTCCTTGAGAATATTGAAAAGTACAAATGTGAGGTGTCTGAAAAGGAACAACTGATCATTGCCATGAATGAGGACTTGGCAAGCAGGACAGAAAATGTAGGAAAGTTATTAAAAGACCTTCAGGATGTTCATGACCAGCTGAAAATAAAGTGCAGGGAACAGGAAGAAGCAGAAAGGAGATGTGAGGTGTGAAAAGGGAACTGGAGAGGTACAAAGTAAAGGCAGAGGCACAGATTGAGGGACTGATGACAAAGTTGTCTGTTGCGGAGGATAAGATTTTGACCAATGAGGAAAAATTCAGAGATCTAAAGACGATATGCGATTCCAGGAAAGTATCTACTTCAGAAGTAGACACAAAGAAACAGAGTTGTGAAAACACTTCCCTGCTTGTAAATAAACTCCAGAATGTCCAGAGGGAGAATGAAACACAACAGGAACTACAAAAGCACCAGCCAGTGGAGACCAGAGGACAGAAGTGCTGAAAAGTAAAATATGCAAACTAGAGGAAGAGTTGACCCATAAACCAAGCCATGGTAACAGTGGCACTATTAATGACAATGGTAACAATGCCAACACACCACTATGTGAAGATTGTAGCCACTACAAGTTGTTGGTGGAAAGACTGAATACATTAGTGAAGGAGAAGGAGACTGAACATACAAGGGTGGTAGCAGAGCTAAGCATACACCACAGTACATCAGTAAATGCATCTTCCTTATCCAACACCCTCACAAACACCTCCACTCAAGGAACCAGGAGGAGTAGGAGGGAGAAGTTGGAGGAGCAGAATGAAAGACAACTGGTGCAACTGGTTAGCTATGGCATCAAAATAAAAGAATTGGAAGAGACACTTGAGAACCTGCGAAGGACGAAGGGAGTGATCTCAGAGGATGTGGAAATGCAAAAAGAATTGAATTGGATGTGGGAGAAAATGGAGGAGGCAGAGAAAAAACTTAAACTTCTGAATAGGAACTATGACATACTTGAGTGTGAAACTGAAGAACTGAGAATGTTCCAGAACCAGCATACTGAAGGAAAGAGCATGAAGGAGACAACAGAAAATGTGGTGATTCTAGAGCTGCAGGCGAAATGCACTACCCTAGAGGAAAGACATGAATCTATAGAACAGAAATATAGTTGGCTACAGGAAGAATACAAGATTCTACAGGAGAATTTTAAATCTGTAGAAGACAATGTCGATCTCCAAGAGAAGTGTGATTCCTTGAAAGATAATTCTGATACACTCCAGGAAAAATACAGAACACTCCAGGAAAACTACAGCACACTCCAGGAGACCTACAGCACATTACAAGAGACCCACAGAACGCTACAGGATATCCACAGCACAGTACAGGAGACCCTCAACACACTCCAGGAGAAGTACAGTGGTGCAAGAGACGAATTTGTCACACTGCAGGAAAAGTACAACACCCTTCTCAAAACCTATAACAACAGCAGGGAAACCTCACACAACACAAAGCAGGTTGAAAAATCTAACCCATCCAGTGAACAAACTCTTGTAGGTGTGATGGTGACTCCTAATGCCGAGGCAGCTGATCTCAGGGAACGCTTTGGCTGCTGCTGGACGAGAAAACAATGAACTTAAATTCCGTTTGAAGGCTCTGGATGCACCTTCAAAGAAATTGGTTCAGTCACTGACAGAGGAACTAAGGATTGCTGACAGGAAGGTTAGTATTAATGCATCTTTCAAATGTTTGGTTGTGGTGGGAATGGATGTAGAAGTGTCACTCCCAATATCAAGATACCTGGGAACAGATGTCCATGTGGAAGTTTTTTTCAGGTTTCTCATCTTAAGACTGAGCTGCGGCGCCAGCAAGAAATAGGACGTGGAGACTCCACCATATACGAGCTGACTGGTCAGTCGTCCTCCTCGCAGCAGCAGCAGCAGCAGCAGGAGGGCAAGGTCAGGTCTGAACCTGACTACTCATCTGGCAGCAGTGCCGTAGCTGTGAGTTGTGTCAATCTTGGTACTATGTTATTAAAAGTTTTATACTATTACAGGCAACACTTGATTTAAGTAACTTGGTTCATAGCTGAATAGCACACAAAATATTTATTGTTATGCAAAAGACATGTGAGCCATTCATTGTATAGGTTATGGGATACAGCATATTTAATTAGTGTATTCCTTTGCCCTTCCTCTTGAGTCAACAGTCTAATTAGTAGGAAGGAGTGTCTGATAATAATGATGGTTATTACTATATCTCGCATGAAGGAATGGCTACCGTATACATACAAATTATGTCGGCATTCAACTATAATAATAACTAATCAATCTATCTACCTGGCCTATATCTTCATTAAAAGGGGGTAGCCAAGGCAGAGTTGAGGGTTGAGAGAGACTACTCTCCCCTCCACCTCTGTGCCGTCTTTTCATAGGAGAGAATGCAAAGGATGCTTCCCAGATCCCTTGTTCCGTCCCTTTTGGTTGTATTCTATGAGTTGTAGGAAATACAGGAGTAGTATTCTTGAAACCGTATCACATGTTCCTGCAACCTTCATCCTCCATGTGACAAACTTTTACAGCAAAATTCGCATAGATAAAAAAAAAAATATATGTGATTACATCACCCCCCTCCCACCCTCCCCCCACACACACACACCCATCCAGTGTTGCACTATAGTTGTTAGCTATTAAGAAAAAGTTTGTGAAAAGAAACTCAAATTATTCTCATTGTGTTCACAGGTATATAGAGACTGACAACTCTGTTTGGAGTATATAGGCTCCTGTAGGGTGTAGAACAGCATTAAGGAGGGGGGGAGAGAGAGAGAGAGAGAGAGAGAGAGAGAGAGAGAGAGAGAGAGAGAGAGAGAGAGAGCGAGAGAGAGAGAGAGAGAGAGAGAGAGAGAATATATATATCAGAATCAGAATGCTTTATTCCATTAATGTACAATGGCTTTTCTCTTATCTATTAAAAGATTATATATATACATGGTGAAATATAGTTACATGGTGGAATGTAGATTACTTACATAATAAAGTATAATACATACGTATACATAATAAAGAATAGTGTATATGATATTTAAAATTTTTAGCAAAAGCCACTTTGAAGGACGTAAATAGTTAAGGCTTTTTTGAAACTCTTGAGTGACGGGAGTTCTTTTATATTCGAAGGGAGCTTGTTCCATGCTCTCGGTCCGCTTACTAGTAAAGAACAGGCACCTTTGTCTGTTTTCACTCTTGGGATAAATAGGTCTCAATTTTGTCGCGTTCTACAGTCCTTTATCTGTGTTACAAATGGTAAATGTAATAGCCACTCAGGATAGTGCTTATGGGTCACTTTGTATACCATCATACATTGATCAAATTTCACTTTTTCTTTCATCTTTATCCACTTAAGTTGTTCAATTACAGGAGTCACACGGTCGCGTCTTTTGTAACCCCCAGCAGCAACCTTGGCAGCGAAGTTTTGCAGTTTTTGTACTTGCTGCATGAGGGTCTCGTTGGTGTTACCCCATATTTTGATGCCGTAATTAATTAGACTTAACACTAGTGTCTGGATGACAATCACTCTGGTGTCCTTGTCAAAAAAATCTTTCGCTATTTACAAACATTAAGATTCCTGTTACTTTCTTAGTGAGTTGGTGTGTGTGTGTGTCGAAGGTCATATATCTGTCAAAGTAAACACCCAATATTTTGACATGCTTGGTTATTTTTATGTAAGTTCCGTCAAAGTTGATGGTCATATCGTCTGGTATGTTTGATAATAATTGGGGTGTTCCAATATATATAAACTGAGTCTTGTTGGAATTCCACGCAAGACCACTTTTTAGGAAGTAAGTCTTGGTCTTCGACAGCGTTACTTTAGCTCTGTTGATTAGTTGATTTACGTTATTGATATTGCCACTGTGGATAAACTGTATAGAGAGAGAGAGAGAGAGAGAGAGAGAGAGAGAGAGAGAGAGAGAGAGAGAGAGAGAGAGAGAGAGAGAGAGAGAGAGAGAGAGAGACAGAGAGAGAGAGAGAGAGAGAGAGAGAGAGAGAGAGAGAGAGAGAGAGAGAGAGAGACAGAGAGACAGACAGACAGACAGAGAGAGAGAGAGAGAGAGAGAGAGAGAGAGACAGACAGACAGACAGAGAGACAGAGAGACAGACAGACAGAGAGAGAGACAGACAGACAGACAGACAGACAGAGACAGACAGAGAGACCAATATACTTATTCTAATGGAATTTTTTGCATTTGAAAGAGGGATAGGATAAATATGCAATTTTTTAAGATTTTTCAATTGTGGCAACATGTACACAAATTAGCAATGTATGCTACACTAGAACAAAAAAATACACTCAATGAAAGGAAATTAAAATATCTAAAACATTGAATCGTGTAGGATTTGTACAAAGATTATTATTTTTCATCAGCTGCCTGTAGCAACAATATTTCGCTTTTTTTGATTTTTGTAATAATTTATAGTGCAAATTAATGAAACTTGGCATTGAACATCTATTAATATACACAACATAAGGAATTCATTAAATTCTGTTGATAGGTAGCAAACATCTGTTCCTTAAATCCATAAAAGTTCCTGGAACCCTGTAATTGTAGTAGCAATATTAGTACCATCATTGTTTTATTGCAGCAAATCATGGTGATGGAGCTGGAAAACAAACTGTATCACTTGGAAAAGAACAAAAAGAAAGTGGAGAATGAGGTTAAGGTGATACAGCAACATGTGGACCACTACCAGGCCAAAGCCAGGGAGTGGAAGGAGAAGGCCTTGAAGGAAGAGCAGGCTGGAAACAAGGTGAGGGAGGAGCGGAACCAACTGTATGGAGAACTAAGGGAGTATGTGGCCAAAACAGAGGAACTGAGCACCAAGCTTGAGAGGCAGCAGTTTGAGCTTGGCCACCAAAGGGAGTTCATTCAAAAGATGGAGAAGGAGAGGCAGGTTGGAGACTATTGGCCATCCTCTGCATCCGTTGCCACTCCAGTCTTACCCTTACACTTATCGGCTGAGGTAAGAATTGGCAATATACTTTGTGTCTTGTTATTACAGTAAAACCTTTATATAACAAACCAGTTACAGAGCCATTGATCATTATATATGAAGTAGAATTTCCTCCCCACCTTCACTTCATAACTGGAATCACGTGTTTTGTATGTTCCCTTTTGTTTATAAAGTTATTCATTATGATTGGGCCAACAATACATAACTGTAGAATACACAACACAATTATTCCTCCCTGTTCTTAATAACCTGAGTTGTGTATCTTGCCATGCTACTATAACCCTCTCATTGACTCTTAGGCAATAGAAATACCTGCACCTCAAGAATCCGAATCATGGTCAGGAAGAGGAATAAGGACCAAAGAAAGAGGAACAGTACTAACACCTGCAATAACAACTACAACCAGAGGAATAGAGATAGAGAAAACAACAGCAGCAGCAGCAGGTGGAGGACTAGGAACAGGAACTGGAGGAAATCTAAAGACAACAGCTGCAACAGAGGTAGTAGAAACAGCAGAATGTAAGGATAAGCAGAAGCCAGAGGACAGACGGATGAGCCACTACCTGAGTACACACAATTTCCCCCTACCTTCCCATACCCGCGTGGAGAAGCTGCCCTTCATCAATGATATCCAAGACAAGAGAACAGAAGGTGAAGTACCCATGTGGAAATCCAGGAAGGAGAACCAGGACTATAGTAAATATAAACTTCCACTAGAGGAAAGGAGAAGACAAAAGGAAGATTGTCAGACACAGTGATATGTTGCATTGATGAGGTCCTATTAATCAGTATTAATAAGGTCCTATTCTGTATCTGATACTGACTAGGTCCTGTTCTTCATTTTTCTTTATAGGTTCCTGTTCATCTTTTGCATTGATGGAGTCCTGTTCTTGAGCTGTTAGTCATGTACTCGTATGCTTTGTGTAATATGATGTGGTCATGTACTTCATATAATGTTACAATGGGATTCGTGCTCCACCAAAGCCAGGGATTGGGCAATAGAGAACCAATTCGTCTTAGTGGTGATGGTGGGTGACTCGTAAGAGAACTTCACCATGTATACTCTCTCTCTCTCTCTCTCTCTCTCTCTCTCTCTCTCTCTCTATATATATATATATATATATATATATATATATATATATATATATATATATATATATATATATATATATATATGATATTAGGTGAAAAATATATAGTTTTCTGATATAATGCTCAAGTGTTTTCTCCATAATGGCTGATATTGGTTTTTACTTTTTAGAATTTTATTTTCATTTTAATATTATGAATTCGCCCTTTGTTGGGGGCTGCAAGTATACTACCACCATAGTCGTCTGTAAATGGCAACCAAAAGGGAGGGTGCAAGAGGTCTGGGAAGTTCCTTCTCTGTATTCTCTTCTACAAAAAGATAGGGCACACAGGGGGAGGGAAAAATCAAGTCTCCCTGAATTGAACCTTAGATGCCTTGTCTTGGTTAGACCCTTTTCATGGGAATATAAATAAGGTAGGTAGGAGTTGCAAGAATACTACCGTGTTCCCTGTGGCTCGTAAAAGGCGACCAAAAGGGATGGAGCAAGGGGTCTGGGAAGCCCCTCCTTTGTATTCTCTCCTTCAAAAAGATGGCACTGAGGGGCAAGGAAGAGTAAATTGTCCCTGAAGCCTAAATGCCTTGTATTGGTTACCTCCTTTACATTAGGCAGGTATAGAGATAGAGATGAGAGATACATTTTATAGACAATCCTTTCCTTTCCTTCTTCTCTCCCTGTCTCACCCAATTTTTATAGTACAAATTAAGAAAAATGTAAGACTTTTTGTCCTATATGACACCAATGTTTGTCTCTCTAACAGCATTCTTTGTTTTGAATACTTTTTTATGATGGTGAAATGTTTTGTAAACTGTGTACACCTTTAATATTTTTTTAAAAACTAAAATACATTTGATATATTGCAATTGTGAATATTTAAAAAATTGTTAATACCTTTATATCGTCAAATATATAACAATACATTTTATATTATATGACAATAATCTCCTTAACAATAGTCTACATATTTAAAGTATCATTAATTTTTTTTCTCTCTCTCTCTCTCTCTCTCTCTTCATATTGGATTAAAAAATTTTATATATATTTTATTCACTGAATCTTGCCCCTAATAGTTTTTAGATATATCTCATAAGACTACTGTTAAGATTTAAAGATTACATTGATTTTTATTACAACTGATAATAAACTTTTGTATGTTTCAAAGCTGGTGTTTGATTCTCATTATCTAAGCATAATTCAATTCTAGCTATTTATAGTTTGACTCTTCATTTCTTCCGGGAATGTCCCCCAATGGGATGCCCACGGCAAAAGAATCTCTATCTCTCCCAATCCACACGCTCGCTCCCTACTTGTTCAAGTGTTCCCCCTCTATCAGCACCTCTTTCATGCATGTACTCCTTTACCCTATCCTTCCATCTTACAACTAGCCTACCTCTCCTACTAGGACTCTCCATTTCATTCACGTACACTAACTTTACAAACTTCACTCCTCTCTTACGATAACCAACCACCTCAAATAATTTTTTCACTCATTCCACTACACTACTCTTCACTCCATTTGCACAAGTTCCCATGCCACTTTCATACACGCTTTTATTGCGCCCACTCCCCCATCTTATCATAGCATATGCTCTTAGATAACTCCTTTCCACAGCACAGACTTTTGATTGATATGCCTTATTGCATACATCAACGTTGGCAGGAGAATACTGTTCCTTAAACCTCTCCATCTTCATGGAAATATTCCTTCCTGTCATAACCCTTGCAAGTGATCCTATAACACACCTGCCAGGCTGCCTATCACAGCCCTTTCTCATTTCCTCTTC
>JAPQNM010000018.1:22433605-22441105 GCA_029783475.1 Metacarcinus magister
TCTGGATAGTACTTGGATGGGTGACCGCCTGGGAACACCAGATGTTGTTGGCTGCTCTCCATCCAAGGGACGCAGAGTTTCCTGTTTTGGCTGATGGGAACCTTTGTTTCCCCGCCCCCTGTCGGAGACGGATTTTTCTCCGTACAGAGCTATGTCGGATCATCATCTTCAAAGTTTCCAAGGGCAATGCTGGACCAAGCATGGTTGACGGCTGTTACTATTGCCAATACAAGGGCAGCGAAGAGTGACTCTTTCCTCTCCTGTCTACCACAGCGCTTTAGCTCCACCTCCAAGGCAAACCTGCATGAGTCGGTTATGGACTCGGAATTTCTCTTGGAGGACTCGTGTGGACAGGGCCATAGCTCAGGCTGAGAAGCAGCTTCGGTCTCGTTCACAGAGGCAGCTGCAAGTCTCTCGTCAAGCTGAAGCCGGGTACTCCACTTGTTGAGAAGCACCCCCCGCGCCCTTCGACCTCTTATGTCCTCATGCCGGTTCTTCACGGCATCCCTCCGCGAGGGATACAAGATTCCCTTCCACTCCCATGTGGTCTAGTGGCAAGGATACCTGGCTTTCTCCCAGGAGGCTCGGGTTCGATTCCCGGCATGGGAACCATCCTTCCCTCCGTTGTCAGATGTTCTTCTGCACTTGGTCTCCTACTCAGCAGATTCCGAGCGAGGCAAAGCCTTGGAGTCAGAGGTTACGGCTCTAGACAAGTGTGCGGTGGAGGAGGCCCCCCCTTCACTGGGGTTCCACAGCAGGTTGTTTGTGGTTCTCAAGGCGTCGGGGGCCTTTCGCCCAGTGAGGAAGGCGAAAGTGAGTGAAGAGAGAAAATTGATTAGGGAGCTTAGAGAAAAAGGTGAGGAAGGAGGTAAGGAATGGTATAAGTTCTTGAGAGGAGAAGAAGGCAGGAAAACAGAGAATGTTGAACAACTGATGGTGAATGGCAAGATAGTAAGAGAGAAGGAAGAAATGGTGAAGGCTGTGGAAGACTTCTGGAAAGATGTGGGAGGGTTGAATGAGTCAGATGGGGACCTAGGGACCTCCACCTTAGGTAAGAAAATAGAGAAAGGGATGTATGAAGAGATTACGAAGGATGAGATTGAAAGATATGTTAAAACGTTAAAGAAGGACAAGGCCCCTGGAATGGATGGTATCCCAAATGAATTCTACAGAGAGGGTGGTCAGGGAGCAGTTAAGGGAATGCATGGGCTGTTCAAGCTCATATGGAGGGAGGAAAGAGTACCTGAAACGTGGAATGAAAATAGAGTGACTCTGATACACAAAGGAGGAAACAAGAGTAAGAGGGAGATTAAAAACTATAGGCCAATAGCAGTGTGTGACACGGTGTGCAAGATTTTCTGTGGTATACTGAATGATAGGCTGTGTGAAGTGGTTGAAAGAAATGAGGTAATGGGTGAGGAACAAAATGGTTTTAGAAAAAACAGGAGAGGCGAGGACAACATGTATGTAGTGAATGAAGTGATTGAGAGAGCAAGGAAAGATGGGAGGAAGAAATACCTAGCTCTAATAGATATTGAGAAAGCGTATGACAGGGTGAATAGGAGAATGCTGTGTAAGGTTCTGGAAAGGATTGGCATGAGTGAGAAGGTTGTTCGGGTAATTAGCAGCATGTATGTGAACACGAGGGCAAAGCTTAGTATGGGAGACCTGGAGACAGGATGGGTGAATAGTAAGAGAGGAGTGAGACAGGGTTGCGTCCTTTCTCCTTTACTGTTCGGATTGTATTTTGAAGAACTGGCAGTGAGAGTGAAACGTACGGGTCTAGGTGTGAAAGTGGGGAATGACGTGCTGAGTGTGCTGATGTATGCGGATGACGTGGTAGTCCTTAGTGAAAACCATAATGATTTGCAAGAGATGTTGAATGCAGTAACAGAATATGGCAGAGATTTTAATGTGAATTTCAGTAAAGAGAAAAGCCAAGTATTAGTGGTGAATGGGGATGACTCTGATAGCGACAGGACCTGGAAGTTAGGTGGGAATGAAATAAGGAGAACGAAAGAGTATAAGTATTTGGGTATTTGGTTGGATGAGAAAGGATATGAGAGGACGAAACATGAGAGGATAGCAAGGGCAAATCAGTGGGTTGGAAGGTTAGGCAGTGTGGCAAGGTATAGGGCCAACAAGTATGAAGTGGTGAGAGGGCTGTGGAAGGGTATGGCTGTCCCTAGCATTATGTTTGGACTGGAAACCACTGTATGGACAAGAAATGAACTAGGTAGAATGGAAGTGGTGCAGAACAAGGCAGGCAGGATAGCACTAGGCGCTAATAGGTATGTGGCAGTGGAAGGCATCATGGGGGACATGGGATGGAGCACCTTCAGAGAGAGGATGGCAAAGACAGGGCTGAGGTAAAGAGCCAGACTACAGAAAATGGATGAGAACAGATGGGCAAGAAAGGTATATGAATGGAACATGTATGGAAAGTGGATGAAAGATTCAATAAAAGTGGAAATGTGGGCGGGTGAACTGGGAATGTTTGTGAGAGGTGTTATGAGACATGGGAGTATGTAAGTATGCAGAAGGGAAATAAATCGGCGTGTGGAAGAGAAGGGAAAAGAGGAATGGCGAAGGGGAATGAATGAAAAATCAACACTGGAATGGTATAGAGGGAAGGAACAGCCAAGGTATGAAAGTTTTTATGATGGGAGTTTTGGGGGTGATTTACTCTTCAGGGCAAAGTAGGACAAAGTCATTAGAAGTGAAGAGTCAGGTTAGCAGATGGAAGAATGATGGATGTAAGAGGTGTATGATGTGTGAGGAAGGGGTGGATGAAACAGTGGAACACTTGATGCTGGAATGCGAGAGGTATGAGTATGCAAGGTGTAAGATGTTAGAGGTAGTGGTAGGAGTGATAGGAGTGCAAGAATGGAGTGAGATGAGAGAGAGGATTGTTAGTAGGCAAATGGAGTACCTGCTGGGGTTGAGTGCGGTTTGGACAAGCGGCCCCCTAGTTATAGGGAACCAAATATGAATGAAATGCTGGCAGAGGTAGGAAGGAGTAAATACTTCTAGTTTTTTGCCCATGTTTTTCCTGCTTCTTCCAGCAGGCGTGTGGGAGAAAGTCGATACAAAGGCTACACCGACAGTCTACACTGGGTGATTCCCAACCCAAGTCCAAGTCCAAGACAGAGGAGTGCCGTTGTAAAGGCAAAACTCCTCCAAAGAATGAATGCAGGAGTGAGTGTCGGGAAGGACAATTGGTATGCATGTTGTTATATGCAGATGATGTAGTCTTAATGAGTGAGTCTGCAGAGGAGCTACAAAGCTTATTAGATGTGGTAGATGAGTATGGAAGAGATTTTGGAGTGAATTTTAGTTGTGAAAAAAGTAAGGTAATGATAGTGAATAGATCAGAAGATGAGAGGGATGTTACATGGAGACTTGGAGTGAAAGAGTTGCAGCAAGTATGTGAGTACAAGTATCTAGGGATATGGATGAGCCCAAATGGATGTGAGAAGGCTAAAAATGAAAAGATTAGTATGGTGAATCAGTGGGTTGGCAGACTAGGGAGTGCAGCAAGAATGAGAGCGAGTAAATATGACGTGTTGCGAGAGATATGGAAGAGTGTGGCTGTTCCGAGTGTAATGTATGGTATGGAAGTGATTGCATGGAGTGAAAAGGAGATAGACAAGTTGGAAGTAGGGCAGAATAGAGTAGCAAGAATGACACTGAATGCACCAAGGTATGCAGCTGTAGAAGCTTTGAGAGGTGACATGGGATGGAGTACGTTCAGGGAGAGACAGATAAAGGCAACTTTGAGATATAAAGTTAGGCTGGAACGAATGGAGAATACAAGAATTGCACGGAAGGTGTATATGTGGAATGTAAGGAGGAGTAAATGGGAGAAGAAATGTCTGAACATGGTAGACAGGAGTGGCATGCTCGTTAGGTGGGTGCATAAATTTTGTGAAGGGAGAGAATGGTTGTATGAATGGAAGGTGATGAACAGAAGTAGAGAAGGGTTAGAGTGGGATGTGAAAAGGTGGAAAAGCGAGATAGACAAAACAGTGAAAGGTGTGGGACTAAGTAAGTGGAAGACTGACATGGAACGAAAGAAGACTTTGGAATGGTACAGAGAGAAAGAGGCCCCAATGTAGGTAAGGTGGTATGATGGAAGCCTGGGTGGTGATCTTCTCTTCCGAGCTAGGGCACAGTGTATGGATGTGAATGCAAGGAACTACAGATGGTCAGAGTCCCGCAGCAAAGTGTGCCAGATGTGTGATATGGGAGAGGATGAGACGGTAGAGCATGTAGTACTAGAATGCGAGAAGTATGACCGTGACAGAATGGAAATGATGCGTGTGATTCTGGCAGAAATGGGACGTGAAATGAATGAGGTGACTGAAAGAACTGGAAGGGAATGGATGGCGTTGTTGCTAGGACTGTGTGAGGAGACGAGTGAACGGATGATTGACGCGGTGAAAGAGTTCCTGGAGAAAATGTGGTATGCCAGATTGAGAGATTAGGGCATGTAATTAGAGTATGCATCTTTGATTTATTTAGTTTCTTTTTTTCTGTGTATTTTCCTCTTTTTTTCCCCCCCTTATTCCCCTCACAGGAGCTGCCGATATAAAGGCCCGACTTGGAGGAAATTTCAAGTCACCTGTGACATCAAGATCAGTGTCTGGCGTATTTCACTTCCTTTGCACTTCAAGATAAAAGGAAGATAGTGAATAAGACAGTTTAAAGATTAACTTGCCATTGTAAGTCATCAAAGTAATAGTTGAATAAATGTTTGCTTTGTAATTAGTATTATAATTAGTATTAGTATAGGTTTGAGGTAAAAACATTTCACTTCCTTCTCACTAAATGACAAAAGAAAGATGGTGAATAAGACAGTTTAAAGATTAACTTGTTATTGTCAGTCTGATCAACACTAACCTCCCTCCCCTTGGCCCAGGACGGACGCATGTACAAGCATTACAGTGAGTGTGGTCAGTGTGTGAAGCCAGCCTGGTTAGATTTTTTAAGTGACGCCTCGTTTCTTATTGGTAGAGTTATGCTGCCAGCGGAAGTTCCTCGTGTATAATAACTAAATATAACCTTCCCTGACAGGTTAAAGAAATCAATGAAGAATAACTATATATAATGATACCTTTTTATTAATAAGTACAAGTTTGTGGGAAATATAACATAACTTTTTCACGTCCTTTCTTCAATATTAATTTTCTCTTCCTCCGCAGTTAAGGGTGTGGTGTGTGGCGCCGTCCTACCACACACCAAACACCGTCCACCAGCCTCCCTTCACCCTACACGCACAGCAGGAAGGAACAGCACCACCACACACACAAAACAGTTTATATGAAAGGCTGTGGTGAGTCTTGACTGTGGTATATAAACATTCTGTGGGTCTGTGGTGTGGAGAGAGAGAGAGAGAGAGAGAGAGAGAGAGAGAGAGAGAGAGAGAGAGAGAGAGAGAGAGAGAGAGAGAGAGAGAGAGAGAGAGCACACACACACACACTGATGATCTTGTCTTGGAGTGTGACAGAATCTGCAAATAATAGATTTGATGAAAAGACAATGTTTCAAATTATTTTTCAACATCTAACCTTTAATAACACTAAGATTACACCTCCTGCTTCTGTCTCTTTCCTTCCTTCCCTCCCTCCCTCTCTCCCTTCTTCCTTCCCTCCCTCCCTTCCTGGAAATATTATTATCCTGCAACCAAAAAGACGAGAGAGAGAGAGGCCATAATTGTAAACCTTCACATGTCTAGTAATTTTTTTAAAAAATGGATTAACAATGAGGTTTATACACTCACAAAAAAGTTGAAATGCAAAGAAATCAATCAATCAATGGAAAATAATTGTGGTTTTCTTGAAGCCTTAATCTGGAGAGAATGAAGGTAAATGTTTGTGAAGTAAAACCTGAGAAGAGAAGCTTAAAAGGGTTATTTCCTGGCCAGCCTAAAAAAAACTAGTATTATGTTGTGTTACTATCCCAACCAACCCTCCTCTTCTTCCTCCTCCTCCTCCACCCTCACCTCAGAATATGAACCGGTTTCTCACCACCACCAGACACGAGGCAAAGAAGAACACAAGGCCCAGGAAGATGAGCAGCTTGTCTGTGTTCTCCCGCCGGCCGTACTTGTTCAGAATCTTCCGAGCCTGACTGATCACTGAGCCCATTGTCTTGAGCTCCTCATGTGTGCTGGTGAGGCTCTGTGATCCCTCCACTGGAAATAATAATAATAATAACTGTTTGGAGAGGATTATTTGATGGATAATTGAGGTTAAATTGTATAATAATTAGTGAAAGGAACTGAAAAATGTCACTCTACTTAACTCAGCAAGATTTAAACATTAATTTATGTATTTATTCACTCTCACTCACCTATGAATCTAACCTAAACCTAACTTATACTTGCTCAACTTAAACATTAATATCTGTATTTGTTCATTCACTCACTCACCTACGAATCTATACTTATTCACACACACACACCATTCCTCTACAAACACACCTACACACGCACACACACACACACACACACACACACACACACACACACACATACACACACACTCACCCAAAGTGTCCACAGTCTGTCTACTTTTCTGTACATTATCCTGGATGAGTCTTGTCACGGTGAGTAAGTCTTCACTCAGCCTTGACGAGTCCTTCAATAGCAGCTCTCGACTCCTGCGTTCCCTCACCTTGACGCTTCCCTCACCCTCTCCCTCTCCCTCCACAGGCTTCTTGGTGAGCAGTTCCTCCTTACTCCTCTGGAAAAATGTAGATAAGAATGTGGGTAAAAATGTTCTTCCTCATAAAATCAGCACAATGTTATGTAGATATCCTAAGGGAATGTACTACTACTACTACTGTTTCTGTTTGAGGTATACTGTGTACCAGACTATGGCTTATCCTTATGGAATAGGAGAGAAATTTTTAAAAGTCAAATTTTTAGAACTTTCCAGTCTGCATATGCAAATGGTTTGAAAAAAATGTACAGGTTACCTAGGATGGTTAATAATCACATTATAGCTAACAGGGCAGGAGTAATTTGTTTAGTAGCATTTTAACTAGTGGAACTCTAATGATATTGTATGTACATAATATAGAGGAAATTATGTTGTATATTACTACTACTATTACTACTACTACTACTACTACTACTACTACTACTACTATTACTTTTGCTGCTACTACTCACCTGGTTGATGGTGAGTTGTGTCACCAGAATAGCGTTACGGAAGGCTTGGTGGTCATTCTGTAACATCTTTTCACTCCTCGCTGCCTCCTCGGCCAGCTGGCGACGGTCATCCTCACTGTCTTGTTCCTGTCAAGACAACGCAACACTCACATTATCTTGGTCATATTATTAAAATATACTGCTTTCTATACCTAACCTAAGCACTTGTTCCTGTAAGGCCAACAGAACATTAATATTTCTTTATTCATGTTATTTAAAAGTATAATATTTTCTATACTTTAGTAGATACTTTTAAGAAAAGGTTTTGGACATTTTAATGGATA
>JAPQNM010000018.1:22446105-22501105 GCA_029783475.1 Metacarcinus magister
TAGTAATGATGTGTTCCATACTTTTTGCACAGACTCATGTTAAAGAGATAGGCCTATACATGAGAGGATCATAACGAGAACCTTTTTTGTAAATGGGTACAATCAAAGATTCTTTCCAAATCTGTGGGAGAGTGCCAGTATTGTAAGAAGTACAGAAAATCTTAAATGATGGATATGCCAGAACATTCTTACATTCTTTAAGTAAGCAAGGGTGTAATTCATCTGGACCCATGGAGGATGAAGGATTAAGGACACCCAGTACATTAATAACATCGTTAATGGAGATATTTAGATCAGTAATACAGCCATTAAACTGCTGATGTGGTGCAGGATTATCTGGTGAATGGACAGCATAGACTGCAGAGAAAGAAGATGCAAATAGATCTGCCATATTCTTAGAATCATAAATAACTTCTCCCGCATCATTTCTTAATGGTCCAATACTAGGTGAGTCAACTTTCTTCTTACGGATGTATGAATGAAAAAACTTAGAGTTAGAAGAAAGAAGATTAACCAGAGAAGATTCATATTTAGACTGACTGGATATAGTATAGTTCCTATATTGATAATTTATATCTAGGAAAAGACGTAAAGCATTCATAGACTCCATAGAATTTCTACCGTGAGTGGAGCGAAGTAACTTATACTGTGCCCATAACCGTTTCCTGGTTTTAGTAAGATAACGTGTTGGTCTGGTATAGCTGGGAGGTTTTGACGTGGATGGAAGCGATTTGATTGGAATAAATCTGTCAATCAAAGGTTTAAGAATATTACAAAATCAAGTAAACATTGCATCAACATCTAAATGAGATAACTCAAAGTCCCAGTCAGTAAGTTGTAAGTGTTTAATAATCTCAGAATAATTACCTCTGTGCCAAATCTTAATAGGAGAAACAAAAGAAATAGAGGTAGGATTCACAAAGATATAGCTAGTAAGTATTGGGGAATGACCACAATTAGGAAAGGGAGGGAGCACAAAAGTATCACCATTGCGATCAGGTTCATTTACCAAAAATAAATCTAGCATATTACCAGAAGGATAGAAAGTAGGTGTGGTAATGAGCTGTGTGAGGCCGAGTGATGTAAAGCAGTCAAGAAACACAGAATCGGTAGGAGACTGTCTAGATGTGATAGGTGGTAATTGACTCCATTTAATAAATGGGAGGTTAAGATCACCCATGAGTATTACCTCCTTATCGGAACAAAAATCAATAATTAACATCTCATTATCATACAGGGTGTATGATGGTGGGCAGTACATAGTGATAATTAAAATACCTAAATCAGGGAGATAAACTGCTAAAATATTAGGTAATGCAATGTCAATGACGATATGTTTTAAAGTAGATTTAACATATAAGCACACCCCATGTTTAGGTTTATTGCCATCCACATCCCTTCTGTAAACTGTGTAGTTTGGTATGGAAATCATAGAGGAGGGCGTAGATGGCAATAACCAAGACTCACTAACGCCCAAAATTGAAACATTATGATCATACAAAAAATTGGAAATGTAGCTTATTTTGTTAATAATGGAATTAACATTAACATGAGCAATATTAAGAAAATAAAAGAGATCGGAAGATCTCGAGGACTGGCGTGTTAGTTTGACTGACTAGTAGGAAGGGTGAGGTTAACGTTGTCAACAGATGGGAAACCACCAGTGACTCCATCTGGTTCAGGTGTGTTAGAAGGCACTGTCAATGGACAAGGACCACTACTGGGGTCCCTGTTTCTTCTCTGAAAAAGAATTTGTCTTTGGTTGTAAGTTAAATCTCTGTGGATGTAAACTCCATCATATGTAGATCCTTTTAGTTTGGGAGCATTAGAAAGGATCAGTTTCCTGTCAGCATCATCAGTGATTTTACCACGGTAGATTTCTTTTACTTGACTTATTGCTGTTGGGAAGATGACGAGATCTTTTCTTTTATAAAAATCTAGAAATTTCCTTAAACCGGGAAGCAACTTGGGTCGGGTCGGCATTTGGAAAACCTCTGATAATTATACTATCATGTCTACGTTCCCTGTCTCTTATCTCCCTTAACTCCTCTTGGATAATTGATCTTAAGTTGTCATCACTAGGAACAGAAGTTACACGAGGAGGGCCAGAGACAGAGACAGTAGGGTCAGTTACGCGGGATTGGACAACTTGCTTGGTTAGGTTAGTAACTGATTGTTGAAGACTAGCCATTTGTCCAGTCAATGTTTGTACAGTTGCGCATAAAGCAACAACCATTTCAGACATTTGTTTCATAGTACCATCATTGTGAGTAGAACCATGTTTACCAGGGGCACGAGCTCCATGCTCACTAACCCTGCATTGAAGGCAGACATACAAGATCCCTTCACCCTCAAGTCTCACAATTTCAGCAATGGAACGTTCAGGAAGGCCTAAGCACAAAGCTCTAGGATGAAACCAACCATCACATCTATCACAGCCAATACCATCATCATTAACATTCGTACTACAAGTCTTGCATAGGGTGGAAGATGGATTAGTATCTGCATCAGAAATGTGAGTAGGACTAGGGGGAGGGCGCATAGCAGGGGTGACATCCTGTTGGGCAGAGTCCTGGAGGGGTAGAGGGTTAACACCACCCCTATCACGACCCCGGCCTCGAGACTGTACCATACCTTGAGTCAAATTACAACAAAGTCCAGTACAACCCAACAGGAGCACCTTTAAAGAAAGAATTGGAAAAGGAAAACTATGTTTCATGAAGAAAATAGAGAAAATGAATGATGAGAGATGGGCCAAGAAAACATACAACGCATGTAGGAACAAGTCACAATGGAATAGAGAAATTGAAAAATGGAAAAGAAGAGGAGGAATGGAAACAGAATGGCCTGAAATGAGAATCAAGGAAATCAAGACACGAATAGAAGAAAATGGACACCAGGAATGGAGAAACGGCATGGAAACGAAGAGCACGTTGAAATGGTACAGAAGCAAGGAGAAGATAGGCAGAGAGGAGTGGTACCAGGGGGATTGGGCAGGAAAACTGTTATTCAAGACAATGAGTGGCACACTAGAAGTGAATGGAAGAAAAAGAGACACAAGTGAATAAAAATGTGAAATGTGTGGGGATGAAAAGGAAAGTGTGGATCATTTTATAATAGAGTGTGACAAGTATAGAGAGCAAAGACAAGAGCTGGACAGAAAGGTAGAAAGAACTATTGGTAGAGAAGAGTGGGAGGAGAGAAAGGAAGGCGAAGACAGAGGGATTAGAATAGTACTAGGACTGACAGGAGACAAAGCTAGTGATAGTATAATAGTGAGCCACATGAAAACATTTTTGGTCGAGTGCTGGACAATAAGGGAACAACATCCCAGGCGGTGAAAGACGAAGGAGAGAGACCTATGAAGCGATCTCAAGCGAAATAGGTCCAAAGAAGAAGAAGAAGAAAGGTATTGACAAAGCTTGAAGCAGGCAAGCAGCTGATGAGGTATAAGTTGATTGCAGGTATGCAGTGGAGGCACTCAGAATATGGTTCTTACCTGGTATTCTACCTGGTGGGCTTCCCGGACCCTGAATGTGATTGCTCGGTACAGGGACCGAGGAAGCCACACACTGCTGGTGCGCCAACCCCGAAAAAGATATAGTACAGAAAGAAAGCAATGTTATGAAAGGGTTGGTTGGTTGTAGTGAGAAAAACAGAAGCAGTAATAGGGAACTACGTCACAGCTGCAAAACAACTTGCGTCCGCTCGCCACCGTGGACCATGCATAGTAGTGTTGTGTATAAACAGACAGACAGACAGCCATGAATGCATAGTAGTGTTGTGTATAAACAGACAGACACACCTACCTAACCAAACCTAACATAACTTGAAAGATGATTTACCAGGTAAATAATAAGGCACAGGCCGTAGGAATAGCGGATGACAACGCGTTACCACTGCCGTATCTTTAAGCACTTCGTATAAACAAACAGAAATAGACAGACAAACAGGTAATCAGCCTCCAGCATGCCAGGTAATATTTGTCTGCTTACCTGTCCATGTGTTCCAGCCTGGCGTGATTTTGACACAGCTTCTCATTGTGTCTGTGAGTGTGTGTGTGTGTGTGTGTGTGTGTGTGTGTGTGTGTGTGTGTGTGTGTGAGAACGGGAGTTATTAGTGGTTAGCAGGGGATACATTCTGTATTAAAAGGAAGGTATTATTTCACATCTTCACCATTATGTTCTAGAGATTTGTAGGTTATATTTTTACCAGACGAGCCTCCAGTATTGGGTTATACTGCAACATGCCGGAACTCCAACTCAATACCAGATCAAGTGGACCAGAAGAAAAGGGACACCAGATTTGGGTGCAGCGGTGGATCACCATGGCTGTGAAGCATGGCCTCTAAACTATTCCAAGTAAACTCCAAGTAAGTAAACGCTACCTGATGCATTTTGAGAAGGTTTACTTAATTACATTTCCGTCGTAAATTCTTAGTTTGTGAGATATTCAATGTTTTCTGCGAGACCTTCTCTTCGAGAAGTAAAGTTTAATTTGGTTTGAACAAGGTTCTGTATTTGTCAATGTAGGTTAAGGTTTGGTTAATTTAGGTTATGTTATGTTATGTTAATTTAGAAGATATCAAATGTTCTCTATGACCAAAAGTAGGGAGTTGGACGAGGTGCAAACGCCATTATGGTGAAGATGTAAAATTTTACCGATATATTTATATTAAAAATGATATTAGTTGACTTGACAACGTCACACTAAGGTATCAGGTTCTTCCCAATACCACCACACATTAATTAAATACTACAATATTTTACGCTCTGTTAACGTGAATCAAACAAAACACACACACACACACACACACACCAATCTCTATACATAAAAGCTTCCTTATTATACTTACATAGTCCCTGAACACACACCATAACACTCACCAGTTAGAGGTAAATTCTGCAAGTTAGATTAAGGTTCCAAACACATCCTTATATTCGTAAAGTAAGTATAAGTAAATAACAATTGACTAGCAGCTGGCCTGTCTGTTCTCCTTGACATCTACGAGGACACTGTGTTGACGTCGCTTAAACTCCGTTTAACTACGACACTCAATGTTTTTTTTAATACGATATTTACTTAATTATATTACTTACCGCAAAAGAATACTGAAAACTAGCTATATATGAATAAATAATAATAATAATAATGTGAAAAATAATGATAATAATGAGGTTTATGAATTAAATATTATTCCAGTACAACACTCAAAGAAAACGAGGATTATTATTCTGTTACCACCAAAGGCCTGGTTTTGGGGTAACTCAGACCTCCTGTGACATCAAGATCATTGATAACGTACAGGAAAACTTGTTTAATAAATCTAACTGCAAATTAAAAGATATACAAATTTTATTCCTATCATAGGAAGAAGAGGAAGGAGGAGAGGAGGAAGGAAAGAAAAATAATTTGCAGTAACACTAGGTAACTATTAAGTCCTTTTAAGTTTTGTTTAATCTTAAGGAGCCTCACTTTGCTCAATTATCATGTTGGTGTCGAGCCACACACACACACACACACACACACACAACAGGTGTTTAGGTGGTTATGACACATGGAGGACTGGTTGATGAAAATAGTAGGATCGGATTATTTTTTTTATATAAAATTGTTAGTTGCAATAATTATTGTTGCAAGGCAAGATACGTTGACACTTTCATGAACAGGTGATGCTAATTGGACCTGAATCTGCCTCCATCAAGATACTGAAACCTCCGTCCGTCTCCCAGTACATCAAGCTGGTTATAAGAAATTTTGTACTTAAAAAAGCAAAACTCTAGGGACTGCGAAGCTACAGGCAAAGAGCTCCTTAAACTTTGAATATATACCATGTTTAATAGGGATTTTCCATTTATTTTTGTACAAAGGATACTAATAAATTACAAATTCAAAATTGAGTTTTTATTTTTATTTATTCATACATTTAACAAACTAAATAGACTGGTTCCTTTTCGGACCGGTAAATGATTCCACAGAAAGGAGACAATTATCATCATCTTCCGACTCCATGAAGGCCTTCAGGTTGGACTCCTTCCTACACACGACAAAATGGTGGACAATGGATAGTGTAATAATGCATCAGAACTATAGAATGGTATGTCTGGAAGCACCATCACTCCACCAGTCTCACACTCGCACACACAATCTTGTGTATTTGTTCAAACTGTCATCACTTTGTTGCTTATGTGCAGAGACGAGGCGGTGAGTCTGTTGCTGAACAATTTCTTATGTTTGCAGACACTGAATGCTCGTGTGGACATGGCCTTAAGAAATAACTTTAAACATACTTCATAATTACCAGACCCGAGTTAATACTTTTCACACACAATTCTTGACACCTCCATGTATGCGGACGTGGAGAGAGAAACCATATTACTGAACGAGCCCTTTTCTACACTCTTCACATTCATAAATCTTCACACCAGTATGTATAACGATGTGTTGAGTGAGGTTAACCTTATGAGTGAATCTTTTTCCATACTCTTGCCATCGCTGATTACTAACACCAGTGACGACCCCATCACTGGCTAGGAATTATAAATGCCCAGAGTATGGAAAAAGATTCACTCATAAGGTTAACCTCACTCAACACATCCTTATACATACTGGTGTGAAGAATTATGAATGTGAAGAGTGTGGAGAAAGACTCACCCAGGAAGCGGCCAGAGGCTACACTTCAGAGGGAATCTTTCCACACACTTCACATTCACACTTCCTAACACCAGTATGTGTATGGATTGGGTGTGAGAGGTACAACTTCAGAGTGAATATTTTTACACACTTGGCTTTCATAATTCTTAGCATCAGTTCAGTAGTCTTGTTTATATGAACAGTTATGTTCCTCAAACAGGGATTTGTAATGTGCAATAATAATAATAAGTTATGGGATAATGGACATTACTTTACCTTCCAAAATCACAGTAGTTCACATAAAATACTGTAACTTTAATTGAAACAAGATAACAATACAAATATTGCACCATAGAAATGCAATTACACCCTAAAAATAAACAAATGCATTGATAAATTAAAGAAAATAAATCAGATGACTGCAACACCGTCAATACAATCTACCAATGACCACAGCAGATTATGTCTCTTTCTCAGACACTAAAGAAAACGGCGTCGAATGCAAATTAAGTTTTTCGAGTAACCTTCAAAACTAAGGTCACAGGTATTACTGAAACGAGGTCATCCTAGTTGTACTGGAACCAAGCCAGTGACCAGTGGTAGTGAGGCTGAGGTCAGGTCAGGTCAGGTCAATCCTAACAATGTATAGACTTGTGAGTGAATCTTTTTGATGGTGATGAGGGTGCAGTGATGAGGGGTCTTGAAGTGAGATGAACTTGGTAATCTTAGTGTGAGGAATCAGTACAGCTTCCACCTTGGTATTTCAGCCCAACACCTGCAAAAGTAAAGGTTATTATTATTAGTACTATTATTAAAAGTAAAGCTTATTTAGACACCTGCTACTTCAAGGTTCCACTCCTTGTTTTATCAAATCAACACCCTGCCTGCCTCACCACCTTCCTACAACATGGACTCTTTTCAAGGGTAACAAAGGAAGAACAGACAGCAACAGTCTTACTGGAGCTAACGAGGCTGTCTGTGTGGCTACACTACTACTATAATATCTACTTGATAGAGACTAAAGGACACCAAAGTGGAAGGCTCCTAAGATATGAGAGAGTAGAAAAGAGAGTGTAATTACATATTTTATGCCGTATATAATATAATCTCGGAAGATACATCCGAGTATTGGAGAGAACATTATAAGGATAGTTTGGGCGGGAAATTACCGAAGATAAAATATTGAATAGTTTTTTTTGAGAAATATATAAGGATAAAATGTTGAATCTAACATATGATTCTTAATAAAGTGGCTGTACGCCTTGCCTTGCATATGGTGCCACAATAATGATGGTGTTGATGGTGCCAATCTGTCAAGGCACCACCACACCAGTCACTCAACTCATTGTCATTGGTAAATTTTTTGTTATTTATGTAATTGTAATATGCACCATTACCTAACCTAATTACCGACAGTTTCTAAGGTATCAGTTGTACATTTTGAACCAAAATAAACCTGATTACCAGCAGTTTTTTTTAGGGTGCCGGAAGTACATTTTCAACCTGTCCTAACCTAACCTAATTGCCGGCTGTTTTTATGATGTCGATTGTACATTTTCAACCGAACCTCTGCAACACGAGGAAACCAAAGCAGTTTAATTAAAAAATACCTTTAAATAAATGAAAAGCTAACCCTAACCCAACATAATAATCTGACCTGACCTAACTTGAAGGGGGTACGTAACACAATACCCAAATACTTTAAAAAAAAATCACTAATAACAGGGAGGAGAGAAAAAAAAAAAATATATAAAAAAAATAAAAATAAAAATAAAAACCCGACAACAACAACTTCCTTACTTGTGGTGAGTTTAGGATGATGACCAGTTAGTCAACTAGGCAGTCCACCGCTTCCACACGTGTCCAGTATTACTTTGAGTATTGACACAGCACTCCTGGAGGCTCGTGTGGCACTTGTTTCAGGAACACAACCAACTGTCTCTTGAAGGCCTCTGTGCTGCAGTTTGTCCGCAGAGTACCTGAAGTTAGGTTAAGTTATAAACTTATAAAGGCATTGGAAAGTTAATTCATCTTCAACAACAACAACATGGCGGGGCTCGGACAGATGAACGCACATCACCACACAATCGAGGGTCAAAATAATGGTTATTATTATGAGTACCTGAGGTTAGGTTAAGTTAGGAAGCTCATAAGGCCATCGAAAAGTGAATTAATCTTCAACAACAGCAACAACATGGCGGGGCTCGGGCAAGTGAACGCACATCCCCACACAATCGAGGGTCAAAATTATGGTTATTATTATAATAAATACCTGAGGTTAGGTTAATTTAGGAAACTAATACTGCCATTGGCGAATGAACCAATCAACAGCAACAACATGGCGGGGCTCGGACGAGTGAACGCACATCCACATACAATCGAGGTCAAATTTATTGTTATTATAACGAGTACCTGAGGTTAGGTTAAGTTACGTAAATTCAGGAAACTAATACTGCCATTAGAAAGTGAACCCAATCATCAACAACAACATGGCGGGGCTCGGACCCGTGAACGCACATCCCCACACAATCGTGTAAAAATTATGGTTATTATAAAAGTACCTGAAGTTAGGTTAGGTTAATTCAGGAAACTCAACGCCATTGAAAATTTAAACCAATCATCAACAACATGGCGGGGCTCGGACGCGTGAACGCACATAATGTTTTCAGTACCTGAAGTTAGGTTCAGTTACGTTGCAACTTATATAAGAAACTCATAAGGCCATTGTAAAGTTAATTCAACAGCAACAACATGGCGGGGCTCGGACGAATGAAAGCACATTAAGTACACGAGGTTAGGTTACGTTACGTTAAGTTACTAAACTAATAAAGCCATTGGAATGCAAATCGATTATCAACAACAATATGGTGGGGTTGAGACCAGTGCCCAACCCACGCCACGCCCGGCGGTGAAAATAATACTTAAAATCAATAATAATCCCCACATTAAATCACGCTTCAGAAACTTAGAAATGAACTTTAAAAATAAATAAATAAAACCATATACATTAAATTAAGGACATATTAAACAAAAAATGTGAAATATTTTTGCCACGTGGCTGAAAAATTATATAATATCCGAGGCAGGGAGGGGAAGGGGCGGGGCGGTCATTACTATTACCTTATCTTATTATTTACCTTCATTCCTTACCTTAAATACACTTACTAATATCCGGTAAATAAATGTTAAATAAAAAATCAAATAATAAGGAAAATGATGCCATAAGGTTTAGAGGGGGAAGGGGGGAAGGGTGGGGGGGCAGGGTCTAAATATATATATATATAAATCATAGAACTAATAATAAAACAACATTAAACATCCTACAAACAAGATCTAGATACAAAACAATATGGAAAAGACAATGAAATAAGAAATAAAAAAAAATATACATAATTGATCCACGCTGTCTATTTCAACAAAGTCATTTAAATGTTATAATATTATCTTCTTACCTGTTTAATATATCAAGGTGTGTTGTGTGTTTACTCTTCCATCTTCACCATCCTCCACTATTACCTGAATATTGATAATTAAGGTAAAAATGGCAGGTGAATGACAGCGTGTATCCTCTCCCTCCTCTTCCTCACTCCTTTCTCCTTCCTCTTCTTCTTCTTCTCAGTCCCTTTGCCGGCTTTCGCAACTTTGTCAATGGTTCTACATGATTATTTAAATATATTTGTTATAATAAATCAAAGTTAGCTTACATATATATCGATTCATTAATACGTTTCATTTATTTGTGTGGTATATATATATAACTCCGTTTGTGTGTTTTTTTTTTTATACATATAATTCCGTTTGTGTGATATATTTCAATTCAATTTTCGATTCAATTTTTGTTTACAAATACCAATACTAATGTTAATACTTTATATATATATATATATATATATATATATATATATATATATTGCCTTATATATAACACATTTTATCCATGAATATTTTCCCCTCGCCCCCAACACCACACACCCCTACATATTCACCCCCACCCCTATACACCTCGCCCGCCTACACCTTGCACCCCCACACCACACCCTCCCCTACACATTTTCACCTCACCCCCCTAACAAGTACCACACCCTCCCCTACACATTTTCACCCCCACCCCACCACATACAAATCCATATCCATTCCCTTTAAGTTCTTTCAACCACTTGCTTCATTCATTCTTTCTTTCATTTCAGATTCCATTCCATACACTCGCCCCTCCCACACACACACACCGTTCCAGTAACAATTAATACCACCCATTCGATCCCTTCCACTTCTTTCAATCACTTACTTCATTCATTTCACATTCCATTACAATCAGAACCATTTACTCCTTTCTCTTACTCTCTGAACAGTCATTCAAGAGTCTAATTTCAATTATTTCGTTCCATATTTCAGTCTTACAGTTATATATACTCACACTCATTCCATTTTATTTCACATTCCATCACGTACATCTACCACTTAATTTATATATATTGGGTTCTCTTAATTTTTCTTTGAACCATTCCATAATCTTGTATTAATTTTTTCGTTCCATCTCTCAGTCTTCCTTCTAATTATATATATTCAGTCCCACACATTTTATTACTCTCTCTCTCTCTCTCTTCATTTCCTTGTCTTTAATTAATAGAAATATCAAGTCATCCATATATACGTATACTTTAATTGATTTATTTCACCATTCATCCATCCTATTAATTCTTATCACAAACACCTATTGAATTATATACTTATCTTTGATCCTATTTTTACCATCTTTTCATTCCCTTTTATCTTCTTCTTCCTCCTCCTCCTCTTCTTCTTCTTCTTCTTCTGTGTTTCTTTATCATAGCTCACCTTGATCATATTTATAGTAATTTGAAGAAGAAAAAAATTACCATATATATATTGAAGGCTCATGTGAATTTATAAGTAAAAGTCTGAGAAAGACAAATGTATAGGAATTTTTGCAGCTATGTATGTGTGTGTGTGTAAAAAAAGGAGATTAATGATATAACTTACACATAAAAAAGAAGAAAAAAAGGAAATGCTTGAAGGATGATTTAATAATTGCAGCCATACATTGAAAGTACATAGTAAAAAAAAAAAAATATATAACTACAAATACCTTAACTACTATGGAAATACTTCAATGGTACAATGAGGAAGGTCATAATGAAACACATTAATATAACCACACTTAGCTACATGACCTGAGGCTGAGAAGGGGGGAGGGGGAGTACCACCACCACCACCACCACCACTACCACTACCACCAGCACCACCACACACCTGCTGTACCACATCCTCCTCTAGGCCTGAGTACTGCCCCGCCTCTCCACTCAGCCAACCCTTCACCACAAACCATCCATCCTTAGTTAGTGTACAGTCTAAGTCAAAATCCAGCATCCAGTACGCCTCCCCAAACCTGGAAGGAACATAAGAACATAAGAACATAAGAATATAAGATTATAAGGAAGCTACAAAGGCCTAGTGGTTCCTGTTACTCCAATACTCCCTTATTACCTACATCCACCTGTCATCCTCATCCATAAAGCCGTCTAGTCTTCTTTCAAAACTCCCTATCGTCTGTGCACTAACCTAATCACTAAGTCTGTTCCAATCATCCAACACTCTATTTGTTAACCAGTTACCAGTCTAGGTCTATCTCTTTCATAAATTTCCATTTTTCCAGTTTGAATCGGTTAGTTCTTGTTCTATCCTGGCTAGTGATCAGGATAGAACAAGAAGTAATGGATGATAGCAAGCTAGCAAGGATGAGGAGTGTTGGAGTGAAGAAAAACCTTAAGAAATATGCAATATATTATAATAATTATCATTGTCTCTTTTCTGCCATTTATTACATTTTCTTAATCGTGGGATTGATGGATTCTTTGTCTGTGTTTGTCGTGGCACAGCTGAAAATATACCACTTGAGTATAAACATTTCTTGGATATAACACTTCAGTAAAAACATTTGTTAAACCTTATCTCATCATAACTGTTAATTGATGCACTGTATGTATGTATGTATGTAACCTCTTCATGATATGACTCAGTACATATACTAATGTTCTACAGATATATCTTACACCAATATAAGAAAACACCAGTTACTTGAAACCATTAATTCAAGAACATCGATATTGTCTGTCATGTTTAACCTTTGTCTTCTAATGGATTGACAATGATTCTTATAATGGACTAATAATGATTCTTCTAATGGTAATGTACTCTTAACAAGTGTAGGTTAGGTTAGGTTAGGTTTACGTACGTGTTCAGAGGCTGATATCCTTGACTTCCTATAACATTAGTGGTCCAAGCAGCAGGAGAACCATAGGCAGCCTGACCCAAGTGTTTCCCTTGTCCCTCCTCTGCTCCGTGCCAGTCCAAGAAGTGATCATTAACCCGCCAGTCATTGTAACCTGAGTAGTGGGAGGAGGAACCCAACGAGTGTGTGGTCATGGCAAGGGAACAAGGGTCACTGGCTGCTTCACTGCTGTTACTAAGGCAGGCTGAAAGGAGAAGGAGGGAGAGGTGAAAACATTTGTCAAGTAATAGTAGTAGTAGTATAAGTAGTTTAAGTAGTATAAATAGTAGTAGTAGTATAAGTAGTACACACACTCACCCATCATATCGTCTGTTCCTCCTAACATGAACACATCTTGACCTACAACTGTGTGCTGCTCCAGGAACACCACAGTCCTCTGCACATCAGGTCCCACTGAGGAAGGGGGGGCGGGGGTGGTGGTCAGGTCAAGGTCAGGGAAAGACTCCATTGTACATTCGTCCTCATTCCAGGTAAAGATGTTAATGACTCCACACCTGTGATGAGGTTATATTATTTAATTTATGTATTTATTTGATTTTTATTACTGATTTGTGTGTATGTGTGTGTGTGTGTGTGTGTGTGTGTGTGTGTGTGTGTGTGTGTGTGTGTGTGTGTGTGTGTGTGTGTGTGTGTGTGTGTGTGTGTGTAATGAACTTTATATTAATTTTGTTAAACATAAATTTGACTTGACGAAACGAAACGTATTTATTTGATTTGTAGTAGTTTTTGTGAGATGAAATTCACAGTAATATAATGTAGTGATAATAGAGAATAAAAATAAATATTTGACAGCTGCTACAAGTTATTACGTAATTAAACAGACATCTTTTGGGGAGTTTATTCTTATATTAGTTTTATATGAAACAAAATATTCTTTATAGTATGGAAATTAGAAGACATATAAGCAGCAGTTTATTCCTACAGGGCATCAGAGCCGTGTAGTTAGACACCCTACAGGTGCTATAGGCCTAGATAAAATTTGCAAAGTGTAAATTATTTAAATCTAAACCTAACCGCTTTTTTTCTTCTTTTTTTCAGGTATATATATATCACTCAGGTATTAGGTTAGTTACATACCTTGCTTTGTGGTTAGTGGAGGAGGAGGAGGAGGTGGATGGAGGTACAAGTCCACCCTCACTACCTCCACATATCCCTTGGTGTATGTCCACCTCCCACCCCGTGTACGCGCCTGCAAACTCCAGCCAACCCTTCACCTCAAACCAGCCGTCAATAGTGTTGCTGCAATCCATTTCAAAGTCTGCCATCCAGTAGTCTTGACCATAACTGTAGAGGTTATAGTCAGTTAGAGTTAGTCTTGGTATGATGTAATGTAACTCTCACTGCTTTCTGTATCTATAATGTGCTGTCTTTTATGCTGTCTGTCTGTCTGTTCGTTTGCCTTGACCATAACTGTTGGCACGAAGTTAGGTTAGTTAGTTAGTCTTTCCATGATAAAAAAAAAATAAATAAATAAATAAAAAATAATAATATAACACGACACTCACTGCTTTCTGTATCTATAATGTTCTGTCTGTTTGTCGTTGTCTCATGCAGCAGGAAACGTTTTTTTTTAATTGTTTTTATGGACATTTTTTGTATTCCATGATTTTTTTCTTCTTTTAACAAGGTGACTTTTAATCATCATGACCCATCCAGATAATTTTTTTCTTTATCATACAACTCCTTGCTTTTGAAACGTGTGGGAAAAAAATATTACCGAAAATAGTATTACCTCAATAAGTACTATTACCTATTATAGCCACACACACACATACACACTTCTGTTAGCCGGCCTCTACACACACACACACACACACACACTTCTGTTAGCCAGCCTCCACACACACACACACACTCACACATTCAGGTCCTGGTAGCCATCCGTGCCCGGTTCATCAGTGGTCCATGCCATTGGTGAACCAGAAGATGGGACACCCTGATACCTTCCCTGTCCCGCCTCGGCACCAAACCAATCCAAGTGATCATCTGCCTCCCTCCATGCATTGTACTTGTCATAGTTAGCACTGGAGCCGAGGGAGTGTAGGGTTATAGGGAGGGCACAGCTGTCTGTCTCAGCCGGGCGTCCACACTCTGAAGATGGGTTAGGAGAGATGAGTGTGAGGTGATGGAAGGGAAGACAAGTGTGAGGTGATGGAAGGGAAGACAAGTGTGAGGTGATGGAAGGGAAGACAAGTGTGAGGTGATGGAAGGGAAGACAAGTGTGAGGTGATGGAAGGGAAGACAAGTGTGAGGTGATGGAAGGGAAGAGACGAGTATGAGATAAAGATTAGGGTAAAGAATGTGAGGAAAAGATAATTGTTACAACCACTACTGACAATATAGATTTAGATATGTGAGGTGATAGAATGGAAGACCAGAAAGTGAGATAAAGATTTGGAGGAAAGAATGTGTGAAGAAATAAAGACTTAGATGTGTGAGTTTGTGTTGGGAGAGACGAGAATGAGACAAAGATTTGGGGAAAGAATGTCAGGAAAAAAATTATTATAACTACTAATGATAAGAATGATTTACTAGGCGTGTGTGTGTGTGTGTGTGTGTGTGTGTGTGTGTGTGTGTGTGTGTGTGTGTGAGAGAGGTGGAAGTTGATTAATGATTTATTGATTTTACATTTTCTTATTAAATTATCAGTATGTAAACTTTCATCTTCTTCTGTCCACTTACTACCCCTTCCTCCCCCTCCTCCTCTTCCTCCCCCTCCTCCACCTCCTCCTCCTCCTCACCTGGGTGGTTTTCTTCGTTGAGTCCGCCTCTCAGAAACACGTATTGGCTGTCATAGACTTTCTTTTTCATGAAGATAACTGTTCTCTTGTAAGGAGACTCTGTGGTGGTTTCATAATTGTCTGTGGCTGTGGTGAAGTCTGTGGTGGTTTCATAATTGTCTGTGGTGGTTTCAGAAGAGTCTGTGGTGGTTTCAGTAAAGTCTGTGGTGGTTTCAGAAGAGTCTGTGGTGGTTTCAGTATAGTCTGTGGTGGTTTCAGTATAGTCTGTGGTGGTTTCATAATTGTCTGTGGTGGTTTCAGTAAAGTCTGTAGTGGTTTCAGTATAGTCTGTGGTGGTTTCAGTAAAGTCTGTGGTGGTTTCAGAAGAGTCTGTGGTGGTTTCAGTAAAGTCTGTGGTGGTTTCAGAAGAGTCTGTGGTGGTTTCAGTAAAGTCTGTGGTGGTTTCAGAAGAGTCTGTGGTGGTTTCAGTAAAGTCTGTGGTGGTTTCAGAAGAGTCTGTGGTGGTTTCAGTAAAGTCTGTGGTGGTTTCAGAAGAGTCTGTGGTGGTTTCAGTAAAGTCTGTGGTGGTTTCAGAAGAGTCTGTGGTGGTTTCAGTAAAGTCTGTGGTGGTTTCAGAAGAGTCTGTGGTGGTTTCAGAAAAGTCTGTGGTGGTTTCAGTAAAGTCTGTGGTGGTTTCAGAAGAGTTTGTGTGAGTAACAGTTTCTGTGGAGTAGTCTGTAGTTTCAGTGGTATAGTCAACGTCTGTGGAGTAATTTGTGGAGTAATCTGTTGTTGGTTCATCTGTGGGAGTTGTAGTCTCAGAAGAGGGATGGTCAGGAGTGGTCCTCTCTGTAGTGACCTCTGTGGTGACCTCTGTAGTGACCTCGGTGGTGGAAGACTCCTTAGGACCTTAACAACACAGAAAAAAGGTTATTATAAGGAATAATGAAAGTTTTTGTGAAGATATAAAGTCTGAAATTGTTATGTAGGTTTCGTTTTTAAATGAATTTGTAAATAAATCATCATCATTATCATCATTATTATCATTATCTTCTTATCTTAATTTATTCTTATTATCATTTCTAGTTCTTGAAAATTTCCTCCTAATTCTTTTGATGTGCGTGAAAACTTGACGAGAAATATTGTCTGAAATTGTTATGTATTTTTTGTTTGAATGAATTTGTTGTAAGATCAGCTGCTTAAACAGTGTATATAAATCATCATTATCATTATTATCATCATCATTATTTCATCATTTATTCTTATTATCATTCCTAGTTCTTGTAAATTTCCTCCTAATTCTGTCGTGCGAGAAAACTTTATGAGAAATATTGTCCCCTTGTCTAACCCTTTTTTTCTTTATTTATTGGTATATTTTCTTTTTTGCTGATGTTATATTTATATCTTTATTGTGACTGGTTTCCCTTTATATATATATATATATATATATATATATATATATATATATATATATATATATATATATATATATATATATATATATAGCAATACCTTCACATATATTACCTCTACCTTATATTTGCTGAGCTTTTTCATAACTGTTGATGTTTTCACTAAATAGAAGGAATTAAGTCTTTTCTATAGTGTATGAAAACTATGTTAATTAATTCAATGTAATCTGCATACTTTATATTTACTTTGAATAATGACATAGAAAGAAGTAATTATTCATACTTTGAATGAAGCGTTAAACTAATCTTATTCATGATTAATTTTGTAAAAAGCTTTGTATAATGCACACAGTAAACTTTATTACCATTATAAATATTAATGATGACAACATATTCCCACATCTCACTCACCATGTCCTATAATGATAATAATAATAATAATGATAAGGATGATGATTACAGAACATAAGAAAATAATTAGGCTGCAAGAGGCCACAGTTGACCTAATATATATTGTCCCAACAATTACCACACACATGCTTGCTGAGTTTGTTCCACTCCTCTACTACTACTACTACTACCCTATTAGTGAACACATTTTGACCTATATCTTTCCTGTATCTGAACTTGTATTAACAACTAACCTAACCTAACACTCAATTACTTGCATTAACACCTAACCTAACATATATTCAGGTACTTGCATTAACACCTAACCTAACACACACTTAGGTAGGTACTCACCACAGCCCACACAGAACGCTACGAAGGGTACGTCAGTGTTGTTTAGGGTGATCCATGCTGTACCGTCACCCTCCACCACCAGCGTGTCATTCCACCCGCTCACCACCTCCCAGTACTCACCCGCAGGCAACCCTAGGCAGGGGTGAACAAGACTTATATTATATTACTTATTAGACTGGAAGGTATATCCAATTTTCCGTGTTTCTTGAATAATATGTTTGGCATTTATTCATTCCCTTACAGGTTCTGGCGACAAGCGGGATTTTTTTTACAATTTTTGTTGTCCCTTAACCCTTTAAATGTGTTAAAAAATATGAGTTCTCTATCTCTGTCTCTTCCTTTCTTCTCTTATTCTCCCTTTCCTTCCCTTTCTCATCTCTCTATCTCTGTCTCTCCCTTTCTTCCTTCTCTCTCTTCTTTCCCTTGTTCTCCCTTTCCTTCCCTATCTCATCTCTCTCCCTTTCTTCCTTCTCTCTCTTCTTTCCCTTATTCTCCCTTTCTCATCTACTTAACCCATCCACACTCACACATAGAGAGGTGAGGAAACCCAATCTCTTATATAGATACATAAGGGTTAAGAGAGAGGAGTGTATAGTTATGTATAGGAGTCCCTTCTCTTAGCTTCCCTTTGAGGAGAAGTCAGCTTTTTGTACTGGCTAAGGGACAACAAAAATACTTAAAAAAAAAAAAATAATAAAATCCCGCTTGTGGCCAGACCCTGTAAAGAGGACAGTAGGAGAAATGGAGGTCCAGTTTAGCATTGGTATATATATATATATAGATAGATAAGGATAGATAATTTATATGATATGTTTACCTGTGTTAATAAGTTCATCCATTATGCCATCAGGAGTGAGTACAAAGAGGCCCACTTCACCTCTGTTCAGCAACACAACGCCGGAACTCAACACCTCAAACCTGGATCTGTTAGTACCGGCGACTGCATTGTGAAACTCAACCTGAAGGAGTGAGTGAAGGAGTGAGTGAAAGAGGGAGTGAAGGAGGGAATGAGGGAGTAAAGTTTTGTTCATGGATAAAATTAGATAAGTTAGATCAGTAGATAATGCACTTAGATGTAATTTGTCCAGCATGAAATTGGTAAGATGAGAAGAGTAATAGCTATGAGAGTAACAATAGAAGAATAGCAATAAATACATAATTGAAACAAAAAGTTATAAAGAGTAATAACTATGTAAGTAACAATAGAACAATAGCAATAAATACATAACTGGGAAAAAAAAAATATAGTGGGAAATTAAATATAATATAACAAATTTTGCTTATTAATCACGAGGGAAAAAAACAACAACAATATTATCCAAGGTTATTGAAGTTTTAGTGAAAGTTGGAGAATATTAGTAACTTTTTATATCTTTTTTTTCCTCTATAAACTCTATATATTATTCTTAATGTACATCTTTTTTTTTTCTATCCTGTTGTTTTCATTCCACACTGTTTAACATTTATGATATATATATATTACCTTAAATCATCAAAAATTAGGTAGACTTTTCATAATAATTATCTATCTCTTATATATACTTCGTCTTTCCTTCTATACTTTCTTTCTAATTCCTCTTTATTTCAGTTTATTTCAGCTTCTTACTTTTTTTTTAGTGAGCGAGTGAGTGAAAGAATATGAATGTTATTGTATAAATTATCTATCTCTTATATATATATACTTCATCTTTCCTTCTATACTTTCTTTCTAATTCCTCTTTATTTCAGTTTCTTATTCTTTTTTGTGTTATTGAGCAAATGAAAGTAGAGAATATGAATGTTAATGTATAAATGACTATGTTATATATATCTTTCCTTCCACACATTCTTTCTAATTGATCATTATTTCAGCTTCTTATTTTTTTCTTCTGTTTATTGACCAAGTGAGGTAGAGAGAGAGAGAGAGAATACGAGCATTACCATATAAATCACCATACATCCTCTCACCATATTAGCAATGGGGTCCCAGCGGTGCTCACACACCCACCCTCCTTCACACTGTCCATCAGATGAGGTTATGACAGGTAAGGTAGTGTTAGTGAGGGGGTCCAAGGGGGGGCCGGCGGTGGTGTCTGAGAAGGTGTAGCTGCTCATCAGACACACAACACCATAGTCATCTGCCAGCATGAACGAGGCAGCCATCTGGTACTCACGTCTCATCTCATGGGTTATCACTGCTGAGGAGAGAGTGAAAGAGGGAGGGAAAGAAAGAGGGAGAGAGAGAGAGATTTGCCTTTAATTCTATATATAATTGTAACAGAACTACTATTCGTTCCTAATCTTAAATTGTCCAAGTGGCTCTCACGTCTCATCTCATGGGTTGTGAACGGGAATCTGGGCGAAACGACCCAATACCAATACAGCTAGGTAAACACACACACACATACACACACACACACACACACACATACCTGAGTCATTAGTACGCTGGGTGATATGACTGTCAACAAACACAAGGGCAGAGTCTGGAGGTGCCATGTCCAGCATAGGGTTGTACACATCCTCAAGCAGAGTGAAGTCATCCACTCCCATGGCCACAAGTTCACCATACAAATACTCCGTCACCAAACCTGCAAGAACAATACATTACATATCTATTAACATCTTTTCCTTGTAGTTATGTACAGTTATCAATTTCCTGCACCATGTAAG
Source organism: Metacarcinus magister (assembly GCA_029783475.1). Classification (NCBI taxonomy): domain Eukaryota; kingdom Metazoa; phylum Arthropoda; class Malacostraca; order Decapoda; family Cancridae; genus Metacarcinus; species Metacarcinus magister. The sequence continues at coordinate 22,466,574 of JAPQNM010000018.1, forward strand.
GTTCGTCTTTTCCTTGCCATTAAGTACCTCACCAGACCTGGACCAACACATTACATATTTATTTTTGTCTTTTCCTTGCATCTACATCACCACTGCTGTTGCACTTAACACCACACATGTTGCAATGCATATTGAGGTAATGGAATAACAAATAATGATTCTATTGTGTACAAGACAAGGATTATTTACACCTCTGTATCTACCATTGATTTGCAGATTATTCCTTATCTGTATATATTCCATTTTAACATCTCTATTCACCTCCTTCCTTCCAGTGAATTAATTGCTATGAAGAGAAGAGTATTATATCATCCTCAAAATTAAGGTGGTATTTTTTTTAATGGAGTAGCAGAATGTAATTTATTTCTTACCATTTACTTATATTGCATTTCACTTCTTTGCTGCCGTCATATAAATTAAAAAACAGTAAATATATGAATCCAGTCGTCTAAGAGATCAGTGAATATTAGAATCATTCTTTTTTTTACCATTTACTTATGCACTTCTTAGCTGGTGTCAATTAATAAAAAAAAACCCCAGTAAATATATGAGTACAGTCGTCCAAGATAAGTAAGTGAATTTAGACTCATTCCTACTCACCTAAGTCATAATAGTCCTGAGGGAGGATGACAGTGCCGGGAGCCACCACGTCTTGGTAGATGAAGGGCAGAGTGTTGGGAGGGAAGCCGGCGCCCTCACTCAAGCAGGTCAGCTGAGCCTGGATGTCTTGCAGGTCCTTCAGAGAGAGAGAGTGAGAGCGGGAGAGGGAGAGAGAAAGAGAGAGAGAGAGAGAGAGAGAGAGAGAGAGAGAGAGAGAGAGAGAGAGAATAACATCAATTTCTATTAAAATTTTTGACTTAATTTTATTTTCAACCCTTCCTTAGTGTTCTTTTTTAAGGAAATTATAAATCGTGTGGCTTTGAGTAGACATTCAGACCAAGCACCATCATCATCATCATCATTAACACATCATCTCACCTGGGGCCAAATATTAGAAGCAGCATCGATCCTGAAGCCGGCCACACCATAGGAGATGAGTTCGTTGAGGTAGTAAGCAATGATGAGCTGCAGCGGATGCTTCCCCGTGGCCAGATCAAGGCGGCCGTCCAACCTACAGTCTCGCACCTCACTCTCATCACTGTAGGAGCCGACCAAGCCTGGAGGGGGGAGGCGAGGGGGGAGGCAAAGGGGATGTTATAGTAGGGTCAGGCGACAAGCGGGATTTTTTTTTTTTTTAACGTATTTTTGTTGTCCCTGAGCTAATACCCTTTTAATGCTATAAAAGAGAGAGAGAGAGAGAGAGAGAGCCCAATCCAAAGTAATTTTTTTTCTTCTGTATTACACAAAAAGACTAAATAAGGTATATATTATTATTATTATTATTATTATTATTATTATTATAGGTGATGGTGGTAATGACATTACTATATATTATTCACTAAACGCCCTGGAGCAGCAGTAGTATGTATATGTATGTACCGTCAGGAGAGAGGCAGGATGTGGAGAAAAAGTAAGGATCATCGTAAGGAGGGAAGGTGTAGGAGTCTGCGTTGTAATAGTTCCCGGCCGACCCGTAGCCTGTTGTGTGTTGCTGTACCATGTTGTTGATCACTACATCCACCACAACCCTGGAAACAGTGGATGGACTTGTATATTAAAGGAAAAAAGAACAGGAGGTTGAATAAGAATGGAATTTATAGAACTGAAGAACGATCACATTTTTTCCCCGCCATTCTGAAAACAGTGGATGGATTTGTATATTAAAGGAAAAAGAACAGGAGGTTGAAGTACAAAGGGAAAAAAGAACAGGTTGGATAAGAATGGAATTTATAGAACTAAAGAATGATCACATTTTTTGCTACTGAGGACAAGAGAAACAAGAATTCCTTTCTCTTTCCTTTCATGTGCACATGTAGACAAGTGTACATGTGTAGACGAGAACGGTCTAACTTCTGCCCCTCTACCTTCATGTTGTGTGTGTTCCAAGCTGATGGAGTGTATGTGTTTGGGTGTGTTTGAACAAGTGCTGTGTATGTACCCCTTCAAGGAACACTGCCGGGCCAAGCTGAAGGAGATTGTATATTCCAAGAAACAGATGAGCTAAACTAGGCAAGTGTAACTAATTAATCACAATCATATGGTTTCATGCACCAACTTCCATGACGAGGATGTAGTAGGATTTTATGAAGATGTAGAAGCAGTTATGGAATTGCATATAACTTAGTATTCTTTCATAATCATTGGAAAAAAAAAAGTGTAGGAATGACAGCAATAGGAAACTTTGGAATAAATACATGAAATGATAGAAGTGACATGCTTGTTGGGAATGATAATAAAAAAATAATTAACACATTCTTCGATCATAAGGCAAGCAAGAAGTGGACATGGAAAATCCTGAACAGTGAAATCAAGAATGAAATCAACCTCACCAAAGTTGAAGACATCTTAACCACAATCAAAAGGAAAAGTTTACATGGGCAGAACGCATCCTAATGGACTTAGAGTAACAGAATAGCAACCAAAGGGAAGGAAAAGGAAGACAAGGTAGACAGATAACTAGATAGAAAGTTTTGCTTGGGTAACCTGGAATAGACGAGCAACTGATAGAGAAAAATGCAGATGATTTAGTGCACTGAAAGAGGCTAATTATTATGTCATGTCCATTAACCTTACGCCCACTTCATTGCACTCACCTTACGCCCACTTCCTTGCACTCACCTTACGCCCACTTCATTGCACTCACCTTACGCCCACTTCCTTGCACTCACCTTACGCCCACTTCATTGCACTCACCTTACGCCCACTTCATTGCACCGGCGCACCATGTCCACAAACTGATCTTTGGTGCCTGAACGAGACTCCAGTTCATAGGAGACTGGCTGGTAGCGCTCCTTCCAGGAATGACCCGAGGACACTGGATGCTCTTGTGGCGGGGACACCTGCCAGGGAGACAAGGACTGAAGGTTAAGGAAGGGAGGGAACAACATAGATTCTAATGGTGAGAATAATAAAGAAAGTGTACATGAGTAAGGTTGAGGCTGAAATAGAAGGAGAGATAATGTTTGTGTTGAAGCTAAGTCAGTTTAAAATTAACTTAACTCAGTCTCATGAAATTTAATAATGTTAAATACCTGAACACCCCAGAATCCCTTTGGGGCGAGGAAGTTCTCACACTCGAGTGCAACATCCTCCCAACTCCACTCAAAGAGGTGGACTAGTGTGTGGCCAGGAGGGGAAACCACGTCCTCATCTATCCCTTCCTCTGCCCCAACCACCACCACCACCACCACCATCACCACCACCATGTACCTGAAACAATTGTATAACATTTTATAAACTGGGATAATGGTTACATAAGAATGCATAAGAAGGACAGACATTATTAGACCTGTTGATCTATAACTCGGGTATCCTTGTCCTTGTACACTTTCCAGTAAGTTTTGGTCATTAATATAGTTCGGTAACCAGAAGACACACCTGTAAATACAAGTTAATGACAAAGAACACGTACACAAAATAATAAATAAATAAGCAATTTTTAAACTAGACAATGAGTGAGTCCTTACCTTAATAGTGTCATGGTTAAGTCTGGCCGAGGAAAACCATGATTTTTTTTCTCAAGCCTCGGCACTTGTTGGTTCACACAGATACTTGAATCACTTGTCTTCTTAAGTAACACTATTGCATAAGCCTCTTCGTTTAGGCCCACTTCAGATAGGGTAGAAAAAAAAGATGTAATTAATAGGATAAACAGAATACTTGTGTAAGATAGGTTAGTTTACATTATATATTTACATTGATACAGTCTTGTGTGTCTTATTATTATTATTATTGAAATGAAGACAGACTACTACTACTACTACTTCTACTACTACTACTACTTCTACTACTACTATTACTTCTACTACTACTTCTACTACTACTATTACTTCTACTACTACTTCTACTACTACTACTATTACTGAGCTGTGTTACTCTAAACATCGCACTTCTTAATTAAACATATTAGAGGAAATAAAATGATCGTAATATTAAAAAGTAAATTTATTAACTTCTTACAACTGAAGCCTTGGACCGGACCAGCTAAATGCATTGCCTACCGGCGCCACGGGTAAGGGATTATATATATATATATATATATATATATATATATATATATATATATATATATATATATATATATATATATATATATATATATATACATATATATATATATATATATATATATATATATATATATATATATACATATATATATATATATATATATATATATATATATATATATATACATATATATATATATATATATATATATATATATATATATATATATATATAAAATAATAATAATAAATAAATAAAAGAAAATATCCCTGCACATCTAGATACATTATAAAATTAATATCATGAAGCAGAACATTTATTTATTTACAAAGTATGCAATTGGATGAGAATTTGAGCATAAGTTTTCTTTTCTGATGAAGCTGCTTTGACTAGACTCGCTGCTTGTAAATTTAACGTTTTTCTGTGTTCACATCACTAATACAACCCATCAAATACTTCAACACTACACTGCTTCCTCCAATTTTGTGTGAAATTGGTCAACATTGCAGGCCGCAAAATTGGATTAACCTTATGGTGATTTTAGTCATATTTTTGGCCTTGTTTATACACAAATACATGTAATTATACATCCTACAATAAAGAAAAATACAGAAAAACATAAATATTATTATTATCCATAAGAAAATCAATTCAAATGACCATTTTACTGTACCTAGGCTTAACGAGATGGAGATTGGTCTCAGTCACAAAATTGGAGGAAGCACTGTAGTATATGTGACCAATTGACCACTGCCATTGGAGATATAAAGTCACTGTTTAAGGAGTTACTAATATATACTCTTGAGAAATATTAAATTCTAATCAAAATATTTCTTGTAACCTTACCCTTCCTTCCTTCTTTGACGTTTGCTTCTACTCATATATATTCATATATATATATATATATATATATATATATATATATATATATATATATATATATATATATATATATATATATATGTATATATATATATATATATATATATATATATATATATATATATATTATATATATATATATATATATATATATATATATTTTTTTATCCCCAAATACAACCGAAAAGAAATAGTTAGAACTATTGTAATGATTCTCCATTCTTGACATCACATTTAGATTACATTTAACATTGAATTGTGGGTTGTGGAAAGAGAAACACAGTGTATACTGAGGTTTTTTTATTCCTGACCGGTTTCGCTCACAGCTTCTTCAGAGGACTGATCTCCTCACGGCAACTCCTGACCTTATATGCTGGGTTGGTTTGTGTGTTCGTGTGTGTGTGTGTGTGTGTGTGTGTGTGTGTGTGTGTGTGTGTGGATATGAGATATAGGGTGGTGTATTAATATTGGTGACAATTATTTGATTGTAATTATATAATAATTGTCACCAATATTAATACACCACCCTATATCTCATGTCCACACACACACACACACACACACACACACATGAACACACAAACCAACCCAGCATATAAGGTCAGGAGTTGCCGTGAGGAGGTCAGTCCTCTGAAGAAGCTGTGAGCGAAACTGGTCAGGAATAAAAAAACCTCAGTATACACTGTGTTTCTCTTTCCACAACCCACAACTGTCAAGATGTCCATACATTGTAGAGAATCTTGAATACTTCTTTGTATGTTGTTATGCATAATAATTTAATATTTCATGTTACTTTGTCATATACATGTGTATTGTATGTAATGTTACTGGCCAATGCACTTTATTATTAATTTATTTATATATTTATATATGTATATATATCTATATATTTCTATTCGTCAAAAGAAAACAAAAAAAAACAAAACATGAAGATTAAGGGTATTTTGGAGGATACATATACATCATAAGTTTTAATATAAGTTCTGTACACATACATTCACAGCAGTGTGTGTGTGTGTGTGTATAGCCATCAGTGGTGTGTGGTGTGTGTACAGATCAAAGCATTTCTCACTCCAGTCCGTATGTGTCTTATTATTTTATATTATTTATTATCATTATTATTATTACTATTTATATTCCTATGGGCGGCGGAAGGGGGGGGGGAGCACTGGGATCTGAGAGTTACAGTTCAACCACAACCAAACCAAGTCATTTTGTTGTGTGAATTATAGAAAATATGTTTAGCATGTTTTAGTCTCCTTTGAATGCTTGGTGTGTACATTATATACAATTACTATATCCTGGATGACATAGTTTACTACAACCCAGTACATGGCGTTCTAAGTTTAGTTAATGGATTTGGACAGAAGTCAGAATTAAAAACATTAATCTCTTATAATCTTAACATTTTTAACATAATACTATATATTTCACCACCGACACACACTGTAGTGTACACAAACTTGTTTCATATATATTTCAGACATGGTAACCAACCGTGCAGCAACAGCAGCAGCTTTCAGTATTCATATAAAAGGGACAGAAGTTGGCTGAGGGAACACAGGGACGCACGTACATTTCTGACAACATGTTGGTAGTAAACATTAACATATATTTATAATAAAATATCACCTACATATCAACAAACTAACTAACTAACTAACATGCATGTCTTAAAACTACATAGAGTGAGTTACAATTGGAATGAGCTGAGGTACAATTGTTATATGTAATAATTTCCAAGTTAGTGATAGACTTAAAGAAATATCAATAATTAGAGTTGTAATAATCAGCTGTAATGATAATAATAATAATAATAATAATCCACAGTGGTGAGGGGACCCACCTTGGTCACACATGAGCAGCCAAGCTGTAACAACACTACCACCACATTCCCAGAGTGTCATGAAAGGTGCTGACTATCAGGGACGGAGTGAGGAGGCTGGGGAGCCCATCTCTATCTCTTTACCCTACAACACAACACATAGGTGGCAGGGAGATTAAATTATCTGTGAACCTTAAAGATTTGGTGAATGTATGTCCGTTGATGTAGTACAATGCTCCCTCTGATTTTGTGTGAAATTGGTCGGCACTGCAAGCCGCAAAATTTTAATTCGCAAAATTGGAATCATTAACCTTATGGTGATTTCAGTCATATTTTTGCCCTTGTTTATACACAAATACATGTAATTATACATCCTACAATAAAGAAAAACACAGAAAAAACATAAACATTATCACTATCCAAAAGAAAATAAATTTAATTTTATTGTACCTGGGCTTGCAAAATTGGATCCCGCAAAATTGGAGGGAGCACTGTACGACAGAGGATAAAAGGGAAGAAATTAGAAGAGGAGAATGTTAGTAGAAAGAAAGATATATATGTTAGTTATCTTTGAGTGATACAAAGATGAAGGAGAAGGGGGGAAGGGTGGGAAGGGTGGGAAGGATAAGGGAAAGGGTGGGAAGGGTGGGAAGGGTAAGGGGAAGGGTGAGGAGAACGGGGGGGAAGGGAGAAAAGGGTAAGGGGAAGGGTGGAGGTGAATTTGTAAGTATGAATGGAAGGAAATTTAAGTGTTATGAGAAGAGCAAGATAACGAGTCACCTTGTTAATTACCTGAGAAGTGCAAAAATATATGGTGGAATGGAAGATGACTCAAGTGGATGAAGATGGGTGGGTGGGTGATGGGGGGCAGGTGGGTGAAGGAGAGCCGGGTGACTCTATGGAACAGTGGTAGGCTCGTGGCCTAAAAGTTGTGAGTTTAATCTTGGCTCACGGCAGTTCCTTAGTGAGAGGGGAAGCGCTCTCTCGTTAACCTTAGCAGGATTATATATACATGGTCAATAGTTACCTAGTTTGAAGGGATGATTAATTCTACTGATGTGAATGACTACTAAATTTTTACAACAGTTGTCTGAGAGATGAAAGGAAGAGAGAAAAACTTATTGGAATGTTGATGCGTTTTGTAGTTTGAGTTTTGCAGAAAATGTCAATGTAGTAATATTTTTTTGGATCTATGAGCTAGAGTTGGGAATGTAATAGTTGGAAGTTAATATAGATGGTGTGTAAAATAGAGAAAAGATTATAGTGTTGAGTGAAAGATGGTGATTGAAAATAATACAATGATTGCGAAGGATGGAAGGGTTGTGGATAGTGATAATAGATTTGGGTCCAGAAATGTAATAGGAATGTTATTGGATATGAGGTTTGAGAAGGGGAGATCGGAGGTAGTGTATGTCTGACCATTTATCATTATTATTATTACTATTATTATTATTATTATTATTATTTCCTTACCTGTTGGAAGGGAAATTGAGAGTAGGTAAGTAAGTATGAGGGTGAGAACATGACAAATTAAATATATTGGAAGCCTTGCAAGTGAGGGAGTAACAGGAAAAGTTGTATAAAGTAAATAAAAGGAAGGAAGTGTAAAGGCTGAAGAATGTTGACGTGGAGGAAGAATGTGAGAGGTTTAGAAGGAGAGAAGGTCTGTAGTATAAGATGTGTGGAGTGAGGAAAGGAACTGAATGAAGAAAGTTAATCTGGTAATAGCTAGGCATTTACATCAAGTGTGGGAGCAGAGGAAAGATGAGGCGTTGAAAGAGAGATATAAAGAGATGAAAGAAAGAAATAGAAAAAGATTATGTGTAGTGTTAAAGTGAGTGCAATGAGAGGTGAGGTGAGGTGGTGTTGGAGGTTATATGAACATTTCTAAAAGTATAAGAAAGTGTTTTGGAATGAGATGAAGAAGGACAAGTAGAAGATGTTAAGTGAGAAAGATGATGTAAGGAATAGATAGACAGAACATTTTGAAAAATTGCTAAATGTAAGTGAGGAAAGGGAAGCTGAAATTATTGCAGTTGGAAGGAAGGAAGATATACAAGTGGTTGAGGAAGTGGAATCACCTCTATTGTTGTTATCACTATTATTCTTTTTGCCTTTACACTTTCATTAGCTTTATTAGGTCCCTTGGTGGCTTATGGAATCAAAAAAAGAAGAAATAATGCACAACACAAGTAATATCACCCAAATCAAGGAACAGTTCAGAGCGTGTGTTGACTGAGCGAGGGCTGAAGACTGACTGACACACACACACACACACACACACACACACACACACACACACACACACACACACACACACACACACACACACACACACACACACACACAGTGATGCTATGCTACTACAACCTACAACCTACAACCAAGGCAATTATAAGTTCAAAATAATGTTAAAAAACCGTATTGTTAAAAAATGGAGCGGTATGAGATCCGAGGTTTGAGTGTATAAATGTATTGAGTGTTATAGGAACAGTGTATGGAAAGGTGTTGATGAAGGGTTAGAAGGGTATAGAAGGAGAGGATTGCAATGAAGAATGTTGCGTTACAAGGGAGGGATGTGTGGATGAGGTGTTGTTGTGAGGCTGTGTCGGGTGTGTGAAAAATAATTGAATAAAGGTAAGGATGTGTTTTGGGCATTCATGGATTATAACAATGTTTGGATCCAGACACCTTTGTACTTGGCTTATATCTACATAAAAAGGTGGTAACCAAGACGAGGCATTTAGTGTTTATGTGTGAGAGAATACAGAGGAGTGTGTTCCCAGACTCATCACTCTCTTTATCATTGCCTTCAAGATCCACAGAGAATATGGTGATAGTATTCCTGCAGCCCCCAACACACATATATATATATATATATATATATATATATATATATATATATATATATATATATATATATATATATATATATATATATGTTTTATTATTTGGAGTGTTGTAACGACTGTCAACTCAACTTAAACATGAACCAACAGTTGACACATAATGAGAATTCCTGTTTGTATAATGATAATGATAATGGTAATGATAATGATATAAAGAAGACACACACACGGGTGACCCCAAGTCAGTGTTATAATGATGCTGTGTTTTTGGCCACCTAAAAACACCTTACAATACTATGAGAATCATTCAACCTTAAACTAGTGATTCTTAATGCACACAAGTAGTACATTAAATAACCAAAATTCATCATATTCAATAACAAATATATTCTTAAACATTAAATGATCATAAAATCAACAGCAAGAAGCCATTATAAAAGTTGACTGAAATATGTAAGAGATGAAAATTACATTCAGGAAATGTGATGTTACAGATGAAATGGAAAAAAAAATATTAGGAACTTCAAAGCGAGAGAGAGAGAGAGAGAGAGAGAGAGAGAGAGAGAGAGAGAGAGAGAGAGAGAGAGAGAGAGAGAGAGAGAGAGAGAGAATATAAGAATATATAAAAATCTATCTGAACACCTGCTGTGATGTTAGCCAAGAGTAAAGGTATTCCACAAACCTTGCATAGAAGTGCAAGTACTGGGATGGTAAGGTTAAGAGTAGATCTCCTTGGCTTGGATGCTGGGTGGGGGGGAGGTGGGGGCGGTGGTACCACTGAGATAAATGAGGGGGTGGGTGAGGAGAGGGCTTCTTCTGTTCAGTCCACAACCTTTGAGTTATGAGAGGTGGATGGCAGTGGGCAATGACTGTTGCTGTTGTTGTTGGTGTTGCTCCAGCCCTGCCGGACACACACTGCCACTGCAGCACAACACACTCTAGGTTAGGATAGGTTGCTCCAGCCCTGCCGGACACACACTGCAACACAACACAACACAACACACTCTAGGTTAGGATAGGTTGCTCCAGCCCTGCTGGACACACACTGCAACACAACACAACACACTCTAGGTTAGGATAGGTTGCTCCAGCCCTGCCGGACACACACTGCCACTGCAACACAACACAGTCACACAGTACGAGCATAACTCTTTTCCTGTATATTACAATTAGGTAACTACACACCTTTCACCTACCACACCTAACCATTCATAACAAATGCTGTACCCAACCTAACCTAACAATTCATAGAAGATATTGCATAACAAACATTATAAAAGATGTATTTATTTATCTATTTATATACCAGGCAGACATCCATTTAGACCCGAGGACCTTAGAGAATAGACTGGTCTCCCTGCCAGTGAGGTCAGAGGTCAGAGCACGACAGCAGAAGGTGGTTTACCCTTACCTAATGTTTTCTTTATCTATTGAAATAATAATAATAAAAATAATAATAACAATAATTTTAGTTAACCCGAAGGCATAGGAAATGTCCAACCTTATCTTAAAAATATGAAGGCTGCTATTTAACTAAGTAATTAGAACATAAGACTATAATCAAGCTCACCTCATCTTCCTACACCTTCTCCGTGACGAGGGGAGGGAATGGTCCGTCCGTCCACATGATGAGTTGGTGTTCGGGAAGTTGTGCCGCCGCCAGGTGGTCTGTTAGTAGTGTTTGGGAGAAGTTACAGTGGTTGTGTGTACTCTCCTGTTCGTGGGGAGCATCTCCAAACTGGCGGTACAGGTCTGGGGGAGAGGAAAGAGAGAGAGAGAGAAAAAAAAGTGTTATTATAATTATTATTACGTATCATTACTATTATTATTATTAAAACCATTGGAGAGAGAGAGAGAGAGAGAGAGAGAGAGAGAGAGAGAGAGAGAGAGAGAGAGAGAGAGAGAGAGAGAGAGAGAGAGAGAGAGAGAGAGAGAGAGAGAGAGAGAGAGAGAGAGAGAGAGAGAGAGAGAGAGAGAGAGAGAGAGAGAGAGAGAAAAGAAAGAGAATATGCAATGAAAAATAATTACATATGTTTTTTATTAAATTGCTCCTCTACCTAACCTAACCACACCCACCCTTCAGTATAGCAGAGGACCACAGTTGGAGGTGCAGGTCAGGTATCTTAGAGGCGAGCTGCATGGCCGGTGTGACCATGTTGAGAGCCTCCCGTGGGTTGCCCAGTGCTAAGAAGATGTGTCCCAGCAGCACCAGGGAACAGGACGTGAGGCGGTTCAAGTCCTCCGCGTTGGCCATCTTAAGAGACTCCCGTAGAAACCGCCTAAAGGGGGGAGTGTACGTATGTTAGTTAGTCATCATCAATCATCAATCATCATTTTCATCATCATCATGAACATAATCCCGTAATCACTACTCTAGAAATGGGTGATAATAATTTTGAGTTGAGTTTACAGTACATATAATTAAGATCTTCTCTCACCTGAAACTTACAGAGAAAGACAGACATAACCTAACCATTAGTTCATCTTCACTAACTCACTTTCCATCATTATGTCTGTTCTCTCTCACTTTATTAAACTTACAGAGAAAGAAGACATTAATTATCCAACCATTAGTTCATCTTAATTAACTCACATAGAAAGAAAGACAACCTAACCATTAGTTACTTCATCTTCATTAACTCACTTTCCATCATTGTGTCTGTTGGTGAAGAATGCGTGGAGTCCCTGGACATAGAATGAGGCAGCTCTGAGGCTCTGTGACTGTGTTGGGAGTGTGTCAGGGTTGATGCGGTCCATTATAGCAGCAAAGTCCCTCTCCCGCTGACACCGCAGGTAAACAACAGCCAGGTTCAGGTTAGCAAAGATCCACAAGTCTCGGTTATTGGAGAACTGAAATGTACACATGACATTATTATTACCTTACCCATAGATCAGGCTATAATATGCTGTAAGTTCTCTTTGGGAGTGTAATGGCTGGTGATCACAAGTCCAGCACGTGATCCTCAAGACCACGACCATAGTGAATCACACACACACTCACCGTTAGTGCTGCGTTGAACTGGACCTCAGCAGCTGTGGAAAGGTTCATGCTCATGGCGTACACAGCAAGCAGTGTGTGCAGCTGTGCTCGGTGGTCCTGAGGGGAACAGCTGCATAAGTCATACTAATACAACAGCTTAAGGTTACAATATGAATTTATTTCTATCCTAAACTAATGATTTTTCCTCACATTTACATACCCAAAGCTTGTTTAAATAATATCACTTCTACTTTATTTCAACGTGATCTGAATTTATTTCCATCCCAAGCTAGTGATTTTTCCTGAAAGTTTCCTTGTCATACTTCTTCAAGAAAAACTATCACTTCTACTTTATTTCAATGGTGGATTATTAACATTATTGATTGACTGGAACAACAGCTGGCAAATATATCTTAATCATTACTCAATATATTTTTCTGCACCAAGTTTTCTTCCTTCTTCCTGGTGTGAAAATTCCTCATTAACTCTAACTTTTTGTAACTCATAATGTGAATGAATAATACTACAAATGGGATGGATGAATGAATGGATGGATGGTGTGAAGAGAATGTGTGAATGAAAGAGGAACAAGGAATAATAATAATAATAATAATAATAATGATAGAGTAGAGTGGAGTGGAGTGTTATGACCTATTATTACCACCACAAACACAACAATTATATCATGACCACTCTCTTCCTTCTCCTCACCACCACCACCACCACCACCACCACCACCACCATCACCACCACCACCACCAACACACACACACACACACACCTGCAGCTGGCGACTGTCGTGTTGTAGGAGTCGACACACTTTGGCAATCTCCTTAATGGCTTGAGCCTTTGAACCCATAATGAGGTGACACATTATACTGTGTTCAAGGAGGAGCAGCTGAAGGGAACTTAGGATGCTCGTGTTCTCCTCAGCTGAAAACAATAACAATAACAATAATAATAACAATAATAACAAATTACTCTTTGTATGCAATGTTTTCTTATGTACTCTCATTGTTGTTCTTTCTATACGCTTATCTATCCTATTTCCTATTTGTCCACCATACATTTCCCTTCTTCCTTCTACTACTACTACTACTACTATTACTACTACTATTACCCGAGCTTCTCTCAGTCTCGTACATAACTTTCCTATGTAACCTTTCACTCACTAATATCTTACTCACCTCCCCTTTACCATAACTACCTTTTATCCTTTATCATAACTAATACAACATAGTGATATAACCCTTCCAACATCCATCCTCTCACTGCCTTAGTAAAAAAACCTTTAAGCTTGTCTAGCAAGAGAGAGAGAGATAAATAATTATACACACACACACAACTAACCTTTAAGCTTGTCTATCTGTAGTAAGGCCTTGTCAGTATACTTCTGTGCCTTCTCCATGTAGCCGGCTTGCATTGAGTGCATCACCGACACCAAGTACACCAACACACACAGCTGTTCCCGGGGCAGCCACGCAAACATCTCACTACTGCTGCTCGGAATCACCTCTGTTGCAGGAGCAGGAGGAGGAGGAGGGAGGGAATTAGTTTTTTTTTTAGTTAATTTATATAATGTAGAAAGAGAGAATGAGTACTACTATTACTATTACTACTATTACTCCTACTACTACTATTATTACTACTACTGCTACTACTACTGTTATTACTACTATTACTACTACTACAACTACTACTACTACTATTAATACAATGTAGAGAGAGAGATTTTTTTTATTTATTTATTTATTTTTTACATTAAAGGGGAAGTTCTACTGGATAAGCGACAACAAAAATACTACTACTACTACTACTACTAATAATAATAATATAATGTAGAGAGAGAGAGAGAGAGTGTGAGTAACAGACAAACTTACCTTGTTCTGAGAGTTGAGTAATGTTTTGAATGGACTGTTGTAACTGTTTGAGTGCCGGCTTCACACTCTTCACCTGACCACTGTTGAGGTTGTGACACACCAGCAACACCAAGTAGAATACCTGTGGACGGATGATGGTAAAATTAATTCATACAACAGTAGATGAGCTCCAAAAGATAAGGCGGATTTATCGTATATTTCACCGGATAAGACGACAATTGAATCATCAACAAACATACCCAAAACCAGGAGTTGTCTTACACACTAGGTATAAAAATATGGAGAGAGAGAGAGAGAGAGAGAGAGAGAGAGAGAGAGAGAGAGAGAGAGAGAGAGAGAGAGAGAGAGAGAGAGAGAGAGAGAGAGAGAGAGAGAGAGAGAGAGTGAGATATATTCGAGTAGTAGCCTTACCCTGAGAGAGAGAGTGTCTGTGTGTGTGTGTGTGTGTGTGTGTGTGTGTGTGTGTGTGTGTGTGTGTGTGTGTGTGTGTGTGTGTGTGTGTGTGTGTGTGTGTGTGTAGCCTTACCCTGAGGTGTTCCTTTTGTCCCTGTGCACCGTTGTATTGCTCCACACTCTGGTTGGCCTGGGTGAGCAGTGCTTGGATCTCAACAGCACCTCGACCCTCTAGAAGCAGCACCTGGGGGAGGAGGAGACAGGTGGGTGATATTACAGCTGTTTTTACCTAACCTTACCTAACCTACCCTCTAGAAGCAGGACCTGGGGGAGGAGGAGACGGGGGTGTGATAGTTGGGTGAGTGCAGTTGTATTTACCTTACCTAACCTAACCTAACCTTACCTACTACTACTACTATGAGGAGGAGACGGATGTGAGGCAGCTGGGTGACATTAAAGTTGTATTTACATAACATAACCTAACCTAGAGAGAGAGAGAGAGAGAGAGAGAGAGAGAGAGAGAAAAGGTTTAATCTGCCAGTAGCAATAATAATAATGATTTTAACACGTACCATAATTTTGCTGAGGAGGAACAGGATCTGGTTATAAGCAATGCCCTGAATGAGGCAGTATTCAAGGCCCTTCTGCAACAGGTTCTCAGCGGAGGTGTAGTCCAACTCCGTCACCGCAAGTTGCTGGGTGTGGAAGTAACATTGAAGGAAGTTAAAAGAAGTTACAAGGAGTTACAAGGAAAAGGTAAATAGGAGACACAAAAAGTTATTCTATTTCCTACATATAAGAGACTGAGAAAAGGATAGAAAAGTAGAAGGCTTTCCCCCCACCCACCCCTACCTCACCTCAAACTCAAGTAGAAGAGAGAAACACCATCTAATGAGAGAGAGAGAGAGAGAGAGAGAGAGAGAGAGAGAGAGAGAGAGAGAGAGAGAGAGAGAGAGAGAGAGAATCAGTGAATGAATGATTTGATTAATTAATGAGTGAGTGAATGAATTAATTAGCTAATTAAAAATGATATAGAGAAAAATAGAGAGATAGAAATATATATAGAGATCAGCATCACCACCGACACTCACCGCTAGCTGGAATATGAGTCTACAATGCCAGAACACACTTTGTCTTGATAATTCAATAGCCCGTTGCAGGACAGCTTTGGCGTTGGGTGTGCTGTCAGTCTGTTCATGTAGCTTAGCCAGCTCACTCGCCGCCTCAAACCTCACGTCATCAAACCCAACGATGCTCATTGATAGCGTCCACTAAGGGGAGAAAATACCCTAGAGAATGTAGCAAAAATACCCTAGAGAATGCAGTACATGAATATACCCTAGAGAATGCAGTAAAAATAACTTAGAATGCAGTACAAGAATATTAGTTAAACATAACTTAATCTTAGTTAAAAATACCTTAAAGATACAGTACAAGATTATTATTATTAAAAAAAAAAACCTCAATCTTAGTTAAAAATACTTCAATCTTAGTTAAAAAATACCTCAATCTAAGTTAAAAATACCTTAGAGAATGCAGTACAAAAATCCTAGTTAAAAAAATACCTTAATCTTAGTTAGAATACCTTATAGAATGTAGTACAAGAATATTAGGTTAAAAATACACATTCATACGTAAATACCGTCAAATAGCCAGTAAGATGTCGGATTCCATTGCATTATCCGTGACTTTGTTAGAGAAGATGAAGGTGAATTTTGTATTTAAATCAAATTATCATAGTGTTACCTTGCACAATATAAGGCGGGAGTTTATTCCACTTGCTAACGATGTCATAATTAAAGAATAATTTAGTGCAGTCTAATTGAATATGAACATATCTTAATTTCATCTCATTAGCTACTCCTCATTCATCAAGACATTAATTAAAAACATCTATCTGTTGCTCATTTTTGCATGTTCGGTTTTCTAATTCTTCTTGAAATTAACCCAACTTTCCTTTTGTATCCTAACCTAACCTAACTAAACTTAACCTACAACACACCACATCAGTGTACTGTCTGTATGTACTATAACAGAGGAAATTGATCTCGCTTTCACATAAAAATGTAAAACTCTCAAAGTTCAGCATTACAGTAATTATTTATCTACAGATCCAACTAAGTATTCAAATTACTCAGAATAACAAAATCTACACAACAACAAAATAAATAATAATTGGTCAGGTAGCTACTAGAAGTCCTATGCAATAAAAATGTCAAACTCTCAAAGTTCAGCATTACACTAATTTTTTATCTGCAGATCTAACTAAATATTAAAAATACTCAGAATAACAAAATCTATACAACAATGCAATAGGTAAGAATTCGTTATGTACAAGAAATTCTATGCAATAATGCTGAAACATTCTATACGCGTCAACATTCGTAAATCTTTTAATTAAGTATTTTGAAACACGAATTAAGTTTTCCTCGGAGACGTTATTTTACGAGTGAGAATAATACCTAACCTAATAATAGCAGCCTCTCATGTAAGACTTGCTATATAGGACGGAATCATCTTAATGGACCTAAACTGGACACCATCTAATCATGTTAAGTCGTTTATGTGGCGAGGCGACAAAAACCACACCACATACTCTAAATAGTGTCTAACTAACCTAACCTAACTAACATGGCTAGAATTATATCTTTATCTTTTTTTTTTATAGAGAAATTAGTTTATAAAAACAAATTACACTATTATGTTAACTGCAAGTGAAAATTTTATATTCCACATAAACATAACACCAAGATCTTTGACACTTTGTACATTATTAAGTTTAAAATGAGTTTTAACAACGCATATTTCATACTTCTATTTTAAGTTACTTAAAGAGAGAGAGAGAGAGAGAGAGAGAGAGAGAGAGAGAGAGAGAGAGAGAGAGAGAGAGAGAGAGAGAGAGAGAGAGAGAGAGAGAGAGAGAGAGAGAGAGAGAGAGAGAGAGAGAGACTGTAATTCAATATATTATAACTTACCCAAATATCAGTTGAAAAGATTGCAATGTGTCATGAACAAAGCAGCCAGGTTGATAAAGAAAGTGTCACCTTTTGATCGAATTACACCTGTACTTATTGAACTACATTGGCTGCCTATAAAAGCCAGAATTGTATACAAAATTTGTGTATTGACATATCAGGCATTGGAAACTGGAAAGCCTGAGTATCTCAGAAGCTTGCTTCAACCATTTACGTTAGGCAGTGACATTGGGATCAGGCATGCTACTGATGTGTTTAGACTTAAGGAACCTAGATGCAATACTGACTTAGGTTTCAGGGCATTCAAGAACTGTGCACCTAGATTGTATAATAAACTACCGAGGTCTGTGAAAACAAGTGATACTGTTGATGTATTCAAGAAGAGGCTAAAGACATTCCTATTCTGTGATTGCTATGATCTCCAGGATTTAACGATTAATGTAGATTATGCTCTATAACTGTGTTCTGTGCATAACAGTATTATTATTAATTTAGGGTTTCATTTGTAAGATTACACAGAATGGATGTTTATGTGCATTATGTATTAGTATGTGTAAGGTTATTGTAATAGTACATTTAGATGTACATATTATATATTTTGTAGATTTATGTGCAGTGCAAATTATTCTAGTAACTATCTTGTCAATCTTGTATTTTAGATGTTAGTAGTTTTGCAAGTTCATTTATATTATTGTACTGTATCAGTACGTTTAACTATATATATTTATATATATATATATATATATATATTTTTTTTTGCAGTATACTATTGTAATCAATAGTCATATACCTTGTATTTTAAAACTTCTTATACTCAGGTTGATCTGTATTAGGAATGTTTTTATCATTGTCTGGCTGTAATTGAAAAAAACTGTAGGCTCAATAGAGCGCCATAGGCTGGTGGAATTGACCCAGATACCTAAATAAAGATAAAGAAGATAAAAATAAATAGATATAATATTGAATTTATTAACACAGAGAAAGAAAGACACACACACTCACACACACACACACACTCACAGCCTGTTGTAGGTGGTCCCGCGCCAGCTGTGTGTTGGTGGTGTGCTGGGTGAGGAGAGACGCAAGTTGTAGATGCGTCCTTGCCTCTACCTTGGGCGGCGGACGGAAGGTTAACACGGCTTGCAAACACTGCACGCAACTCTTAATATTAGCTGGCTCTTGAGTGCGGAACCTCTCAGCCAAGGCCAGCAGGGAGAGGTAGCAGGCGTCTTGGGGGTTAGCCATCGGGAAAGGCGGAGCGGCGTTGGTATGGGATTGAACGGGGCGGGGTTGGTCGAGGTGAGATTAGGTTAACTTTGTGAAGCTTAACTATTATTAATGTTTCTGTATTGTAAGTGAGTGAGTTTAAAGCAGTCACCCCACGACCCTCACCCACGTACAGGCTCAGGTGAGAGGTGGACTGCCTATGTCTGTGTATGTCTGTCTGTCTGTCTATCCAGGACGCAGACGTAATTTTTTCCTATCCTTTACATGGGATAGTTTAGAGGACGGCGTGTGTGTGTGTTGAGACCAGGTCATAGGTCACAGGTCACTTCGAAGGGTGTTTAGCCATGACATGGGGGTACTGACTGACTCTGTTCTATGTCACCCTTCGTCATTTACACCCTTAAAACACTCTTAACACACTCTTGACACCAGTACTAGTATCGATAGCAGGGTGTGTGTGCGTGACTGTGTGTGTTCTTCTTATGTGTGTTTCTTCTAGTGTCTGCCTGTCTGTCTGTCCTTCCTTCCTTCCTTCCTCACAACCCAAACACAGCCAAAGGTAAACAAGGAGGGAGGAGTGAGGGAGGGAGAGAGGGAGGGAGGGTAAGGGAAGGGAGGGAGATTCACTACTTTCACTTTGATTTCTCATCATTGTATTCCTAAATCTACGTTCACGAGTCGATTATTGTATTTTCTTTGGTAATTTCGTGATACGTTTTGCCAATATAAAAGAGGAATTATTATATTTGTATTTGTATGTATTGCACTTACGTCTAGCTGGTGATGTCTGGTATCTATCAACCATCAAAGGTCCCTACTTGCTATTTACTTCGTTTACTTGTATTTTATTAGACTGAAGAGTGTGTTCTTCAGTCATGGGGGCCGCCAAAAAGCCTAAAGGCCCCAGTCATCCTAAGGGTGACAATCTTGGGGAAAAGTGTTCCTCCTAGCTACTGCCATCCTGAAGGTGTGTGTGTGTATGTGTGTGAGCCTGAACTGGTCTGGCACTGAGTTTGAGGCTGATCTGATCTGGTCTGGTCTTCACTTTGCTGGAACTGAAGGTTGGTCTGGGGTCTGGGAGCATCCTTAGAAAGTTGTCCAGTTCCCTCATGAATTTAGGAACTGAATAGCCTGTGAGATCCTTTATTTTGTTTGTGATAGCATTGAGGATGACAGAATCGTTATGGGACAAGGTAGATGCATGGACGGTCTTGTCTTGGTCCTTTGTGGTGCTTGAGTTGGAAGGGTCTGACAGTCTGCCTCTCGTATGGACGCTCGGTGAGAGGGTCTAGTTTGGGACGAAATCAATGGTGCCATTGGAGAAAATGAGAAAATCTAAGATGAACTTGCCAAAAACTCCAAAATTACACACAAAAAAACCAAGACACCTATAAATATAGACTAATATCTACCAATTAAAAAAAACTGGGGGAAAATTTGATGCATCGTTTCACCTGTGATTCAGTTTACATTAGTGTAGAAAGACTTGGATAGAGTCACTGACAACTTCTAACTCACTTGGATGCAGACATTTATTGGATTTCAAATTAAAAGCTCCAAGATCGAGGCAAAAAAAACAATATCTAGTAGAAAAATCAAAGAGTGGCATCGCTGGACGTAATAGGCTGGCTTCACATGAGCGGTCTTTTCCCGCTCTGGAAAACCGCCCGGTTAAGAAATCAATTAGTTTAAAGGAGGGAGTGGTATCTGGTTCTAACTATTCTAACATTTTCCACACACATATTGCCCGTTACTTCTCTCTCCTTCTCTGTTGGGATTACAGTCCCAATTTGTTTTGGCGCTCCCAATAGATGTAAGCAGCCACGCCTGTGATTTTTGTTGTGAAGGCCCTTTGCTGTTTGTGACCAGCTTGATGGGGTGACCAAAGGTGGCTGCAGTATAGTCTAGGACAGGTTGTACAAGTACCTTCTACAAACTAAGCATGATTTGAAGGTCCTGAGAACCCATCCTGCCATTAGTTTTGCCTTGTTGGTTGTGGTGATGTGGAGTTTGAAGGTGTGACATGACTGGTATTCTGGCTCAGGTTAACTTCGAGACACTTCACAGCTGGTTTTAAACGGTATAGCCTGCCTGGCCTCCTCCTCTATATAGCATACTTAGATTTTCTCATTTCTCACTCACGTCATCTTCCAGAAACCTCGTCATTTGCTCAATTAAAAGGTTTTTCCTCAATGTAATTAATCAGTTTTACGGGAATGAATGTTATGTAACGTAAACATTCGAGGCGTCACTATAAAAAATCTAAAAACTTGCGCCATATAACGGGCAAGAGGTAGTCCATCTTAGCCTCCATAAAGCTTACTGGCGCCAACGGTTTGTGATGTAGAAAAAAAAAGATAAACATAACATTCACTTTATAAGACTATTTGTGATAAAAGGTCGTGAGTCTTGCATCTGGCAGGCATGTGCACTTACATGATCACAGTGTGGTGGTAGTGATGGTGGTGGCATCAGAATTCATTCAGTACCACGCTCCAGCATCACTACCACCACCGCCACTGCACGTCTGTCTGTCTGCACTGTTATATACAAGTAAGTAAGTGACACCTACATTTACTTACACGACAAACATACATTCTGTAACTCTAAATTTTTTCGTCATTATACTACTACATAATTTTCCATGTAATGTAATTATAACCACTGAACGACTTGCAGGAATTAAAACTCAGAAATTGCGTATTTATTTTCTATTTTTTCTATATTTTATTTTTAGTACTATAATATACATTTGTGAGTACTACTATGTCATTAATTCCTCCTTTCAGGCTGATATAGATAGTATTACTCATCAATTAATGCTGATGCGAGTATAGAGTAATAATTTTTGTTCTTCATCACAAACCGTTGGCGCCAATAGGCTTTATGGAGGCTAAGATGAACTGCTTCTTGCCCGTTATTTGGCGTAGGTTTAGATTTTTTATAGTGACGTATGATGGTTGTATTGTAATTAGTCTATTATTATATTATTTTTAAGAGAAGAGAATGATTTAAAAAGTGTGTTAGGAGAAACTAAACAAAAGAGACGAGCTGTTCCCTCCTTCCCTCCCTCCCTCCGCTAGTCTATGTGGTAACGGATAGGGGCAGGGAAGGGACAGGGGCAGGAGAAGGGGAAGGGGAAGGGGCAGGTAGGGTACACCAGCATCTGGCCCATTACTATGACTAGGCAGATTCCGTGGAGATAAGGACGTAACACACACACACACACACACACACACACACACATTTTTTTTTCTTCTCTCTCTCTCTCTCTCTCTCTCTCTCTCTCTCTCTCTCTCTCTCTCTCTCTCTTTCTCTCTTTCTCTCTTTCTCTCTTTCTCTCTCTCTCTCTCTCTCTCTCTCTCTCTCTCTCTCTCTCTCTCTCTCTCTCTCTCTCTCTGTATGTATGTATGTATGTGTGTTTACGTAACTTGTTATTTGAGTTTAGTGGACTTCGGTGGTGGTGGTGGTGGTGGTGGTGAGATGGGTGACATTTATATTAATTCTACAGCATGTCAATTACGTATATACTCAATCACGTATTGTGAAGTATGATGAAGTATTGTCTATACTTTATACAGTGCAAAGCGTCAATGACAGATATTAAATTGAGTGTTGTCAAGAAACTCGATACGTTATAATTTTATTTTAACCAAATTTGTTTTGTTATTATTATTACTATTATTATTGCAACATAGTTTATGCAGATCTATTTAAATCCTCGATAAATAAGACGGGAAAAGCACTCATTTTATAACCATGCATTATATCCTAACCTTATTTTGTTATATCAGGTTGGTTTTGTCTGTCCCCAGGCTAGCAAGGATGGGCATGAAGAGTTTCGAGAACGATAACCCGCTTCTCAAGTACACGGTGGACCATTCCCTCAGGTGAGTCCCGACCTCACCTGTACTGTCTCTCAAGGGGAAGGATGTTGAAGCAGGGGATATTTTTTATACGTATTTGTGTTGTCCCTTAGCCAGTACCCTTTCAATGTAAAAAAAAAGAAAAAAAAGGTGTGCCGTTTTCAGGTAGGTCCCTCAGCACAATCCAGGTACTACAGGGAGAGTTAATCCTTGGTTACTGACAAAGCGAGTGTAAATGTTAGAGCAGTGGTTCCCAAACTGGGGGTAATTTACTCCCTGCGTGTAATATAACAGTTTTTCGGGGGTAATGGAGGGGTGACAGAAAAGAAAATGTATCTAGTGTTTTAATATAGCCATATACATCAATATTGACAACATTTTGTGAAAGGGGTAGCACGCCTAATGTGGCCTGTTAAATTGGGTAACAAGATGAAAAAAATTGAGAACCACTGAGTTAGGTGCACAGGAGCTGCCTTCTGTAGGTCAACTAGCCTTTTACATTCTCCTTATATTCTTATGTTTTTATGTTCTTCATGATGACTCCATCTTTCAATATCTTCCTTCTAAGGACCACCTAACCTAACCTAACCTAACCTCACCCTCCCCAAGGCGACTTAAACATCCACAATCACAACCTTTCAAAGACTTATTTTTGTTTTTCCCCCCAGGATGACGGATGTGCAGAAGAAGCTGATGGACGCCACACTGAAGCATCCTATGTGTGCCATGATGGGCTCCCCTGAAGTGCTGCAGCTCAACGCCAACCTCATGCAGACCATCGGCGCTAAGAAGGTCGGTGAGAGGCAGGGCGTGTAGGGGAGGGAGGGAGGGGGTAGTGCTTCATTCAAGGAGGAGCTGGGCGAGGATAGGATGCTTATAGGATGTTTACACGGGCGCTATACAGTCAATGGGATGTGCCTTCCTATCAGGGCTGCCACTCTTTGGGTTTTCCACTAGATCTTGGGTTTTTTGCCTCGATCTTGGAGCTTTTAATTTGAAATCCAATAAATCTCTGCATCCAAGTGAGCCAGAAGTTGCCAGTTTTATTATTTTAATTGGTTGATATTAGTCTATGTTTATAGATACCTTGGAGCTTTTAATTTGAAATCCAATAAATCTCTGCATCCAAGTGAGCCAGCAGTTGTCAGTTTTATTATTTTAATTGGTTGATATTAGTCTATGTTTATAGGTACCTTGGTTTTTTGATGTGTAATCTTGGAGTTTTTGGCAAGGTCATCTTGGATTTTCTCATTTTCTCCAGTGGCACCATTGCTTCCTATAGGTATCCCTTATTTTGATGAGAGTCTTTCCACACGAGCGACGGTGGCGAGTGCGTTGATAAATTATTACTATTTTTTTTTTTTACCAAGGTTTATCATGATGTCGGTCATTTTATAATTGAAATAAGAGTAACAACCAATGATTTAGCACACCGGGCACGATGATTGCAATAATACATCATCAAAATAGAAGGCAAGGGGAGTGTCGTGGTATAATAATGACATAACAGAACAATAATAAAAGGAGTAGTTTCGTCCTCTGAGTCCATCATGAAAATGAGGCCAAGCAGTGCAACAGCCCTTCTCTGGTGCTAATCTTTTCACACTGAATAACTCTCTGACGCACCTCAATCACGCTAAAGTTGAGTGTATCATTGTCTGTGTGGCGCCAGTGTTAGGCCAGCGTGTAAGCAATCATAATGTTCCTGTCCTCGGTGCTGGGAACAGGACCAGCTCGTCATTCTTTGATTTATCTAGATTCTAGGCATTAGTATTCTTCCTTTTTGTTTTGCATTTTAATTTTTTTTATATTTCATTCATCGGTGGAGGCATTCTTGTGTCTGCATTGACTTTGTACTAAGTGTGTAATACTGATCACTACAAAAACAAATGACGAATGAGTATGAGTATGAATGAGAGTGTATGTTCCGCCCACACATAGGTGCTGGACGTGGGTGTGTACACAGGCGTCAGCACACTGTCAGCCGCCCTGACCCTGCCGCCCGACGGGGAGGTTCACGCCATGGACATCAGCGAGGAGGTCACCAATGTTGGTAAGACTGTGTGTGTGTGTGTGTGTGTGTGTGTGTGTGTGTGTGTGTGTGTGTGTGTGTGTGTGTGTGTGTGTGTGTGTGTGTGGACTATATATGTATTGATCTACACAGATTGAGCTAAAAAAAAATCATAGGAACAACCTGTAGTACAAAGTAATGCAAAATCAATTAGAATAGAACACATGATAAATAAACACACACACACACACACACACACACACACACACACACACACACACACACACACACACACACCCTCCCCCCATCTCTTTTTCAGGTAAACCGTTCTGGCGCGAGGCTGGCGTAGAAAACAAAATCCACCTTCACATCGGGCCGGCCTCAGACAGCCTCCAGCGGCTCATCGACGAGGGTAAGACCGGCACTTTTGACTTTGCTTTCATCGACGCTGACAAGCCAGGTTATGACGACTACTACGAGAAGTGCCTTGTGTTGGTGCGTAGCGGGGGTATCATAGCATTTGACAACACAGTGCAAGGAGGAAAAGTGCTGGAGCCGGATAATCATACGCCTAGTGTGGTGGCTATAAGGAAGTTGAACGAGAAGCTGCATAAAGATCAGCGTATTAACTTGTCCTTCCTTATGATCGCTGATGGACTCTCGCTGTGCTTCATCAAGTAGGGAAAGAATACTAATGAAGAATAATAATAAAGAAGTGATAATGTGGTGATTTTTATGTTAGTCCCACCTCGTAGTGATTCCTCACGACACACACACACACACACACACACACACACACACACACACACACACACACACACACACACACACACACACACACACACACACACACACACACACACACACACACACACACACACACACACACACACACATACATACATACATACATACATACATACATACATACATACATACACACACACACACATACACACACACACACACACACACACACACACACACACACACACACACACACACACACACACACACACACACACACACGACGCACGCAGCTTAAGATCATCAATTTACTTCAATTTATATTCATAATTCACCTTAACAATTTAAACAACACTCTACTAACACTCATAACAAAGTATTATCGTGTATAACTATCTATATAACTGTAGTAGAGTTATAAGTTAAGTTGGGTTAAGTTATAGTTATAAATTAAGTTATGCTAAGTTAAGTTGGCGTATATCTTCCTCATGGTTTCAAGTCCCTCAGTCTCTTCCCTGCCGTTCAGTCCCCCCTGATTGCAGATGAACCCATCAGGTGAGTTGATTATACACGGACAATGGAGGGAGGATCGGCACTCCACTAAACGAATTATTATTATCATTATTTTATTATTTTATTATTACGAAGCGAAAAAAAAAAAAATGGGAGTTTAATATGTTTATTATATATATATTTTTTTGTCTTTTTAAAATTTTTTTATCCTGGTTGGCGCCTCGTGTGTGTAAAATAACACATATAATAATGCTGCTGATTACTACTATCATTACCATTATTATTATTATTATTATTATTATTATTATTATTATTATTATTATTATTATCATTATTATTATTATTATTACTTGTTGTTATAATTATATTTCTTAGAGAGTGAGTAAAGTGAAGGGAATGGAATGGAAGGGAAATGGTTATATACACAGTAGCTGAAGATAGAAAGGGAAGGGAAGGGAAGAGAAGGGTCACCACCATCACCAGAAGAAAGTGTTACCTGGGGAGGGGAGTTACCTGAGTGAGGGGGGAGGGCAAGGGGAGGGTAAGGGTAGGGCAAGGAGAGGGCAAGGGGAGAGTAAGGGGAGGGTGGGGGTGCAGGGGGAGTCAGGGGAGGGGAGAAGGAGTTGCCGTGTGGATGGGCGTGGAAAGAGGAGTGTTGGGCGTCACCACCACCACCATCACCACCATTAGGGGCGGGGCGTTGTCTGGGGCAAGGAGGGGGAGGGGGGAGGAGAGAGGAGAAAAAGTCAAGAGTTCCCAGTATGAGCGAGGCTGCCACCCCCCACCCCCACACTCCGCCACGCCCCTTCCCCTCCGTCCCTATCATGCATGCCTGGGTGACAGATGTGGTGGTGGTGACCGATGTGGTGGTGGTGGTGATGATGGTGGTGGTGGTGGTGGTGGTGGTGGTGATGGTGGTGGTGGTGGAACGCATCTCTTTCTCTTTCTACACAAAACAAAAAACGTTTCTCTTCCTCCTCCTCCATCTCCTCCACTTACTTTCTTCCTTTTCCTCATCTAGGTGGAAGAAGACACGCCCCTCCTTCCTCCACCCCAACCCACCCCAACTCTCCCCCCCACCTTCCCCTCCCTTGCCTTTGTGATATTGCCGCGGCTCCCCACTTCCATGAAAATCATTCACAACACCCACCACACGACAAGTTCAGTATTAATAGTCGTTTTTGTCACCAAGCTTGTCGTACACGTTAGCTGGTACCGCCCACCCCGCTGACTCCGCCCACACCCGCGCTCACCCATATACACAAGGCTGTGGTAGGCGTGCAACTCATTCCATCCCGCTGCCACTAGTAAGACGGCGGCACAGTGAAGTGAGAACACGCGCGTGCACACACATACACACACATATATATACACGCGCGTATACACACACGTTTTGCCCGGCAGATCACTTTCTCCTCCTTCGCCGTTAAAAGTTGTCATCGTTTTCCTGATCGTCCAGAAACACTGCAAGGATCTAGTGCAGTGCCGGGAGCCTGGGGTGTGTGTCACCTTCCTTGCCACACACGCACACACATACTGCAGGTAAGTCTGTGTGTTCATGTGTGCTGCGTCTTGTTTAACCAGGCCAAACAGTGCCTCAAACACACACAGACACACCGACACACACACACACACACACACACACACACACACACACACACACACACACACACACACACACACACACACACACACACACACACACACACACACACATTACTTAACACCATTCACAACCTCTTAATGTCACTCCTGGTCACTGTACCTTCACGAACACTAAAACACACACACACACACACACACACACACACACACACACACACACACACACGAACAGTGCTATGTTATGATTGTGGTTGTGTTTGTGTTATGGGCAAACCAGCATTGCATGGTGTGTTTTGCCCGTTGAAAACATGCAACTGGTACCTCAAGGTCGTTTACTTTCCCTCAAGGTCTCGCGCTCCTTGTCATTCTTCTTAGTGTTGAGAAGCTTTGCCGCTGCATCACACACCGTTAGCACACAACTGTGGCGTGGTGTGGTGTGGTGTGGCAGAGGCCGCGGTGGTAGAGAGTGACAGCTGGATAGGAAGGAAGGGTGTGTGTGTGTGTGTGTGTGTGTGTGTGTGTGTGTGTGTGTGTGTGTGTGTGTGTACCTGGTGCCGACCAGGCACACCTATGGGCAGGAAATGAACTATCACGGGGAGTTAATGGGACACGCAAGACACTGATGGAAACAACCGCGCCCCGCTATGCTTCCCGCTGTGCTTCCCGCTGCAGGGAGTACATAGGTGTAGATAGATGCAGCTATGGTGGTGTAGGACGACAGTGGTGCAGAGCCCTCTGTGTGTCCGCGGTGGAGAGACACACTTGAGTTAGTTAATCAGCTGCTTAAGTAAACAAACACATCTGTCTCTGTTAAAGGTATCTTGGTGACCTTGAGCGGCTGGTGTTCCTGATGATGATGATAATGATGCAGCGATCCTATCACACTATCATTTCATTGTCTTTTTTCTCACTTTAAATGCAGTTTGGGATATCTTAGAAGCACTCAGCCAGTCTGCGTGGCACTACAACGCTTAGGTATCAACGAACGCAACGGATAATGTAATACAGATCACGTCATCATCATCATCATCATCATCATCATCATCATCATCATGACGCCGCTCTAAGCCTCCTCCATTCATCTCATCTAACGTAAGTCCATCCAATTGGTGCCAGTGACCCTTGGTGCACTACAACCTTCTCACTGATCAACACAAACACTCTTAACAGCTGCAGTGAGTGTCTTCAACACACACAAACCAAGACTCGGGTCAGGACAGGCGCGGAGTTTTCTTATCATCGGCAGAATATCGGTATCACCTCACACGCCGATCATCCAAGAATCATTGACAGAGATGGTTAACTCAAAACTTTTCCTTCATTAATGCGGAAGGAAAAAATAAACCACTTGACGTCACTAGTGTTGTAAGAGGAAATTTATGACGTGAAGTAATGTTGGTGTCGTCATCGCGTAAAAATACACGCGTGAGAAATATTCCAGAGAAAAAAGTTATTTTGGCGGCAAAAACAAGAATTCTGACGCTCACCGCACGCACGCAAGCTGCCAACGAGTCTTATTTCATCCATTAATCAGAGTGAAGGCAAGACTAACATGCCCCTGTCAGTGCCGCGTCACACTAAATATTGAGAATCCTGATGACAAGAATCCATTTATTTCCTGAAGTGACGCTTATTATAGGAAAAAGTCGCGCTGCTGCAACACTGAGGCAGAATGATGCAAGCTGGCAAGAGTAAGGGCGCAGCATCTCTTCCTGCGGGGCGTTGCCGGACACCTTATAGAGGCTCCGTCACGAGGCGTCACTTAAGGATGTCAGTATTCCTGTAACGCGGGATTTCTTCACTCACTCCTTCCTCTCGCACACCGGCGTTAAAAAAAAAGAGCATTATTCAGTATTTGAATATTATTTTTTCCCATCCGTTGCCTCCCTTCCAGGTCCGTCCAAGCCTCTTCCTCCACAAACCTTCAGATAAACTTCATGCAACCCTAATTTGACCTCACTTTTCTGGTTACTCTTTTTTCTTTACGGAACCGACAATCACAAGTGGACTATATTTATAACTTTTTTTTAATTGCCCTTAACCGGTTCTTCAATAGCATAAAAAAAGGCAGTGCTTACAGGTACAGCAGCCGACGTGCCTAACTTTTGGGTAATAAAATATAAAAAGCTTATGTAACCGAATCTAACAGAACTAAACCGTACCTAACCAAACCTAACATAACTTAATCTGACCATAACCTAACGAGTGCCGTATCCTCATAGTGCTCCCTTATAGATACGGCAGTTGCCTAACTTTTAGGTAAAAAGCTTATATAACCGAACCAAACCGTACCTAACATAACATAACCTAACAAAACTTGAAAGATGCTTTACCAGGTAAATGATAAGGAACAGGCCGCAGGAATAGCAGATGAATAGTGGATGACAACGCGGTACGACTGCCGTATCTCTAAACAGTGTGCGTTGCCTAAGCGTGGTTTTAAGGCCTTGATACGTGGCTGCCTTAGGTGAAGGTGTATGTTGGAATGAATGCAAATCTCTGTTGGCGCCGTGTTAAAGGAATATAAAGGAGTAAGGCTATAATAGGAACACCTTTAATAATCTCAGGTCTTTTGTTCCTTTCAAGAATACAGCAACTAAACTTTCATTTAGTTTTTTCTTCTTTTTATATTTTCTACTTTGGAATTGGCGGTAAAAGACGTACGTGTGTATGTGTGTGTGTGTGTGTGTGTGTGTGTGTGTGTGTGTGTGTGTGTGTGTGTGTGTGTGTGTGTGTGTGTGTGTGTGTGTGTGTGTGTGTGTGTGTGTGTGTGTGTGTGTGTGTGTGTGTGTGTGTGTGGCGTCACAGGTGCCCGCCCCACCCCCCCTTCCTGTCCAGTCCCGTCCCAAATTTTCCTCCTTGAAATATTGAGTAACATATAGACTGTGTGTGTGACATCTATCCACACGTACACACGCGACTTCAATACCACGCAACTCAAAACATATAGATAGATAGATTGGTATATAGATAGATACATATAGATAGATATAGGTAGAAGTACGGGGCAGCGGGCGGGGTGGGGCGGGGCACGGGTCAGGAACGAGACAGATTCCAAAGATAGTGCAGCGTCTCATGCAAGCAAAACAAGTACGCAGCGGCCCACCCAAGGCTGTCTGTCCGCTGCTGCCCCGCCCACACGTATGCTACCACGCCCCCACCACCACCACCACCACCACCACCACTACTACTTCTTTCCTAGAGGTGCAACACTAAATGATTTTCCTAAATGCTTGGTATTCATCCTTGGCTTGACTTGTATATTGAGTCTGACTGACTTTCATCTGATGCGACTTTCAAATATTATTGTTCTTCTTCTTTTTCTTCTTCTTCTTCTTCTTATTATTATTATTCCTGCCACGCCTGATGGTTCAGAGGATTCAGCCGCAGCCTAATGCACGTCCAACACATTTTCTCATTAAAGTTATGGTTTTACAAAGAGAAAATTACGTTTTTATCACGTATGTGGCGGTGGTTGTCTCGTGCCATCATCCATCTTCTTTTTTTCATATCAATCTCTCTTTTCTTTCCTTGTGCTGTGGTTCACGTTGGCGTCCACACGTCCATATCTGTACCAGTACGTGTTTGCCTCTCGGCCGTTTTTGCCACCGTTCCCCTATAGTTTATACTCTATAGGTTATCTGCGTCTCACTCTGAGGATGCTGCAGCGTATTGTATTTACAGTTCTTTGTGTGGCGGGGCGGTGGTATGCGAGGAAAGGCTAACCTAACCTAACCTAACTTAACCTAACCTAAATTAGTTAGTTTGCAGTTCAATCCATCGTGGTACCAGTTAGTCAGTGATTAATGCAACACTCGTCCGGCACGGAGGTGCAGAGGAAACACACACGGGTATGCTGTTGGGCAATGAATGGTCTTGATGTGCTCATTTGGGAGTCATATCAAGCCGTCGTCCACCTCCTGCATCGCAGCAGCCACGCTGTATAAGTAGGTAGAAGGGCAGGTAGCAGGCAACTCAGCCATACACACACACACACACACACACACACACACACACACACACACACACACACACACACACGCACACACGCACACACACACGTTTAGGTAAGAGGTATTCATGTATCATTGACGGGGCGTGTTCCTCGTCTTGCCTCCCGGAACTTTCACGTGTTATTAGTTACTCTTGCCGGAGTTGTCGTGATGAGGTGCAGCTGGTCCACCAAGCTTTGCTATGTATTGGGATCACGCGGTGCTCGGTGGTAAGGCGAAGGGAAGATGGACTTGTATGGGCACAGATTCAATGTCTCGCTGCAAGACGCTCTTCACGTTCTGACTATAGCTGATGCCTGAAGTACATATTGCCTCATTGGAGAAAGGAGTGGCAGGGTGACGGGGGGGAGAGAACTAGGGTGGTGGTGGTGGTGGTGGGGGTGGTGTGTGTGTGTGTGTGTGTGTGTGTGTGTGTGTGTGTGTGTGTGTGTGTGTGTGTGTGTGTGTGTGTGTGTGTGTGTTTGTGTGTGTGTGTGCGTGCGTGTGTGTGTGCGTGTGTGTGTGTGGAATTTCACCTATGCACGGTCTTGAGGCTTACGTAATGAACTCCTGATCGCCATGCAGCCATTAACAGTAAACTAGATGGATAGATGAAATAGGAAGTTTTAATGGAGTAACCTGGAATAGACAGACAGCCGATAGAGATGCGTAGAGAAAGTTGGGGCTGATGATGATGATGATGATCTATCGGTTTTTTTTTATATATATATATATATTTTTTTTTACATTAAAATGGTACTGGTTAAGGGACAACAAAAAATACGCTAAAAAAAATCCCGCTTGTCTGCCTAGAAAGCTGTATTTCCTCACATCTTTCTTTATAATCTTTCTTATATAATAATTCACTGCTGTGTACTACTACTGAAGATGACTGTCTAGGTAATATATACTGATTAAACGTCAATCTTTTCTTTACCTTCCACACGTTGATATAACATAATCACATCACCTCTTTTATCTACTTTCTTTTAATGTTGTTGATTGTAGCTTATCGAATCTTTCTTAATAGCTACCATTCTCTCAGGCTAAGTAAGCACTCACTCACTCACTCATCTTGTGGGAAAGGGAACCAGATGCTTTTAGTTATGCGGGTCCACTCACCATCGTCAACGCGGCTGGTATAGTAAGAACCTTGCCTTGCCTTGCCTTGCCTTGCCTTGCCTTGCCTTGCCATGCCTCGGTTACTACGCTATCTTGACGAGGCAGCCAGGCGAGGTGAGGCGAGGCACTTGATTTCCTAGTAAACAACATACACACTTCTGAGCGGGGCGGAATAAGGCGGGGCAGGGCGTGTAGATTGTCAGTAAGTCGGAACATTGAGTGAACAACCGAGGTAGCGAGATGCATTTGAGGCGAAGAAAAGGGAAGGGAAGGGTAGCGAGGGAAAGGGAGGGAAGGGGGCTAGGGGAAGGAAGGGAGGGGGGCGAGGGAAGGGAAGGGGGGCTAGGCGAAGGGAAGGGAGGGGGGGCGAGGGTAAGGAAAGGTTAGAAGAGTGTGGGAGTGTGTGGCGTGAATAAAGATGGAAGGCCGTGAGATGATTTCAACCAGTCTCTCCTCCAACTCCTCTTCCTCTTCCTCCTCCTCCTCTTCTTCTTCCTCCTCCTCCTCCTCCTCCTCTTCTTCTTCCTCCTTCTCCTCCTCCTCCTCCTCCTCTTCCTTCTCCTCCTCCTCTTCTTCCTTTTTTTCCTCCTCTTCCTGACCTTCACTCCGATCCCTCCTCCTCCTCCTCCTCCTCCTCATGACCCACACATCCCAACCACCACCATCCCAACACAACACCCCAACAGTAGCCACCACACATATCCTCACCTCCCCTCCACCGCCACCACCCTCTGTTCACCCCAACACAACACCCCAACACACAGGGGGACCTACTGCCCTATATACAAGGGTGTTTAGCATACCCTCCCTTCCTCCCTTGAATATTTCTTTGGTTGTTTTGTCATCACAAGAGTATCCAATGTTTCGTCTGTTCCTTAACACTTAAATAAAGGAAGGAAAAAATTTGAAGTACTTGGTTCCTTATGGAGTTACAATGCTAAGGGTCTTTATCCTGTTGTAATATTGTCACTATGTCGCTTTAACTATAAATATATTAAAAGTCCACCACCAAGGGTTAATTAATGCTTGTTATTGTGCTGCGGGTCCTGAAAATTTGTTTGTGGCGTAATAATATACAAGGAACATAACTACAATTGTTACAAAAAGTGCCTAATGCAAGAATGTGGTCATCGCCGAAACCATCGTGATGTCGCCTCAGTATGTATGTAACCAGTTCCTGCGCATCATAGCGTCATTTAGATCGCCTGTGTAACCACCACAACGCACCACCCTCCCTCCCTCCCTCCCTTCCTTCCCACCCTCCCTTCCTTCCTCCCTCCTTCCTCCCATCCTTCCTTCCTCCCACCCTGGCCGTGATGACAGACACACTCATTAACACACTAGGGTAATGCAAGACATAAAAAAACCCCACTACTTTCAACATGTGCTCACGACACACAAGCTGCACATCACTGCTCGCCTCCACAACGTTCACCTACACACATGGATAATGGTGTGACAAAAAAATGCATCACACACGAGGGGCGTCGACTAACACAACACCAAATGTGTCAAAATAATGAGTTTGTTGTCGAATTCTTGTTCATGAAAAATG